>CM066032.1:207163122-207720638 GCA_033557465.1 Ichthyophis bannanicus | reverse complement strand
CATTCCCCCCATCACCTTAGACTACTAGTCTGCTCCTTCTGCTTGGGGGAGGGTTGGCTGGGGGATGTCAGGTCAGTGCCCTGGCAGCTGTTAACTCGAGTGGACCAGGTAGATGTAGGTGGATTGTGTTTGGCCTTTGTCAGCTGCTGTCATTCTGATTTCGGATTCTTTTTTCCTATGTGCCACCTAGGTGCCCGCCTAGGCCACCCTGTCACCCTGCTGCCTCCGCTACATGTCCCGCCTGCAGCCCCCTACACCCCACTTGTACCATCGCCATAGTGGCCTTTCATACTTGGGCACTATGCTGTTGCTGAAAATGGAGCACTACTATCACATTTCTTGGGCTCCCTGTCTATGCTGTACATTGCTGACACTTAAATGGTTTCTCTCTCCTGCAAATGTGCATTTAACAGCAGGTTTTCATTTGCGGTAGGATTCAGCCCTTCAGTTCAGTGCGTTAGTGTGCAGGGAGCCTCTCCTCACCCACTCCTCTCCCTTTCCCCGCCCACTGACCCCTTCCCCCCGCCCTCTCTCCACCCTCTGCGGTGTTTACCTCGGCCGGGGACATTAACGATCATTAAGTAATGTTAACGTGCGTTAACGTTATCTAACGAGCATTAACGTTACATAACACATGGTCTGTAACGTTACCACAGTTTAGTAAACATGCCCCTAAGTAACTTACAGTTATCTAAACCTATTTTCTAATGTCTACAAGTAATTTTATTTGCAAAATAGTAGCTATTACAGCATTATAAGCTACTTACTATTTTTTGTGATCTTTTTATGTTGAGCCACCAGTACTGTCAAAATCAGCAAACTTTGAATACCTATTAAACTAAATAAATCTCAAACAAAAAATCTGTATATAACACTTTTTGACATAACAATAATAGCTAAACATAGTTCCATTGAATTTATAACCATTAATTAGTAAACAGTTGAGTACTAAGTATGGAAACCTTATGTCTGTAAAACATACGCTGGTCCAAAACAGGTTAAATAGAGGGAGAGATTGTAACAATGAGAAGAGTTGGTACAATGTCACAGTATTGCAATAGGATGCAAAGTAACAAAGTCGCAGTGAAGAAAGATGTTCATGACTCAATGTTTAGAGTACAGAACATATAGTTGAATTACAATTAATCAAGTAACTTAACAATGGGAAACAGATAGTAGCTTATATCCCTGCATGTTTTTGGCTGGAGACTTTACTTGCCCACATGACCTTTAGTGGTGCTAGCTGGAAATCCTTATGCAATGATCTAGGAGCAGTCAGCATATGAAAGGCAATGAGAGCATCTGATAGAAAATCTCATGAGCCTAATAGAAAACTTTAGTGAGGAGTGAGATGAGAATTTTACCATCGCGTAGCTACTTGGAGCTAACAGAAGAGATATGTTTCTTTGGGGGGTCATTGGACAACTTCCTTAGATTATGTTGTGCTGCCTCTGACGTAAGGACACCCACCTAAGAAGCCCATGCCACATGGACCTTTTGTGAGGCCCTCCAGCATGGGTCGGCCTAAAGCAATATTGTAAGGGCACTCCCTGATGACCCGGATGCTTACAAGTAAGAGGTGAAGTTGGTGACCTCGTGCTACACAGAGAGGTCTTTGGAGGAGAGGAAGCAGAGGTGTTACAACAGTTCACAGCTCTTCTCCCCTTGTGTGCTGAAACAGGCAGCCTGTTGGAAGTTTAGCTTGAAGCAGGCAGATTCTGCTCCGTCTCCCTTGGGGCTCTGCTGCTGCTGTTTCTTCTTCTGTGCCCCTTGCATAATGTTAACATGCACTATGGTTTAGCTAAATATACCTTTCAATATGTGACTGTATAAGAAAAAACTACCGGATTTCTACATTACCTATATTCCATTGCCAACTGCTAGGCACATTATTATTAAGTACTACAAACACTGCCCATTTAGAACCCCTAGCAAACCTGCCATATCATAACAGCACTACCATGACTCACAAAGCACCAAAACCCTATCTCCAAAAGGCAACACTGGGGGCAAATATTAAACCAATACGTCTCACAGAATACTCAATACATCACTTACTGTGGAAAGATACAAGTGTCACTGTCACATAGAAACAACATAAATAGAATGCCTCAGCTCAGTTACATGCAAAACCAGACCATCCCCAAACAAAAAACAAGGGATCACAATTTAGAATAGGAAGACAATAATTAAACTGGACTCCCCAAAAAAAAACCAAACTTGGAATGTAGAACACCACTGGAGAACTAAAACTAAAAATGCATTTCCTCTTGAACTAAACAAAAAGCAAATACATTAACCGAGTGCATATTTTCCAGAGTTATAGATAAAAAATAACCACAAAATTGTGGTAAATCTAATAGAATTAACCAATGAACCCACAATGCAATCAATTAAGTCAAAACCACACAACACTCATACATGACCAATACATAACACCCTCCATTATTTTTACAAAATGCACCTACAATACAGACAAATATGGTAAGTCCAAGTTTATTAATTAATAATGTGTCTGCAATAGTGTACTGAAATTTTATAATGAAATAGCATACTAAATTGTACCCCAACACACAACACAAAAACAGTCAATCAATATAAAAACAAATACAATTTTATTCACCCACCTTCAAGTGATGAACTATATCCCGTCTATTCCTTACTTGCATAAAGAGTCAAAACATATACCATTCATAAAATCATTACATATCAAAACGTCAATGTCAATGTCCACTTCACATGTCATAGTCACACTCTCAATATATTGCACAGACAGCAGCTGAACTCATATTCCAGTTAGTAAATTCAAAAATAAAAAAAAGGTAAAATAGTATTTTGCTACCTTTTGTTCGGTTGGGAGCATTTTATGTTTTTAGTTGTAATCCCGCTCCAGGTCACTTTTCTTTTGGTCTTCGTCGTGTCTTTCTGCCTAACTCTCCATTGTTTGCTATCCATTTGTCCTTTCTTGCACTCTTCTAGGGGTATGTTTACTAAATCATCTTAATGTGCGCCTCTGACCCCTTAGCGAACAGTAAGGCACCATTATCGCGACATATAATGGCGCTTTAACCATGCAATAGGCGCATTATCCACGAATTATCGACTTCAGCGGCACTCAGCGGCGCCCTGAGGGCGGAGGACGGCTCCCCAGGGGCGGTACGAGAGGGGGTTCAAATGGGTGGAGACTGGCGAGGGGAGAGGTTCCCTGCACACGTAACGCTCGTGGATTTCTGGGTGGCTGAAAACTAACGCCAGTGCCCAAACCCTGGCGCTTAGAGTAGATTTTAAAGGGAAGAGAAAAACCATTCTTCCGTCAGCAATGGTACAGCAAAGCCAGGAAAACCTACAAAAGGTGATAAGTCTGATTTATGTATTTTACTTTATTTATTTAGCGTACATTTATATCCCGCTGCTTCCCCAGTGGATCATCAGCGGTTGTTACACATGGTGATAGGGGCTGTCACTGGCCAGGAATTAGATTAAAAACACTCTGATTAGAGGGGGGGGGGGGGGCAGCAGAATACAGGCCTCTTACAACGCTTACAGGAGTCTGATTGCTATATACATATTTACAACAATGATTGTTTATGAATACATAAATTACCCCCCAAATGACTAAACCTGATAAAACTTTTATAAGTTCGGTCTGCACCCCCATATGTATACTGCCCTCCTATTTACACGCGGTCGCCCCGTGTAGCTCATGATGTTAGGTTCGCCCTGATACATGTGGACACCAGAACAAAAGGGCAGATTACCAAACATTGAACCTAATGACTGAACCAACTCGACCGAAACACAAAACCATATACCTAGCTGGGCAATAGTGATACAATGGAAAACATAAAAAAAACACTTCCGAGAGAGCTCCAAAAAACCTGTAGCCAACTTTTTGGAAGTGGCTTTATGCTCTGTCCCCCATACAAGGTGAATGAATCCCACACGTGAAATAACGCTGATCATGGTTCTCCCCTTTCTATTGGACAGGTTTCCTATCCGGCATGCACATGTCCCACAACCCAGACCAGGGTGGGCATGTCGGAACCGGGCAACTTGGAAGATGCTGGAAAAGGGGACCACAGAGGGCTGCAGGCGGCACATGCTGTGGTGCAGCTTGGGCCACAGTGCGGACTAGTGGTGATGGGCCTAAGTGGCCCATACGAATGCTGAAACAGTAGAACAGACGAGACCGCAACTGACTGAGGGCCAACATGGGCACCGATGTGTGTTTCCCACAGTGTCACAGGGATAAGTACCCCAGCAGGTACCCCAACGGTACAGAACCCAGTGGCAGGCGGAAGTGTGGACACCTATGGCAGGCACACCCTTACCCAGAACCCCGCCACCATAGGCAGCTGCCCTACCCCCAAACACTGGATGGGCCACCCGACCTGCGCACCCCACCAGCAGCACCAGCAGAAGGGCATGTCAAGCATGGTGTCAGAGGGGGTACACTGGTGGTGGACGGCGGGCATGTGGCTGCGACCCGACAGCAAGCCCCTCAGACCATGGCCCACAGCACCACCGTTTAGCCTGGGTGTCCATTCACGTGCAAAACGGACAGGCTCTGTCTGACAAACAGTCATTGTATCTACAGTGCGAATGCACCCTGTCTCCTGTGACAGCATGGTCTCTGTGTGCAGGCATCCCACAGCCAGTGTGTTCAGGTGCAGAAAGTCACAGGTTTCAATGTCTTACAACTGTGGTTTCCACTAACCCAGCCTTACATATTTTACCGCACCACTAATAATGTGTGTGAATGAACAGACAGAAAACCTTTAGTGCAGATAACATAATTACATGCCCAAATATGCCTATACATTTTTACCCACCTACAGAGCACAGACACCAATAAACCATGCCCAACATTATCCTAGAGCAGAGTCATCCCAAAACCCCGCAGTCCCTGGAGGGCCCAAAACACTCCCATTCAGGTCCCAATTGCTGTCTCCACATAAATATGGGCTATGCTGCCATGTCTATGCAGCACCGGCCCCCACTGCCGTATGCAGCTGTTAGCTCTCATTGCCATATCCATTATGGACAGCATGAAAACCCGAACAGTGTTTGGCCCACCACGCCGACCAGCAGTTGGGACCACCTCCCACTCCGCCTAGAAGCCATGGGCGGGCCAGCAGGGGCAGATACACCTGCAACCACAGGCTCCCCACATTATCCAAAGCCCACCTGGAGGACGCTCGCAGGATTTTTTGGGCCCCTGTTGTTGCCATCTAACCACCCAAATACCTAGCATTGCATACCTTAGCAATGCCACCCGCCCTAAATACCCTGGGAATACGTTCCACTAATCATCTATCAAAAGCGTTTTTTTTTTTTCTTGTTCCCCCTCCCCCCCCTTTTTTTTTAGTATGATTACTGGCAGATAGCAATTCCTAAGTTAAGCCACAAGTTTGCTGATTGAGCTGCAATCAGTAGCAACCTTTCTGATGTCCCTGGTGGAGTGTGCGAAACCGTCATTGCTGTCTTGACAGTGCCGTTTTACCACCCTGGTGGAGTGATCTTCTATCCTACAGGATTGGCCGAACCATAGCCCCTCTGACCGCTGTTCCCTACCACTTCGTCGCCCTGGGCGCGCCGGGCCGGTGCCTGCAATGCACTTGTTGGCCCAGTGTACTCGGGTGCGGTGCGCCAGGGCTGCCCAAACACCCGTCTATTAGTTGCACAACTGCTGGCATAGGTGTGGGAAGGTGTGTGTCTGTCTATCCAGTGCTGTGGTGGCTGTCTCACCCAACACCCTCCTCAAGCCCATACTGCTAGCCACTGTTGCCAGTATTGGCCTGCCAAATGTGCATAATGAGGAGCAAGGTATTGTGGGTATAGCCCAGACACAGTGGGCGGGGCCCCTGGGCAGGATGCAATCTTTACAGGGCATAGTCAAGGATGGGGACATTTTAGAGCACATGGCTGGGACATTTTTAGTGCCCAGCCACCACCCGTTCGACAGACGGGCCTAGCCACACCAAACCACTGTCGCCTGGTATTGGTGACGCGCTCACTCCTACCATCCTGACTGCGTGTCTACGTGACCATGGAACTGCGCTTACCGGTTCCCCCATACGTTGTATATATAGCCTTTTTTTCCCCTCTCAAGTGATATACATACTCCCCAAACCTCGGTTTATTTCATGATTAATCCTCTTCGAATTTAAAGTCTGGACTAAAACCGAAACGTAATGAAAAACTGAAGCATTATTTTTTCCATGACAGACACTCATGTAAATCCAATTCCTCCGTTTCCAGACCCCACCCAAAAATATGTCACCAAAAAACGCATTTTATAGACCCGAATAACTATATTTTTACATACAGAAAAACAATGGAGCAAACTAAATATCAAAGGAACTAATGAAATGGCCGCCCATAAATGAACATTTTAACATCCACTGAAAGCAGCTTACCGCCACCGAAAGTACTGGACAATACCCCCTAGTTATGTTAACACATCTGCCCCGCTTCTTAAGCTCACACCCTGACAAGCTGCTGTGCCCAGCTCTCTCTCGTTAATCACATTTGGATTCCGCCCAATCAAATACCTTGGACTATTATCTGCTCAAATGCTTCACGAATGGCAGAACTTTAATATCTGTTATCTCTATGATTATAGCTTGTAGACGTACCCTGCAAGATTCAACATTGAAACTGCCTCCCACAGTCCATGCAAACACTATCCTGCTTACGTTGGACAGCTTTTCTTCCCTGCTCGTACCTCCGAGCCTGAGGGGGCTGCTCCAGAGAACCGGGCAGGCGGTGGACGTAGATCGGGGCCTTCCTCTCATGCACAATCCTTGCCCTTTCTGACTCTGACCAGCGCTGAGGATTTGTGGATTTCATCTTACGTGCTCAGCTGGTCCTTGCACCTTCTCATACACTCTGGCGATCGGATGAGTCCGGGGGGACACAAGTGCTGCCGGGACCCCTCCTTCCTCTGACGGCCGGATCTGTCCTCGCGGGCGTTCCGGCAGTATCTACAAGGCAACGGTGTGAACGCAGAGGGCCGCCTATGTATTTTACAGGAACTGTACTTTACGAACAATCGAAGTGATGTACGAGAAAACCGGGACAGAGTAAACTTATTGAAGTTCAAAAGACTTTCAGACGTCCATGAAAACCGAAGCGATGTTTTACTGACAAACCCGATTGGGTGGGGTCCCATCGGGGGGGCGGGGGGGCTCTTTTCCCGTGCGATCAAATATCTCAGTCAAAAAAGAAGTTGAAAAACCGAATGCGTATGAAAACGCCGCGGCAAATGAAAACCGAGGTTTGAAACTGATCACTACTGGTTCTCTTGTCTGGGGCTCCCAATCCCTGATCTTTACTCTGCTTGGTGGGTGTGCTCATGTCTTCTGTTGTACGCCCTCCAGTAACAGGTCACTAATGGGACTAGCTAGCAGACTGTCTGCAAGTTTAGTATATCGTATTGCTGGAGTACCTTGCAGGGTGCAGTGGCTTGGAGACGTCACGTGTGTGCATTGCTGCTTGGAGAATGTCAGATAGGGGGGAGGTAGGGGGCAGATGAACGCCAGCCTGTTCTCCAGAGCGCCTACACTGTCTCCTGTCTGCCCATTGGTCCTTTATGGATGACGGTCTCAGGATACTTTCAGCTTGGACTGTCCTGTAGGGTTGCTAGTTCCAACCTACTAACACCTTACTTACCGGCATTCCTACGTTACGATGCCCGTCACCTCTCCGCTACTGCCCACCAGCATGCCAGGGATGTAGAATGTGGATCTCGTTGGTGGGAGATCCACTCCCGTCCACCGAACACCACCTGAGCCCTCAGACGGGCAGGTTGGGTGGTACTATCAGTTATCTGCCTTCATGGGTTCCCCGTCGACATCCTGGAGGGGCGGACGACTCCCGCCGCAGCGGCTCTGAACGCACCTGAAGTGGGGCGGGCAACAAAAAAAGAACCCCCCACCACAACCCCCACCCAACCCCCCCCATGCACAGTGTTACTTAAATCATGTGACCATGGCACCCCACACAGCATATGCACTATTTCTGGGTGCATCATAGTCCACAAGGGCTTGACCCTGACTGGTAAATATGGATGGACACAGTGTAGCTACCAAGGACTAGCTATCACACACTGGCACTGATGGGGACCTGCAGCATAACCTGTCTCAGCTAAGCCAGGTGCTGTGGACATGGTGCCAGTCGCCCCCCCTCACCCTCCGGGTGAGCACAGTAGCTGCACAATGTGACGGTCTGTAGCTACTCTGTGCCAGTAACACACACGGTTAGTTCCCCCTACCGGGCCGAGGTGCTGTGGGGGTGCATACCCCATCTTGTGATCATCTGTAGACTGCTGATCTGCATGTGCAGTGCATCATGGGTATGGGTGGGTTAACCCTATCCTGGTAACCACAGCAGGGAGTGTTGTGTGATGACCTGACGTCTTTCAATAGCCAGCCAGGGGTTTGTCAGTAGTACTAGCGATGTAGCCCACTGGTTACTTCACGTTGCCTAGTGAGTCAGAGATCAGGGTTTGATTCCAAAGTGGGGCTATTTGATAGGGCTGTCTGAGGCATTTTCTTTTTTAATTTAAATTGGTGCTGCCAGCAAAAACACCCTCACAGTGCTGTAACCTTAAGGTGCCTCTAAGGCGCCTATAAGGTGCCTTATAACGGCGCCCCATAGGGAACATTATAGGGTGCCTTGGCCGTCAATGCACTTTATAATGTGCCCTCTGGAGTGCCTTATAGGGCGACTTAGCGGCACCTTAGGTTACGGCCCTGTGAGGGTGTGTATGCTGGCAGCACTACTTTAAATTTAAAAAAAACAAACAAAATGCATCAGACAGCACATATTAAAAGTAAAGTGTAATGCCTCAAACACCTTTACACATTAAGCCACTGGGGGATTGAAATCATGAACCCTGTACCATCAGTCAGTGTATTAACCATTGTGCTTATAGCTCTGCTGCTGGGTTTGCAGGTCAGCGCGGCGCCTTTCTTAAGATTAACGCACGTTAATGTACCACGGCTCCCTCTATCGCACGAAAAGGTACCTTATCGGATGCTAACCCGAAATGCTACGTTAAGACCGACACGCCCACGCCTTTTATGGCATCCTGCACACTAACGCCGACTGCACGTCTAAGACTGCTTATTAAACTATACCCCCTAGTTTTTTTTTCCATTCTCTCTCTACATCTGCTTTTAACATACTGATGTTGCCCCTTTTGCTCTTTCCTCCATTTCTTTCTTTATTCCTTTTTCATCCACTCAAATTTTATCCCTCAATCCTCACTTACTTACCCAATACCTGGCTAATCGTAGATTTTTATGACCTCCCAACAATATATTTTTCCCCTATTCATCCTCACTCCCCCAGCCTCATCCTCTTCTATTCCTCCCCCAACCTCAGCTCCCTTCTTCGTTTCCAGCACCATCCAGCATTTCACTCCCTTCTAGTCCCATTCTCACATCCCTCCCATTTCCAGTCCTAGCCCCAATCAGGCCATTCCAATCCTAGCCCCTTATCAGCTATTTCCATCCTATCCTAGCCCCCCAGTTCAAGCCCCATGATCAATCCATTTCCAATCCTAGCCCCACCCCATCTGTCATTTCCAGCCTATCCTAGCCCTCCTCCAATCAGTCCATTTCTAGTCTGAGCCCTTCTATCAGTCATTTCCAGTCTTAGTCCCCGTCCCCCCCGAAGAGTCCTGGCCTGTATGACTAGCTTCAGAGGGATCCAGAGAGGTCCCAGCTCACCCCTGTACAGCCAATGAAGTGAAGACTGCAGTGTTTCTTCACTTCAGCAGCTGAATGCTAGCAGAGACGCTGGCACGCTGAGTGCTGGGAAAAAGAAAATGCCCTTTAATCTTTAGCGCGCCACAGCCTGCACTAGAACATAGCTGCTGAAGTGAAGAAAAATGGTGCTTTTCACACTTCGACAGGGTACAGCGATGATCTGGGGCCTCCCCAGCTCCTTCTGGAGCCAGCCATGCTGGGAGCCAAACAGCATGTGCGGGCTATGTTTGCATAGGGCCCCTTGAGCGTGGGGCCCTATGCAAACAACATTCTCACATAATGGAGGGTGGGCCCTGTGTTGCATGTAATTTATATATTTGTTTTTTTTTCTTCTAATTTTAAGTAATTCCATCTCAGGATACAATTTATAGTAAATACAAATTTAAAATAAACAAATATAAAAAATTTCTCTTGAGTACTGTATTCTAATCATCATAAGAATTCTGACCCAGAGTTGTTAGGTAAAGATAGGTCTAAAAAAAATGTGGGGGTTTGACAACAGAGAACAGCTGACTAAGGTTGCTGACACTGTGAATTTCAGTGGTAGTATCTGAATAGTGCTACAGAATATCTCCCACAGGACACCCCGGCACTATATGGTTAATGATGGGGCAGTCCATGGGTGGAGCAAGGGTGATATAGGTACTACACAGATAAGTGCCAACCTGAAACTTCTGCAGTGTCGGCACTTGCCAAATATAACCACTGCTCAATCGTGATATTCAGTAGCAGCTCCAGTCGAATGACTACTGCTAAAGATTCTGCCGATATTTAAACGCCATATCTGACCACTGTGGAAACGGAATATTAGCCTTTTAAAATATTGGCTCCTTGGTCTTTACTCTTTTACAAAATTTTAAGTAGTTGCCACTAGTAGAATGTCTGGAATCAATGAGCTTTATAAAATGGGCATGTAAAGCTTGAAAAACACTACAATTAATTTTCACGGTTGGATGAGACAACTCTTCTAGGAGCGCTTGTTGAGATGGTCATGTTGTTCTCAAATAATAATAATGAAGCTTCAGGAACATAAGCACATAACATATGCCATACTGGGTCAGACCAAGGTCCATCAAGACCAGTATCCTGGTTCCAATCATGACCAATCCAGGTCCAAAGTACCTGTCAGGTTCCCAAAAAGGCACCAAGATTTCCATGTTGCTTATTTCTATTGCAAGCAGTGGGATTTTCGGAGTCCTCTTTAATAATGGTTTATATGGACTTTTTTCCCTCCAGGGAACTTGTCCAAACCTTTTTTTAAACCCCAGTAAACTAACAGCTTTTTCTACATCCTCCTCTGGTAACAAATTCCATTGTTTGATTACATGTTTAATGAAAAAAATATTTTCTGCTTAGTCTTAAAATAGGGTTCATTGTAGCTTCATTGCATGTCCCCTAGTCTTTTACCTTTTGGAAGAAGTAAACAACTGATCTATATTTTCCCATACCCATCCATTAATTATTTTATAGATCTCTATCATTATCTCCTCTCAGCCATCTTTTTTCCAAGTTGAAGAGCCCTAATTGTTTAAGCCTTCTTCATAGTAGTATCCTTCCATTCCCTTTATCCATGTGGTCTTTTTCTGTCAATCATGTTTCTATGTGTCTATCATTTTGGTGGCTCTTCTCTGTATCTTTTCTAATTTCTGCTATATCCTTTCTTTATTTGTTATTTATGCAAATTTCAACAAAAATGCAAAAATTAATCTTGCTGGGGGAAAATCAGAGCCGCCAAGAACAGTAGAACAAAGTCCATACATAGAACACTTTAAAATCATAAGTAACAAAATACAAAGGTATACTCTCACAAGCCCCCAATTAAGAGGGATACACACCATACCCCAGGAAAAACCTTTTCCTAATTAGAAGAAAAATAAGCGATTGTACAAGGGTGAACCAAAGTAATTACAATTTCTAGCTGTCTAACTTGCTCTATCTGATTAGAGCTCTTTCAGGAATGCTAGACAGCATCAGACTGGACACCAACAAGCCTAGAGGAGATATAGACAAAACTGCTGAGGGTCTAAAAAAACATAACTATTCCCGGCTAAATGACCAGGCACTTACATGGGAAATGAAGAAAAATAGCCCTCCCAGCTGAAGTAACCTGGGTTTAAGAACGAAAATTGTTTCCTCCATTTCTGCATGGCCCTAGACACATCTGGAAAAAACTGATAGTAGAACCAATAAACTTTTTTTCAGATGATCGAAAATACATTTTAAGGAGCCAGTTTTGGTCGATGTCTAAAGCCACGGTGACCAAGGAAAATAGCGGTCATCCCAGAATCAGACTACGAATCACTCTAAATAGCCAATTCAAGTCCAGGCTATCACTAGGAAGGTCCCGGGAAGAAGTTAAACCCTCACCTAAACCACCGGCCATCTTAACCCCTAGCAGAAGGTAAATAATTGGTACCTACCAATAAATTAGCGGAGTAGATTCCAGTGGAATTTTCAGAACATTAATCAAGAACTTCTTAAGAGTTCCAACAGTGGAATAGTTGGAACTTTGGGAAAAATTTCAAAAACTCTCAAGTTTTTGCTTCTGGACATATTCTCCAGGGGCTTTTCATTCATTCTTCTGTTACAAACTCTCTGCATCACGCATAATAGCAGTAACCGAGTCTTGGACTTGGTCCACCCTATGTTCCAAAGGAGTAACTTTCACCGGCATGTTTTCCAAGAGTGTCTCGTGAACCTCAACGTTTTGACCAAAACTAACAACTGGATGGATATAGCCTGCAAATTCCCCAACCAGGACTGGTCAAGTTTGTAAAGAGTGCATCCCATACTGTCTGCAAAGTAAAAACATCGGGTCTCACAACCCAACACAACCTGGGACAATGGGGAAGTAGCATGCACATCTGACAAGCCAGGCAACACAGCAGGGGAACTCCGTAACTGCTGCTCTCTCTGTCACTGCTCCAGCTGATCATCCACAACCCCCTTCTTCTCAGCAATGCTGACAAGAAAACTCTGTAACCTGGGAAACACTTCTGGGGCAGAGATGCTTCCCATCAAGTGAGGTAGAATCCGCAGCACCAGCCGACAGGCCTCATCACCCGACACAACCATACTTGATTACGCTTGCCGTTGTGCTGAGGGGTGCTGAGGAAGCTGGAACTCTGGGCTTATGGCAACATCAGGCCCCAGGACTGAGCAGGAGTCTTCCTTCCACCCCCACACCTGCCAGAAGGCCACGCAAAGCCTATACTCATCGACCTGGGCAGAAGAAAAATATCCATCAGCCCAGCTTTCCTGTGGGCTCTGGCTGTGAGATTAGATTTGCATTTACGCCTGATATGTGGCATACAGGAAGAGGTAAAAGAAAAAGCTTCCACCAGAGTGTATCTCAGAGAGAGTCCGCTCACACAACTTACCAGATTCCTTCTCTCTTGCTATATCCTTAAGATTATGGCGACCAGAATTGCACACCAATATTCAAGGTTGCAGTCATACCATGGAATGATACCGAGGTATTATAATATCCTTAGTTTTATTCTCCATTTTTTTTCTTTGATTCCTAGAATTCTATTTGCTTTTTTGGCCATTGCTGTACACTGGGAGGAGGGTTTCAACATATTATCCACTATTTATTTTTTATTTTATTTATTTATTTATCACCATGCTCTTTAGAATCAGTGTGGTTTACATGTATACTAACAGGTACTTTTTCTTCCCTTGTCCCCGAAGGGCTCACAATCTAAGGGATTTGTTTACTAAATGGCGCTAACAGTGCAGCTGCGATGTTATCGCGTGATACGTGATGTTATCACGCGATAATGGCACATTACCATGGGAGAACATCACGTATCACACGATAACATCTCTGGCGGCGTTAAGGTATGCAGAAGGTGGAGTAAGGCTCCCCAGAGGGTGGAGTAAGGCTCCCCAGGAGCAGAGATAAGGGGTCAATGGGTGGAGAGTGGGCAGGGAGAGGCTCCATGCACACTAATGCCATGAAATGAAGGTCTGAAAATTAGCACCAGTGAAAACCTCACGCTAGAGGCACATTTGAAGAAGAGGAGTGGCCAAGTATAGAAACATAGAAATATGACGACAGAAAAAGACCATATGGCCTATCTAGTCTGTCCTTCCATAACAACTACAGCAGTCCCCTTTTTACCTTCAGAGATCCTCTGTGTTTGCCCCATGCTTTTTTGAATTCAGTTACTGTCCTCATCTCTACTACCTCCACAAGGAGACTATTCCACGGATCCACTACTCTTTCCGTAAAGAAATATTTCCGCATATCACTCCTGAATCTATCTCACTTCACCCTCATCCCATGTCCCTTGTAGCAGAACTTGCTTTCAATTGAAAGAGGTTCTCTCCCTGAACATTTATGCCACGGAGGTATTTAAACATCTCAATCATATCACCTCTATCCCTCCTTTCCTCTAAAGTGTACATATTAAGATCCTTCAGTCTGTCCTCATATGCTTTATAATGAAGACCACTAATCATTTTAGTAGCCACCCTCTGCACCGACTCCATCCTGTTCACATCCTTTTGAAGGTGCAGTCTCCAGAATTGCACACTATACTCCAAATGAGGTCGCACCAAAGACTTATACAGAGGCATTATCACCTCCTTTTTTTCTGCTAGCCATTCCTCTCCATATGTACCCAAGCATCCATATAGCTTTTGCCGTCGCCTTTTCTACCTGTTTAGCTACTTTAAGATCATCAGAAACAACCATGCCTAGGTCCCGCTCTTCTTTAGTGGACATAAGTACTTCACCCTCTATATTATATTGCTCCCTTGGATTGCTGCAGCCCAAATGCATCACCTTACATTTTTTTAACATTAAATCCTAGCTGCCAAATTCTAGACCATTCTTCAAGCTTAGCTAGATCCCTCCTCATGTTATCTACCCCTTCCTGGGTGTCTACCCTATTGCAGATTTTGGTATCATCCACAAAGAGGCAAGCCTTACCTGAAAGCCCTTCCGCTATATCACTAACAAAGATGTTAAAAAGAATCGGACCAAGGACAGATCCCTGGGGCACATCACTGATAACATCCTTCTCCTCAGAGTGAGCTCCATTTACTTGTACTCTTTGTCGCCTCCCACCCAACCAATTTCTAACCCAAGCAGTAACTTTAGGGTCCATCCCTAGGGTGCTCAGTTTGTTTATAAGTCGCCTGTGAGGAACAGTGTCAAAGGCTTTACTGAAATCTAAATACACCACATCTAGGGCTCCCCCTTGGTCCAATTCTCTGGTCACCCAGTCAAAGAAATCAATCAGATTTGTTTGACAAGACCTGCCTCTGGTGAATCCATGCTGCCTCGGATCCTGTAATCCGCTGGACTCCAGAAACCTCACTATTTTCTCTTTCAGCAGCATTTCCAATAATTTACTCACCACCGAAGTTAAACTAACTGGCCTGTAGTTTTCAACCACATCCTTACTTCCACTTTTGTGTAATGGCACTACATGAGCCTCTCTCCAGTCCTTTGGCACCACTCCCGACTCCAACGAGGCATTGAAAAGGTCAATCAGTGGAGTAGCTAGAACATCCCCAAGTTCCCTCAGTATTCTCGGGTGTATCCCATCTGGTCCCATCGCTTTGTCTACTTTACGTTGAGATAGTTTCTCATAAATACAGTCTTTTGAAAATTGTTCAAGATTTCCTTTGCTTCTGTTCCTATTTGTGGGTGTTTTCTGAGGTCCTGCTCCTGGTTCTTCATCTGTGAACACAGAACAAAAATATTTGTTAAGCACTTCCGCTTTATCCTTATCAGCTTCTACATATTCCTCCCCTGCACCCTTGAGTCTGACAATACCACTCTTGCCCTTCCTCTTCTCACTAATATATCTGAAAAATGTCTTATCCCCCCATTCTATTGCATTGGCTATTTCCTCCTCCATTTGAATCTTTGCCTTCTTGACTACTTTGCTAGCTTCTCTAAGTTTTTCCAAATACAGATGCTTCTCTTCCTCTCTCTGTGATCTCTTGTATTTCATGATGGCCTCCCTCTTTTTCTCACTTTTTCAGCTACTTCTTTCGAAAACCATAGTGGTCTCCTTTTCCTTTTACCTTTATTTACCATTTTAACAAAAAGGTTGGTTGCCCTTAAAATATCCCCTTTCAGTTTTGCCCACTGTTTTTCTACATCCCTCAGCTGTTCCCATCCAACTAACGACTCCCTGAGGTATTGGCCCATCTTCGCAAAGTTAGTCTTCCTAAAGTCTAAAATCCTCGCCTTTGAATGTATTCTAACAGCCCTAGTCCTAATACTGAACCACACCATCTGGTGATCACTGGATGCAAAATGATCTCCCACTACAACATCAGAAACACTTTCACCATTGGTAAGCACCAAGTCCAGTATGGCCCCTTCACGTGTGGGGTCTGTTACAAATTGCCTGAATAGTTCTCCCTGTAGAGAATCCAGGATCTCCTTACTTCTAGATGATACTGCAGCAGGAATGTGCCAATCAACATCTGGCATATTGAAATCTCCTATCAGTAGCACTTCCCCTTTCCTAGCAATGCTGTGCATGTCTTCAATTAACTCTTTGTCCACCTCTTCCTCTTGTGAGGGAGGTCTGTATATCACACCAATGTAAATAGATTTCTCTTTCCCTCTTTCTAGTTTAACCCACAATGCCTCCCCTCTCCCTTTTAAGCTCTGTAATTCCAAAGCTTTAATAGTAGTTTTTACATATAGTGCCACTCCTCCTCCCCTACTTCCTATCCTGTCCTTTCTGAATAAAATGTAGCCAGGTATAGTTACATCCCAATCATGGTTTTCTGTGAACCATGTTTCTGTAACTGCCACTAAATCCAAGTCAGCCACTCCCAACAAAGCTTCAACATCAGGGATCTTATTTCCCATGCTACAGGCATTTATACACACTGCTTTCCATATGTTACCCCTGTTACCCACTTCCATAAAGTTATTTAATGTATCACCTACCTGGGGGCTTTCATTTACCTGGGAGCTTTCTTCACCCATCCCCAATGAATCTAGTTTAAAGGGCATGATGGTGAGGCTGCAAATGGGGTACAGGGTGCTGAAGGCAGGAAATGCAGTCAGGCAGCTGGGGCACAGGGTTGACTAGGCAGATGCCTAGGTGGCACATAGGAACACAGAAACTGCAAATCAGCAAGCCAGCAACTGACCAAGGTCAAACGTGCCCATGAGTGTGTCCCACAGTGTCCCATGGGAAATCATCCAGCAGGTACCCCAAAGGGCACACAACAGTGACAGGCGGTGCCGGGGGGGGGGGGAGTACGGATGTCTATGTAGGCAACCCTACCCCAGATCCCACACTTTAGTCAGCTGCCTACCAGCAGACTGGATGGCCTGGGACTGCACATCACCAGCACCACTGGCATAAGGGCATGTCAGCATGGTGGCGGAGGGGTGCTGGTGGTGGGTTGGGGGGCAGTGGCATCTGCCCACAGCACACCAAGGCCAAGCCCTGTTTAGGTGGGTGCTGTGCACTCTAAAAGACAAGGTCTGTCTGATGAACAGTCATGGTATGGCCAGGGAATGACCTGCTTCTGTGGCAACAGTTTGGTGCAGTACACACAGCCAGTGTATTCAGAGGCAGAAGATACCAGGTTCAAGTCCCAGCTGTGGCTTCTGCAGACCACATCCCTATATTTTACCCACTACTTAACCGTGATAAAAAAGATGGAATCTTTATTGCTGATAAAAGAAACACACCATAAATGCCTATATTTTACCCTACAGAGCACATACACCATAGACATGGGCAAGTCCCTAGAGCAGAGGTTCCCAAGTGCAGTCCTGGAGGGCCAAACACCATTCAGGTTTCATGCTGTCCCTAAGAAATATGCTTGTGATGCATTTGCATGCACCACCCCTATTGTATGCAAATGTATCTCATGCATATTCATTAGGGACAGCATAAAAGCCTGAACCGTATTTGGCCCTCCAGGATTGTACCAGGAAGCTCTGCCCTAGAGCAGAGGCCAACAGGGGCACAAACACCCACATCCACAGGCTCCACTATCCAACGGCTCATGGAGAGTCAGGCTGTTGGGCCCTGTGCGGAGCAGCATCTACCCATACTAGTACCTGCATACTTTAGCAATGCCATCTTAAACTTGTAAACACATTCCACATATATCAAAAGGTTAAATGATTAATGTCAGATAACAAATCCTAAGTTAAACACAATTTGTTGGCAGAGATTCATCATAGCAACCTTTCTGATATCTGTGGAGTGTGTTTCAGTTGTTGTGTCTGACAGTGATTCCCACCCCGGGGAGTAACTGTATTGAGTACCATAGCAATGCCTGCACTGTGCCCAGGACTGGTGTGGCAGCCGTGGCTGCCAACCACCTCCCTCTTTGCACAATTCTGAAATAGGTGTGGGAGTGTGTGTATGTTTATCCAGTGTTTTGTGGCTGCCTATACCTTACTGAGCCCACAATGCTTGCACCGTTTCCAGTGTTAGCCTGCCAATGTGCATAATGAGGAGCAAGGTACTGTGGGTATGGTACGGACACGGCGGCCTGAGCAGGATGCATCTGCACAGGGCATAGGGAAAATGACTGGGACATTGTAGTGCCCGGCCACCACCTGCACGGATAGGGTGGCCACAGCATGTCATGCTGGGAGGTCACTCTTACCCTGACTGAGCAGTGACCACGGCATGGCTAGGTTCACCCATAGTGCTATACTGTATTTCTTTCAAGTGATATCTATGGGTTCTCTTTTCTGGGGCCCAATCACTGACATACCTGCTTGGTGTGTGTGTGCTCACATCCTGTTTTGGGGTGCACACAGCTCTGTCAGGAACATGTACTAGCTAGCAGACTGTCTGCAGTTAGTATGTGTATGGCTGGAACGCCTTTCAGGGTGCAGCAGGTGAAGACTGACTGTGCTCTCTGCTGGTGAATGTCAGATAGGGGTGGGGGGTGGGCAGCTGAGCTTTCCCAGGCCTACTGCCCTAAGGGATGCATCTAGATCTGCCTTGACTGAGAGTAGGTTGGGTGGTGCTACATAATCTGTTTTGAGGTCCAAACATCACCCTTCACTTATAACATGTGACCATGGCACTCACACAGGATATGCACTATACTGGGTGCATCATAGTCCACAAGGGCTAGACATGACTGGGAAATACAGACAGACACAGGTGTATCCTAGGTGTGTCTTCAGCGACTACCCATCACACACTGGCACTGATGGGGACCTGCAGCGCAGCCTACCTCAGCCAAGCCAGGTGCTGCGGACCTGGTGCTGGGTGCCCCACCTCGTCCTCAGGGTGAGCACAGGAACCGCACAATGTCATGGTCTGTAGCTACTCTGTGCCAGTAACACACATGGTCAGTTTCCCCTACCAGGCCAGGGTGCTATAGAGGTGCATACCCCATCTTGTGATCAAATGTAGGCTTCTGATCTGCATGTGCAGTGCATCATGGGTACGGGTGGGTTTACCCTATCCTGGTAATCACAGCAGACAGTTTGTGTGATGACCTGAAGTCTTTCTGTAGCCAGCCAGTGGTGTGTTGGATGCTATAGAGATGTAGCCCACTGGTTACTTCAGTGACTGCAGAGGCAGAGATCATGGGTTTGATCCCACAGTGGTGTTATTTAATAAGGCTGTCTGAGGCATTTCCTTTAAATTAAAATGAGTGCTGCCAGCAGAAACACCCTCACAGTGCTGTAGCCTAAGGTGCCTCATAGGGCACCCTATAAAGTGCCCTATAGGGCACATTATAAGGTGCCTTGGCGGACAGGGCACTTTATAATGTGCCCTATGGGGTGCCTTATAGGGTGTCTTATGTGGCTCCTTAGGTTACGACACTGTGAGGGTGTTTTTGCTGGCAGCACTGATTTAAATTTAAAAAAGGAAATGCCTCAGACAGCACTGATTTAAATTAAAAGAAAATGCCTTCTTACCTAACACCACTGCAGAATTGAACCCATGACCTCTGCCTTTGCAGTCATTGCAGTAACCAGTGGGCTACATCTTCATTGCTTCTAGTACTGCGCTGGCATGAACTTAGGGTTAACGCACGTTAACGTGCCACGGCACACACTATCGTGCAATACAGATTCTTGCTACCTTGCCGCCGGAACGCCCACTCCTTATATAGCATTCTTCACATTATCGCTGCAACTAGCACCGGTAACATTAAGAAAGTTTATTAAACATACCCCTAAGTGTACCTGAAGCAATGGAGTGGCTTGCCCAAGGAGTGGCCATGGGATTAGAGACCCCATTCCCTCCGGCCTGAGGTTGCTTGTCCCCATGTGAGAATTGAACCCCTGGCCTTCCAGCCTGAGGTAACCTGTCCCAACCCTAAATCCTTGGTTCCTAATGCAGAACCTTGCATCATTAACTATAGTTGAGGTTGTTCTTAAGTGCATAATTAAACTAAATTAGTATCTTGCACAGATAATAAACATCTTTAAAATCATCCATCACTTCTCGGCCGACATCTTAAGAAACTTGGGCACATGACCCAGGAGAAACATCCACAAAAATATGATTGTCACACCTAACGAATCTCAAAGATTCAATCAATCTCCATCCAGAGAATCCTTTCACTCTATGCCCCCTCGCTATGGAACTCCCTACTAGTTGATATGCGAGCCACGACAGACATCAAAGACTTCTGTAAAAAACTGCAAACATTCCTATACACAGACTATTTGGGACATGTCGCTTAGCCTCCCATTCAATGAAAGGTTCTGGACCCCCCCCCCCTTACCTGATAATTCCAGCCATGAATTAACTACAACTTCTTAATGCCACTGACCTAAGTTGTACATAAGTAATGCCTTATATGTTGCATTCTACATATGTTAACTTGTCCTATCCTATCCCCCACTCCTGTTCAGCGTTTATTGTACACAGTGAAGTCACAGTGTAAACCACTTTGATTGAAAGATAAGGCGTTATAGAAAACTGATTGAATAAATAAATAAATAATGTTGCACTGTTCCAAATTAAATGTCTGCTGCCATTTGGATGTCCAGTCTTCCAATTTATAAAGGTCCTCTTTCAATTTTTCATAATCCTCTTGTGTTTTAAGAACTTTGAATAATTTTTGTCTCATCTGAAAATTTCATCACCTTACTCATTATTCCCATTTCCAGGTGGTTTATGAATATGTTAAAAAGCAGCGGGCCCAGCTCATATCACCAGGGGTACTCTCCACTATTCACCTTTCTTCATTGAGAAAACTGGCCATTTATCTCTACCCTCTGCTTTCTATCTTTTAACCAGTTCCTAGTCAACAACTGTATACCTATTTCATGACTTTTTAATTTCTCCAATGAGAGGCCATGTCAAAGGCTTTCTGAAAATTGAGATATACTGTATCAACCAGCTCACCTTCATCTACCTGTTTATTCACACCTTCAAAATATGTAACAGATTAGTAAAACAAAACTTTCTTTGGCTAAATCCATGCTGGCTTTCTTCCATTATAACATTACTACCATTTTTGCCTGGTACTGATGTCAGACTCACCGGTTTGTAGTTTCCTGGATCATCCCTGAAACTCTTTTTAAAAATCAGCGTTACATTGGCCATTCTCTAATCTTCAGGCACTACAGATAATTTTAAAGATAGTGCATAGATTACTAATAGCAGGTCTGCAATTGCATATTTAAGTTCTTTTAGCACTGTGGTATGTATATGACCTGGCCCAGGTGATTTGCTTCTCTTTAGTTTATCGACATTTGTAATGCATCTTTCCAGTTTATCAAGATTTGTTTCAATTCTTCCATTATATCTCCTTTAAATACTATTTCAGGCATGCGTAACTGCCTTACATAATCTTCAGTGAAAACCAAAGCAAAGAATTAATTTAGTCAAATTCATTGATTGTCCTAAAAGGGAATTTTAGAAATGCTCTTTAATTTATATTGCTTCGTACTGTTAATTTTATTCTTTTGCGCCCGTGCTCTATGCACACTTGTTTTGATGGAAAAGGTAAATTATGACTGTTGAAATTAAATTAAACTAAATTAGTATCTTGCAGAGATAAATGAAGATATTTGAAAACTAACAAGATAGCCATAAACTGGAGCCTTTTTCATAGAGAGCCTATGCTGCTCTTCTCCTCACTGTTTTCCTTTCCTCCTGTCTCTCCCTATAGTCCTCCTTGGGAACTCCACTCTTCTGGCAGATCCCTTGGATCTGTGCCCTTCTCTTTCACTGCCAGTTTCAGACTTTGATCTTTCTACTTTGCTGCTACTTATGCCTGGAACAAACTACCTGAGTCAGTACGTCAGGCTCATCTGTGGCCCTGTTCAGGTTAAAACGCACTTCTTGGAGACTGCTTTTAGATCCTGATCCGCATTGCATTGCCCCTTGAGTCTCCTGTTCTCCTCCTATGTGTTTCCTTGCCATTCGACATGATATATACTGGTCCACAGTTGTTGGATTGTTAGTCTTATGAGCAGGGACTGCCTTTACATGTCTCTGTGTAGTATTGCGCACGCCTGGTAGGGCTATACAAATGATAAGTAATACTAGTAGGCAGGGCCGTACCGATCGTGAAATGTGCCCTGTGAGATTTGTACATCGAGGGGGTCCCTCCCCCCCCTCTGCACCTCCATCTAGCCACTTTATGGGGGTGGGAGAGAAGAGGCGCGCACACCCGATGTGCAAGTCGCCGGTATGCTAAGCAGGTCTGGTCCCTCGGGGAGGGACCAGACGTGCTTAGTGTGCCACGAGAAGGATTAAGAGGCTGTCTGCCGTTGCCTGCCGCCGCTGAGAGAAGAAAAAGTGGCGGGGTGGCAGACAATGGCAGACAGCTGAAATGCGCCCCTTAAGCCTTTGTGCCCTGTGTGGCCACACCGCTCGCACAGGGCTAGGTACGGTCCTGCTAGTAGGAGGATGAGACCTTTACTGCTATATTGTGCAAGAGCCAATGATGTTAAAACTCCTGCTAAGTTATTATTATTTTTCAATATTACTGTTATTTCTTTCTTTTGCAGACTGCTCTATCCATCTACCAATCCAGGACATGATGCAACATTTATCAAATATTTGAAAATTATTTTAAAAATTGGGAGACTTTCCAGAAACAATGTGTATTAATATTTAATTTAGAAATGTCAAAGTTTACTCAACTTCTACAGTATCTAGCATGTTCTGTAATAAAGGGAAATCTTCTGACTCCTAGTCAGAAAAAGGTTTACCAGGCATGAATCAGAATCAAATAATCATATTTCTCTTCTAATAGGAAACAAGATTTTGCTTTGGAGCTCTTCAGCCTTGAACAAAAGGTTTCTGCTCCTTCCACATTGTTTTTGATGCTATGGTGTATATTAGAGATTTTTCCTCCACCCTGTCCTTGTGCCAGATATTCTGTGAAACCAGGTCTAAGGGGCATGTTTGTTAAGATTTGTGCTAGTGGCGCTTTCAGCCCCAATAATGAGCATGGTGGTGACGCTCAGTCCATGTTACAAAATGGAGACATGCCTCGGATATCTCCATGTAGCTAACACAGCTTTTATGTCACCCCATGCTCCATTCTGTTTGGCATGGTCAGCGTGGGTATTCTTAACCCCCCATTGAGCTGATGGCATCAGTGAGTACCCACCAAAAATGCCCACAGTACCCACAATATGCACTCTACACCCCTGAACCACCTAGTCTCTGCCTCAACTCATGTTATTTGGATAGTACAGTATTTTTAGGGTGGCTGCATTTTTGGCACATGGAAAATGTAACTGTGGCTCAGGGCCATACCAAGGGAAGATCGTGCCCAGTGAGACTTGCACATCGGGCGCGCCACTCCCCCCCCCCCCCGCAGCGGGAGAGAAGAGGCGCGCCCGAAGTGCAAATCACCGGCATGCTAAGCAGATCTTCTTAGCATGCCGGCGAGAAGGCTTAAGGGGCGTATTTTAGTTGTCCTGACATTGCCTGCCGCCACTGAGAGAAGAAAAAGTGGCGGCGGCAGGCAACGGAAGACAGCTAAAATGCGCCCCTTAACCATTTGTGCCCTGTACAGCCGTACCACTCGCACAGGGCTAGGTACCGGCCTGCAGTGGCTCACCTGGTGCACACTGAATCCTGCACTGCCTGGTAGTGTGGTTTAGTAAACATTCCCTTAACTGTAGTATCAAAGACATTTGGAGCAAGAAGTGTGTGATGATCACAAGATCATCAGCAGGGAGGAGTGGCCAAGATCATCAGCAGGGAGGAGTGGCCTAGTGGTTAGGACAAGGTACTTCAGGCCGGAGGGCCGGGGGTTCAAGTCCCACCTGGGGACAGCAATCTCAGGCCGGAGGGACTGGGATTTCTAGTCTTATAGGCACTCCTTGTGGTCTTGGGCAAGCCACTTAACCCTCCATTGCCCATGTTCCCTGTAAGTATTAGCGTATGTGTGTCATATCTCCTCGTGTTAAATGTATCTCCCAATTGACCGCTTTGACCCGGTGAAAAGCGGGATATAAATACAGCTAAATAAATAAAGATGCTTTATTGATATATCCCAACGCGTTTCGGCAAATGCCTTCCTCAGGGGGAAATACAGCTTGCACAAAAAATGAAAAAAACATTAATAATTACATTAATAATTAAAAAAACAACCATGAACATTAAAATATCAATAAAACAATAAATTGATAAAAAATGAATGGCACTTAAAATGATTCTTAGTATTAACATATACATCCATATAAAACCATTAATACATTGTGACAACCAAGCAGACATAGGGCAGTACGAAATACAGAATTTTCAAGTATAAAGATCTGATGACAAAAACAAGGAATGTTTAAGACTACCACTTCTGGACCACATATATATTGTATTCTACTTACTATGGTGCACTATAAGTGCGTAAACATCTAGAATAGTCCTGTGCTTTATTCTTATAGATGTTAAGCTGACAAAAAGAGCAAAAAACATAAGAGCTAAATTGTTGTGCAGGCATGTGCTTGACACTTTATAGTTACCTTAGCCTGTAAAGTATTGTCTATTATGGTCAAAAATGTGTAATATGTTATAGTAAAAAAAAAGGGGATACGGTGTGTTATAAAATACATTCTAGGTGTACAGACATGTAAAAAGGTTGATTTCAAATGATTTGTGTACTAAAAACTATCCATACTCACTGTTAGAATGGCAATTGAAAATTGCTTTCAAAGCTGTGAATTACAAAGTATTCATCTTGAAAGATGCTCTATGGAGAAAAATTGTAAATAGCTCTGTTGTCATACCGTGATTGCATGAATCAATGAAACAACTGCAATGTTGAAAATAAACATACTGAGGAAACGGTAATCATTTAACTACAAAGTTTTCGATGTAAAAATGTAAATTGATAGGAGTTCTAAACGCTAAATATACTGAGTATTAATATCTGATCTTGGAGTTAGGACGGGGAACCACGCCTACTTCTTCTGCTACGATCACAGAGACAATAGTTAAGCCACGCCTACCTCCTTTGATACGCTCGCAGTGATAACAGTTAAGCCACGCCCACTTCTTTTTACTTTTGGCGCTTTTTCTCTCGGCGTCTACAAAAAGCACTTCATGACCACCAATCGGTTTTCTAACTTTGTACAAGGTACAGCACTCCCTGCTTTGAGAGATTTGGTTTCGACTCTTGATTGTTATTGGACACAGAGCCATTTTCTCTGTAGGCTTTTTTATGAGAGCAATGGCTATTTCACATCAAAACCAGGTAATAGTTTTAATACGGGTTCTTATGTCCCCCTCGATAACGCTCAATAAATAGTCTGGACATTTGAATAATACCGCCTATACACTAGGGAGACAACTGTCCAGATTCACTTTATAATACACTATAGATACCGTTCAATTTGGAGGTAATGATTCTACCTTATTTTAACATGAGAATGAGCTGCTAATGACGCTGCACAAGTTTCAAATTTCGGCGTTTTTTGCAATACAAGGTTATCATGGCCTCCCCTTTAATGTTCCCCATCCTAAGTTCAAGATCAGATATTAATACTGAGTACATTTAGGGGTATGTTTACTAAACCGTCTTAACGTGCGCTCTCCCACATTATCACATGATAAGGCGCCTTATCGCGCGATAATGGCGCTTTACCGGGCGATAAGGCGCCTTATCGTGCGTTAACGCGCACAGCGGCGCAAACAAGCACTGAAGGCGGAGAAAGGCTCCCGGAGGGCGAAGGAAGGCTCCCCCTGAGCGGAGAGAGAGGGTCAATGGGCGGAGAGTGGGAGGGGAGAGGCTCCCTGCACACTAACGCTGTGAAATCCGAGGCTGAAAACTAACGCCAATGAAACCCTGGCGTTAGAGCTGATTTAAAGGGAAAAGAAACCACTTACATCAGCAATGTACAGCAAAACCAGGGAAACCTACAAAAAGTGATAAGTGTGATACATGTGCATGGAACCAAAGGGCAAATAAACAGTGAAAATGAACAGAAGAAAATGTAAAAACAAAAAAACCCAAGCTGGACAATAGTGATATTAATGGGAAACATCAAAAAACACTCCCAAGAAAGCTCCAAAAAAAAGATATGAATTTTGGAAGGTTCTATGCTCCGTCCCCATACAAGGTGAATGAGCCCACAGTGAAATTGCGCTGAGTAGGGTTTTCCTCTCCATTGGACAGGTTTCCTATGGCATGCACATGTCCCACAACAACAGGGCGGGCATGTCGGAATGGGCAACTGGACAGATGCTGGAAAAGGGGACACAGAGGGCTGCAGGTGGCACATGCTGTGGTGCAGCTGGGCCACAGTGCGGACTAGGGTGATGCCTAGCTGGCCCATACGAATGCTGAAACAGTAGAGCAGCCAGACAGCAACTGCTGAGGGCCCAACATGGGCACGAGTGTGCTTCACACGGTGTCACAGGGGATAGTACCCAGCAGGTACCCCCAATGGCACGGAACATTGGCAGGCGGTGCTGGGGGGAAGCGTGGACAGCTATGCAGGCACCCCTACCCCAGAACCCGCACCATAGGCAGCCGTCTACCCATACACTGGATGGCCCGAGACTGCGCACCACCAGCACCACCAGCAGAAGGGCATGTCAGCATGGTGGCAGAGGGGTACTGGTGGTGGAGGGGGCAGTGGCAGCTGCCCAGAGCAGACCATGGCCTAGCCCTGTTTAGGTGGGTGCTGTGCACTGCAACAAACAGGCTCTGTCTGACAAACAGTCATGGTATCTCCAGGGAATGAACAGTCTCTGTGGCAACACGGTGGTGCAGTTAACACAGCCAGTGTGTTCAGGCGCAAAAGGTCACAGGTTCAAGTTCCAGCTGTGGTTCCTGCCAACCCACTCCCCATTTTTTACCCACTATTAAAACGTGCTAATACAGACAGAACCTTTATTGCAGATAACAGAAACATGCCCAATACGCCTACATTTTACCCTTACAGAGCACAGACACCATAAACATGCGCTTTACCTAGAGCAGAGTCTCCCAAATGCAGTCCTGGAGAGCCAAACACCATTCAGATTCCATGCTGCCTCTAATAAACACGGTTGTGCTGCATGTCTATGCACCGCCCCCATGGTATGCAGATGTAGCTCATGCATATTCATTAGGGACAGCATGAAAACCCGAACAGTGTTTGGCCCACCAGGACTGGAGTTGGGAACCTCTGCCCTAGAGCAGCGGCCAACAGGGGCAGACACACCCTCACCCACAGGCTCCATTATCCAAAGCCTCCTGGAGAGGCAGGATGTTGGGCTCTGCGTGCATCTCCCAATACTAGCACTTGCATACCTTAGCAATGCCACCCTAATCCTGGGAATACGGTACACACCTATCAAAAGGTTGCTATGATTACTGGCAGATAGCAATTCCTAAGTTAAGCACAATTGGCTGATTGAGCTGCATCATAGCAACCTTTCTGATGTCTGTGGAATGTGCTTCAGGTCTGGTGTCTGACAGTGTTTACCACCCTGGGGAGTGACCCCAACAGTATTGCGTACCATAGCCATACCTGCACTGTGCCCAGGACTGGTGCGGTGGCCAGGGCTGCCAAGAGCCTCTATAGTTGCACAATGCTGGCATAGGTGTGGGAGCATGTGTTTGTCTATCCAGTGTGTGGTGTATGCCAACACCTTCCTCAGCCCACACTGTTGCCAGTGTAAGCCTGCCAATGTGCATAATGAGGAGCAAGGTACCATGGGTATAGCCCGGACAGGGTGGCTTGGCCAGGATGCATCTGCACAGGACATAGGGCAATGGCTTGGACATTGTGGTGCCCGACAACCACCTGCATGGACAGGGTGGCCACAGCATGTCCTGCTTGGAGGTCACTCTCACCCTGACTGAGCAGTGACCATGGCATGGCTAGGTTTCCCCCATAATGCTTTCTAGTATTTCTCTCATGTGATATTTATGGGTTCTTTTTTGCGGCCCAATCACTGCCTTATCTGTTTGGTGTGTATGTTGATATCCCAGTTCTGGGTACATGCATTTCTTCCAGGAACATGCATTATGGACTAGCTAGAAGACTGTCTGCAGTTAGTATGTGTCTGGCTGGAACACCTTGCAGGATGCAGCAGCTGGAGGCTTGCTGCTGGAGCATGTCAGATGGTGGTGGGGGTTAGTTGAGCATTCCCAGGTCTACTGTCTGCCTTGCCTTATGGATTGGTGCAGCTCTGCATTGACTGCCTTGTAGGGTGTCTGTTTCCCAGCAGGACTGGGGTTGATGGTCCCCTTCTATTGCCACCATTGCAGAGCGGTAGAATGTGGATCTGTTGGTGGGAGATCCTGTTTCCCACCCTGAGCCACAGAGAGTGGGATGGGTTGGGTGCTGGTACATAATCTGCCTATGGGTCCAAACACCCTCCCCCTTCACTTACATCATGTGACCATGGCACTAACACAGGATATGCACTGTTCTGGGTGCATCATAGCCCATAAGGGCTAGACATGACTGAGAAATACAGATGTAGCCTAGGTGTGTCTGCTACCTATCACACACTAGCACTGATGGGGACCTGCAGCATGGTGTATTTTAGCCATGAAAGGTCCTGTGGACCTGGTGCTGGGCGCCCCACCTCACCCTCAGGGTGAGCACAGTACCCACACAATGTTACGGTATGTAGCTACTTTGTGCCAGTACCACACACGGTCAGTACCCCCTACCATGCTGAGGTGCTGTGGGGGTTCACATGGTCCGTTCCCCCTACCAGGCCGAGGTGTTGTGGGGGTGCATACCCCATCTTGTGATCATCTGTAGACTGCTGATTTGCATGTGCAGTGCTTCATGGGTACGGGTGGGTTAACCCTATCCTGGTAACCACAGCAGACAGTTTGTGTGGTGACCTGCAGTCCCTTTGTAGCCAGCCAGGGATTTGCTAGTAGCTGTAGCCCACTGGTAACTTTACTGCCTGTGGGGCCAGAGGTCATGGGTTCAAGCCCACACTGGGGTTATTTGATAGGGCTGTCCGAGGCATTGTCTATTTTTAATGTACATTAGTGCTGCCAGCAAAAACACCCTCAGAGTACTGTAGCCATAAGGTGCTCCATATGGCACCTTATAGGGTGCCCCATAGGGCACCTTATAAGGTGTACTATAAAGCGCCTTCTAAGGCGTCCTATAAAGCGCCTTATAGGGTGCCCCATAGGGGACATTATAGGATGTCTTGAAGGACAGTGCACTTTATAATGTGCTCTATGGAGTGCCTTATAGAGTGCCTTATGCGGCACCTTAGGTTACCACACGTGAGGGCATGTTTGCTGGCAGCACTAATTAAAATATACATGACATGCCTCAAAAAACTTACACATAACAGCTAATGCCTCAGCCAGCCATATGCATTAGGCACATTGGGGGATCAAACTCATGACCCCTGTACCATCAGTCAGTGTTTCAACCATTGTGCTATACCTCTGTTGCTGTGTTTGCATGTCTGCACGCTACTTAAGATTACTGCGCGTTAACGTGCTTAGCGGCGTCTCACCCGATAATGTGTGCAGTGCGCATTATCACGCGATAATGTGCACAGCGCGCGTTATCGCATGATAATCCCGTTTTCCTACATTAAGATCGACACACCCACTCCTTTTATGGCAGCCTGCACACTAACGCCGGGCGCACGTTAAGACGGTTTAGTAAACATACCTCTTAGCATTTAGAACTCCTATCAATTTACATTTTTACATCGAAAACTTTGTAGTTAAATGATTACCGTTTCCTCAGTATGTTTATTTTCAACATTGCAGTTGCTTCATTGATTCATGCAATCACGGTATGACAACAGAGCTATTTACAATTTTTCTCCATAGAGCATCTTTCAAGATGAATACTTTGTAATTCACAGCTTTGAAAGCAATTTTCAATTGCCATTCTAACAGTGAGTATGGATAGTTTTTAGTACACATATCGTTTGAAATCAACCTTTTTACATGTCTATACACCTAGAATGTATTTTATAACACACCGTATCCCCTTTTTTTTACTGTAACATATTACACATTTTTGACCATAATACACAATACTTTACAGGCTAAGGTGACTATAAAGTGTCAAGCACATGCCTGCACAACAATTTAGCTCTTATGTTTTTTGCTCTTTTTGTCAGCTTAACATCTATAAGAATAAAGCACAGGACTATTCTACATGTTTACGCACTTATAGTGCGCCATAGTAAGTAGAATACAATATATATGTGGTCCAGAAGTTCTAGTCTTAAACATTCCTTGTTTTTGTCATCAGATCTTTATACTTGAAAATTCTGTATTTCGCACTGCCCTACGTCTGCTTGGTTGTCACAATGTATTAATGGTTTTATATGGATGTATATGTTAATACTAAGAATCATTTTAAGTGCCATTCATTATTGTTTTATTGATATTTTAATGTTCATGGTTGTTTTTTTAATTATTAATGCAATTATTAATGTTTTATCATTTTTTGTGCAAGCTGTATTTCCCCCTGAGGAAGGCGTTTGCTGAAACACGTTGGGATATATCAATAAAGCATCTTGTGATCATCACACACTTCTTGCTCCTTGTGTGTTCCTGATTGATTCAGAAAGAGCGGTTCTGCTCTTCCTTGTGCCTGACCGTATCAAAGACATTTGCCATTCTTACTCCAGATCCAGGTTTTCTATTTTGTGATGATTACTACCATGCTTACTCTAGATCTTACTTGTCCAATTAAACATTTCTGATAGTACATTTAGACATGGATTCACAGAATATTTGGCACAAGAACATGGCAGAGGTTAGCCTTTGGGTTAACTAGATTCACATGGCAATACATCCAGGCCAGATAAACATTGGGTCAGTCAAGATACAGGAATAAAGTTCACCAGCAATATAGGACAAATGGGAAGTAGTCAGCTTCCATGGAGACAGAGGAGAGCTTCCAGCAAGAAATCTACTTTCTCACCCAAATATTAGTGGTTTGATGCCAGCCTGTGATGACACAGAGGTGAAAAAATAGATTTTTTTCTTCATGTGTTCAGATTAAACACAATGAGCCCAATTCCAGAAGGGGGCACGTCCAGGCTGTCTAGACGGCCCTGAGCAGGATGGACCCATTTGGACCCGATTCTGAAATGCGGGAGCGAAATGTTCCCGTGGCAGTCAGAATCAGGCCAGAAGATGGCCCAGCATGCCTCTCCCACAGCTGCAGGGATGTCCACGGAATTGAAAGGCTAGGCCCCCCGAACCTGCCGGTGAATGGATGGCCCGATGCCTCCCCCTGCTTGGTGTCCCCTCTCACACAGCCCTTGGCGGGCCCACCAGGGCCGTGTTTGGGCAATGGGCTAGTGCCTGCCATGCATCCACTGTGTTGGGGGTACTGCTGGGCCAGGGCACACAGGGGACCAGCCTTATTCCACCTCTGTGGTGAAATAAGCATTGCATCCCCCTTGTGCCACCCCAGACATACAGCACCATTACCTGAATCGAACCTGTATGTCCAGGTGTCTGGCCCACTCATGCTCTGCCCCCACGCCGCCCCCATCTCCATCTCCCCACACAGCACCTCTGTGCATGCAGGGAGACAGTGATCTAGAATTCGGGCAGGATGGATGGCGGATCTGCACATCCCACCATTCTTCTTTCAGAATCTGAGCAATATGAAATGACACAGGAAGAGTAAAAGCTATGGGGCCCGATATTCAAAGGCATTTACATGGTTTACAGACCTGTAAACCATGTAAATGCCGCTTAGACAGATATTCAGTGGCACAAACATGGTTAATGCTGTTGAATATCCCCAAGTACCACTGCTACATGCCCCAATGCTAACTATGTAGCATCAGGGCGTATCATGTGCATTACGGGGTGGAGCGGAAGTAGCACCCATCGCTAACTGGACAGTGGCAATATTGCACCACTGCCTGATTAGCAACCCATGAGTAAAGAAAGGCACAGCAAAAGCTGGTCTATCTTTACCCACGGGAGCCAGCCAGGCAGTGGCGCAATATTGCCATTGCCTGGTTGGTTTCTGCGACTGTGCAGTGAACCCAGATATTCAAGGCCAGGGCCGCATATCACCCCGGCATTGAATAGCCACGTTTAATGTTCAGCATCGGTGGTTAGCTGCTGTAATTGCACTAGCTGTTGGTGCTGAAATCGGGCCCATGATATCCAAATATGCATGTGTACAGACATTCAGTAAGAAAGGTGATGCTCAGTTGAACATTAGTAAAGAGTGTAATTATCAAAACCATAGGTGGAGGTGGAAGGCTGAAAGATGCGCCAAGGGTGTACAATACCCTGCACCAGCCTTGTGAGTGGCCCTGGCTGCAGGGAGGACAGGCACACATGCACAGCCCTAGCAAAGGTGAACAATGAAACCCCTGTTGGGTGCATAGGCTTAGTTTCAGGAGCATAGTTGGAAGGGAGATGAATGTGAGTATGCAGAACAGGCATACATAGATGGGGACATGCAAGAACTTGGGTGAGGGAAGTGGTGGTGGGGGTAAGTGGAAACATTGATCTGTTTGCATTTTATGCAACACTGTCACATGGACACTTGTAAATACATGTACCTCGCCTTCACTAAAAGTTCTATCAGTCTGCACATCTGGGACCGGCGACTTGAATGGGGAAGTTATTCCACCTCCGAGGAGGAATAACTTCCCTGATGCAGCAGGAACGGCAGGACCGGGGCTGGGATGGGGCAGCAGGGGGCAGAGGGCATTCCCTGCAGCCCGACCCTGGTCCTGAGATGCCAGATCAGGGGTCGGGCTGTGGGTAAAGCACTTTCGGAGCTGGTAGCCACAGATCGTGGCTTTTAAACGGAGCTGTGGGGCCTTGGCAACCGGATGCCATGGCACTATGGCTCCATTTAAAAGCCTTGACTGAGTTAGCTGGGCAAGGCCTCTATGTGCAGACCAGGCTGAATTGCAGTCCCGGCCTGCACGTGCAGGCCTGTTTGTGATTCTGATCCCACGGGGCTAGACGTGCCCCGCGGGATCCGAATCGCAACTCCCTCTATGTGTTTGGTTCCAACCAGGCACACAGAGGGCCTGTACATCCCAGACGGAATTGCGCAGGTTGTTGTGCGTTGGCCTGCCCCATCCCCAGGAGGGCCCCAGGCCTATTTTCAGAGGTTTTTCATTAATTCTGGTGCTTGGGTAAGTGTGCAGGTTGTTGTCTGCAGGTCTGCCCCATCCCCTGGATGGCTCAGGGCCTATTATCAGAGGTATGTCATTAATCCCGGTGCTTGGGTAAGTGCGCAGGTTGTTGTGCGCTCGTCTGCCCCATCCCCAGGAGGGCCCCAGGCCTATTTCCAGAGGTCTGTCATTATTCTTGGTTCTAGGGTAAGTGTGCAGGTTGTTGTGTGCTGGTCTGCCCCATCCCCAGGAGGGCCCAAGGCCTATGTTCAGTGGTCTGTCTCTAATCCTAGTGCTAGGGTAAGTGCGCAGGTTGTTGTGCACTGGTCTGTCCCATCCCCAGGAGGTCCCAAGACCTATTTTCAGATTTCTGTCATTAATCCTGGTGCTAGGGTAAGTGTGCAAGTTGTTGTATGCTGGTCTGCCCTATCCATAGGAGGGCCCAAGGGCTATTTTAAGAGGTCTGTCTCTAATCTTGGTGCTTGGGTAAGTGCGCAGGTCTGCCCCATCCCCATGAGGGCCCCAGACCTACTTTCAGAGGTCTGTCATTACCGGTGCTAGGATAAGTGTGCAGGTTATTGTGCATTGGTCTGCCCCATCCCCAGAAGGGAAAAACCAATCCGGGACGAGTGGGCAGAGGGTCCACACAAACTTTTATTAATCGTCTTTAAAAATAGCGGCCAAAAACCCTACACAAGCTGTGTTTCGTATTACACTTCGGCAGGGGTCATCAAGGCACACTATAAAATCATAAAAAACATAGATGAATAAATAAATAAATAGAAAAGTCCATAAATAACTAATAATGAATAAATAAATCATAATTGATAACATCCTGGATTAAACAAAAACATATAAAAACAATGTGATGATAAATATTGTAAAAACATGTAAATATGTCAATCCATAATCACACATGTAAATATGTCAATCATAATCACATTTCTGCAGACACAGGGGGTGCCTCAAGGATCGTCCTTATCGGCACTGATGTTTAATATCTACATGTAGCTGATATGTGATTTGATCCGATCCTTCAACGTACAATGCCTTGCTTACGCAGACGACATCCTCCTTTACATGCCGTTCACAATCGACCAACCAGTGCTCTCCCCAATAATCAGATGCTTCGAAGCTGTAGCTGACTGGCTGTTGACACAAAATTTATGGATTAACCATGACTAAACTGATGTTCTATTCGTCACGAGGAACCGAAAGTTCATACCTGGAGGAGAGAGGTCACGTGACAGGAGAGCATCACCCTGGTGTGGCAGGAAGTGATCCTGTAACTAGGACCTGTCCTCCAGGTGATGTAAACCCCTCTCGCACCGAGGAAGTTTCTCCAGGGCCATGTGCCCATGAGGGAAGGGTTAGGACAGCAGTTATAGTTGGTGATTCGATCATTAGGCATGTAGATAGCTGGGTGGCTGGTGGACGTGAGGATCGCCTGGTAACATGCCTGCCTGGTGCGAAGGTAGCGGACCTCACGCGCCACCTAGATAAGGTCTTAGATAGTGCTGGGGAGGAGTCTGCTGTCTTGGTACATGTCGGTACCAATGACATAGGAAAATGTGGTAGGGAGGTTCTGGAAGCTAAATTTAGGCTTTTAGGTAGGAAGTTGAAATCCAGAACTTCCAGGGTAGCGTTCTCCGAAATGCTTCCCGTTCCACGCGCAGGACCCAAAAGGCAGGCAGAGCTCCGGAGTCTCAATGCGTGGATGAGACAATGGTGCAGAGATGAGGGGTTTGGATTTGTTAGGAACTGGGGAACATTCTGGGGAAAGGAGGGGCTCTTCCGAAGGGATGGGCTTCACCTTAACCGGGATGGAACCAGGCTGCTGGCATTAACCTTTAAAAAGAAGATAGAGCAGCTTTTAAACTAGATGATAGGGGAAAGCCGACAGTCGCCCAATAGCGCATGGTTCAGAAGAATGTATCCTTGAAGGATACTACCAAAAGCAGAGAGGTTCCAAAAAAGAGTAAAGTAGCCCAAATGCCCTCAAGTATGGAGCAGACAGAGCTTAAAGATCCCAAATTACCCATGTCTACCAATAGCCAAATTAATATGAATAAAATACAGTCTCTAAAATGCTTGTATGCAAATGCTTGAAGTCTACAAAACAAGATGGGAGAGTTAGAATATATAGCACTAAACGAGAGGTTAGATATGATTGGAATATCAGAGACATGGTGGAAGGAGGATAACCAGTGGGACACTGTGATACCTGGGTACAAACTGTATCGTAATGATAGAGCTGATCAAATTGGTGGAGGGGTTGCACTCTATGTTAGAGAGGGCATTGAGTCAGAAAGGATTAAAGTTTTGCAGGAAACAAAATTTGCTGTAGAATCTCTATGGATTGAAATTCCATGTAAAAAGGGGAAGGCGATGGCAGTGGGGGTGTACTATCGTCCGCCTGGCCAGAATGAACAAATGGATGATGAAATGCTCAAAGAAATCAAGGAAGCTAGCAAATGTTACAGTGCAGTAATAATAATGGGTGATTTCAATTACCCCGGTATCGACTGGGTCAGTGTCACGGCAGGACATGCTCGGGAGATAAAGTTCCTAGATGAAATAAATGACTGCTTCTTGGAGCAGCTGGTTCATGAACCAACCAGAGGGGACGCAATATTAGACCTAGTCCTTAGTGGAACACCAGATGTAGTGCAAGAGATAAGGGTGTTGGGGCCACTTGGCAATAGTGATCATAGCATGATCACCTTTGATTTAATTAGTGAAGGAGGGATAGTAAGGAAATCCACAGTACTACCTTTTAACTTTCAAAAGGGAGACTATGATAAAATGAGGAAAACAGTTAAGAAAAAACTAAAAGGAGCAGTTGCAAAGGTTAAAGACTTACATCAAGCTTGGGTGTTGTTCAAAAATACTATCTTGGAAGCCCAAGCCAGCTTTATTCCACGCTTTAAGAAAAGTGGAAGTAAGTCCAAAAAAACTGCCAGCATGGTTTAAAGGTGAGGTCAGAGAGGCTGTTGTTGCCAAAAAAGCATCTTTCAGGAAATGGAAAAAAAGAGCCAAACGACGAAACCTGGAAACAGCACAAGCACTGGCAAGTCAAATGCAAGGCATTAATAAAGCAGGCAAAGGTAGAATTTCAGAAGAAGCTTGCTGCGGAAGCAAAAACGCGAAATAAAGATTTTTTCAAGTACATTCGCAGCAAAAAACCTGTGAGAGAGTCAGTTGGTCCATTAGATGATAGAGGCATTAAAGGGGCACTAAGAGGTGACAAGGCGATAGCAGAGAGACTGAATGAATTCTTTGCTTCGGTCTTTACTGAGGAAGATATAGGGATGTTACCCATGACTGAAGTGGTATTTAAAGGTGCAGAAGAGTTGAAGGAAATATCGATACATAGGGAAGATGTATTACAACTATTAGATAAACTGAAGAGTAGCAAATCACCTGGGCCGGATGGTATACATCCAAGGGTGTTCAAAGAACTGAAATATGAGATTGCAGACCTGCTATTAGTAATCTCTGAACTATCATTAAAATCATTTCTAATTCCTGAAGATTGGAGGATAGCCAATGTAACACCAATTTTTAAAAAGGGTTCCAGGGGTGATCCGGGAAACTACAGACCGGTGAGCTTGACGTCAGTACCGGGAAAAATGGTAGAAACCATCATAAAGAATAAAATTATTCAGCATTTAGATAGTCATGGCCTAATGGGAGACAGCCAACATGGCTTTCGACTAGGAAGATCTCGCCTTACTAATCTGTTATGTTTTTTTGAAGGTGTGAATAAACAGGTGGACAAAGGTGAGTCGGTTGATATAATGTATCAGGACTTTCAGAAAGCCTTTGACAAGGTCCCTCATCAGAGACTTTTGGCAAAACTAAAGAGTCATGGGATAGGAGGCAGTGTGCTACTGTGGATCAGGAACTGGTTAAAAGATAGAAAGCAGAGGGTAGGGCTAAATGGCCAATTTTCCCAATGGAGAAAGGTGAATAGTGGTGTACCCCAGGGATCTGTGCTGGGTCCTCTGCTTTTTAACATATTCATAAATGACCTGGAAAGTGGAATAACGAGTGAGATTATCAAATTTGCAGATGACACAACACTATTTAAAGTTGTTAAAACCCAAGAGGATTGTGGAAAATTGCAAGAGGATCTTGATAAATTGGAAGACTGGGCATTAAAATGGCAGATGAAATTTAATGTGGACAAGTGCAAAGTTATGCACCTAGGGAAGAACAACCCAAACTATGGTTACACGATGCAAGGTTCCACTTTAGGAACCACCACACAGGAAAAAGATTTAGGCGTCATTGTGGATAACATGTTAAAACCCTCGGCCCAGTGTGCAGCGGCAGCCAAGAGAGCAAATAGAATGCTAGGTATAATAAGGAAAGGAATGGAAAATAAAACAAAAGATATTATAATGCCTCTATATCATCCATGGTGAGACCGCACCTTGAATATTGTGTGCAATTCTGGTCGCCGTATCTTAAAAAGGATATAGCGTTATTAGAAAAGGTTCAGAGAAGAGCCACCAAAATGGTAAAGGGGATGGAAGGATACTCCTATGAAGAAAGGCTAAAAAGGTTAGGGCTCTTTAACCTGGAAAAGAGACGGCTGAGGGGAGATATGATAGAAGTCTATAAATTAATGAACGGAGTGGAACGGGTAAACATAGATCGATTGTTTACGTTATCAGAATATAGACAGACTAGGGGACATGCGATGAAGCTACAGGGTAAACTATTTAAGACTAATAAAAGAAAATATTTTTTCACTCAACGTGTAATCAAACTCTGGAATTTGTTACCGGAGGATGTAGTAAAGGCTGTTAGTGTAGTTGGGTTTAAAAAAGGTTTGGACAAGTTCCTGGAGGAAAAGTCCATAAACCATTATAAAGAAGGGACCCAGGATATCAATGCTTGACCCAGTACAAGCATTGTGGAACCTGTGTCTTTTGGGGAAACTGCTAGGTACGTATGACCTAGATTGGCCACTGTTGGAAACAGGATACTGGGCTTGATGGACCTTGGTCTGACCCAGTATGGCATATCTTATGTTCTTATGTTCTTATGTACCTCCCCCATCACTACATGCCAACAATGTAGAGTTGAAATCCAAATCCACAATCCGTTATCTTGGCATCACGCTTGATCAGCACCTGGATATGACAACACATGTGAAAAACGTCACAAAGGCAATATATCATAAGATCAGAACGCTGCGTCACCTCCGCCCCCTACTGGATTTCACCGACTACCGAACAACCTTCCAGGCATTAGTCCTCCCACATCTGGATTTCACTAACATCATCCTCCATGGTCTCTCACAATCAACCTTAAATCCGCTCCGCCTAGCTATGAATGCAGCTGCAAGAGTCCTTTCTGGATCGTCAAGATCTGACCACATAACGCCTATCATGAAAGATCTGCATTGGCTACCTTTACATGCCAGACTCCAATACAAGTCAATAGTCCTTACTTTCAAAGCCCTAAATAACCACCCCCTTACGCCAATCAGCAAGCTAATCCATGGTACCCCGGAAAATAGAAACAGGAGACCTACAACAATGAACACCTTAGTAGTCCCCAAGATGATGACTAAGTGCACAAAGACTACCTCCAACAGGGCCTTCTCCATATTTGCTCCTTTAAACTGGAATGCCCTTCCCCATGAAATCCGTGGCATCAAAAGTCTAGCCCTATTCAGAAAAGCCTTGAAACACCACCTGTTCACAAAATGCTACCCAGAAACCATCCGAAGTAAAGACACAACTAGCAAGCTACCCACATGCCCCAGCCGCCCTAACACCTTAATACAAACAGAAAATGATCAGCCTACACATAAGCCCAACCGCTAACCATCACATGTGTTCTATCCACCCACAAATGCACATGTAACACCTAAATGGGTTAGAGTATTGTACATAGTATAGAGTTAACTTGTACATAGTTTTCCCGGTTTATCCCATGTTTAATTTCCTGTTTCATTGTAAACTCAATGTTGCCTGTATGCATTGTAGTATGTTTTTGTTCGATGTACACCGTGCTGATTATAATAGCACGGTATAGAAGAAGTGTTAAATAAATAAATAAAAAATAAATAAAAACCCACGTAAACTACAAACAAAATGAACATAACCTTGAAAAGTTACCTAAAATCAATAAATAAGTGAACTCATAAATAATCATTTACAATAAAAATAAAAAAAACTTGCAAGATAAAAGCAAATGCATACTAAAAGAACATATAAACCACACAGAGAAAAAACTGAGATGAGGAAGACAAACTAGAGTATCAAGGAGCAGAACAGGATATCCTCGGAGCAGGAGTGAATCGGAGGACCTTACCTCAGTGCTTTACCGCACCACAGGGGCAACCACGGTTCTCCTGAAGAACTATAAAACTACTCTATAGTTAAACAGCCGTGGTGTGCTGAATGAAAGAACAGTGAAAAAGTAATAAAATTTGAATATGACAAAATTAATAAAAAATACCGTAAAACTTATGCATTATAAACAATCAAATCCAAAGATAAAAATTAAATGAAACTGATTATTAAAACCGTCTGCATTTATAATGAATGATAATGCAATAATGCTGTGCTTGAGCTAAAAAAACGTGTTGCCTGTGCGATGCATGATATACCGCGTCCCAGGTCATTAAACCCTCTCTGTCTTGTAAAAAAGAGGGGTATACAATGCGAAATTTAACAAAAGCAACTTTAAACAAAAAAGAAACCTTTTAAAATAGTCAACGCTGTACAACCATTAGACTGAACATGACCCTAAAGGAACCAAAAAATAACTTACCCCTCCAGACCACAGAGGGATTATTACTAATCCACCAAAAGGAACAACCTTCGAAAATTATAAACATATATGTGAGACAAAAAAATAATGTAAGGCAAAAAAAATTGGAGAGCACAAAGGCTACTGTATTATTAATTGGATAAGGATATCTTACAAATAAACCTTGAAGAAGGCAGCGCAACACTGCAGCATGCCAGTATACTGATCGCGTTCTTTACCGAGGATGCCAACGCATGCGCAATTTATAAAAACCCGGGGTGAATGGAAGTGAAGCCGTGGTGTATAAACAGCCTACATGCCAAAGGCTTACCGATGAGATGTTATTAAAAATGTATATGTACTGTCCCCCTCAGCCCCCTCTGGTGGCGGCGTAGTGGTACCACCGGGGCTGGGGAGCGTATAAGAAATAGGGGTTTTAGGGTTGACCTGTTGTGAGGGTCAATGAGGTAGCAGCCCTCTGTGTCAGCCTCATGGCCAACTTCCCAAAAAGCAACTCTTAGCCAAGTGTAGGGTAAAGAAAAGGCATTTATTTCACCTTTGCGCAAAAAGAAGTTCAAAATAGGCGGTTATGAGTAACAGAGCGATAACTTTCCTTGTATCAAAATGTAAATCAGCAAAACATTCAAAGTAACATTGTTAACCTTCACAAACTTAAAGCATAAGGTCTCCTGTATTCTTTTCATACATTGGGTTTGCTTCCCTTAACTTAAACACGTCTCATTGTGCAATAATTACAGTCCATTGGTTCGATGGCTTCCATAACCTCAGATTCCCCTGGCAGCCATTCCATTTCTGAGGGGTCCGAATCTGATGTCTCAGGGATGTTAAAATCTGACTTTCTAAAAGCATGCCATACCGTATCCCAGTGTTGGCTTGACAGTTTGGGGCGTCGGCTTTTAGGTATGTTGTAACACCCTGGATTTTCTGCTGTTACAGGAGTAAAAGTTTGCTTATTCCAGTCTTTGGCAGCAGTAACCTTTTTCCTATAAAGATTATCTGGTATTTCTGGTTTAAAACTGTCCTTATCATCCAGATAAAAGTTAGTCCTTTGTTTCTCTCTTGGTCTAGGCCTTGGTAGACAATTACAGGCACCAACTGTTTCCCCTGTAAACTTCCTGCAATCCCTTTTGTGTAAGGCTTGAGGCCTAGTCTGAATGTCCTCCGCTTCAGGCAGTTTCCAGTGATCCCAGGATATCTTTCCTGCTTTAGAATAGGGTATAACTCTTTTGAGGCAGGGCTGCTGCTGAGGCGCCTGTCTTCCACCTCCACCCCTGTGGCAGTTGGCTACTGGCCGCGCCCTCTCAGCTATGTCCTCTTCCCCATGCCTCTGAATCTTTCTTTCATCTTTCAGGTCACCTTTAAAAAAACTTTTAAAAGTACCTTTTCCTCCTTGAAGGTTCCTTTCCAGTGGATATATCTTCCTCTGCTTGTATCCCCGTCCTTCTCCTTGGACAAGGCTTCCTCTCCAGCTGGAAGGGTAAGCACCTCCTTCCTTGGCTGCACTCTGTAAAACTGCCCCTTGCAGTTGTGTATGGCCTTCCTCTAGGCCTGCTCTTGGGCCTTCACCTCGGCCTGCTCTCCCAGTAGCTTTCACTCCTTGAGTTATTCTGGGTCTGTCAATGACTTCACCCCGGTCTCTGACCCCGGCTTCTGGAGCTGCTCTTGTCACTGCTTCCTGTAATGCTCTCTGTGAAGCTCTCTCCCAAGCTCCTTGCCTCCCCTCTTGTAATGCTCTGTCCCTGCTTAAATCGAGACCAGCTGCTTCTGGGTCCTGCCCATAGAGGCGTGGTTCCTCTGCTTCCAGGCTTGCTCTCCTGCTCCCTCTATGTGTACCTTCATGTAATTGCGGGTAAATCTTGTTTTTTTCAAGATTTAAAACTTTTTTTCTTTGTGTCAGAGGGCCTGCAGTATCACATATCCCCCTTCTCAAAATATTACGGGCTGGGGAAAGCTCTTCACCGCAGCACGTAATACGAGACATGGTGTCAGCGTTACAATGTAGCTTCCCAGCTCTATGCTCCACACGAAAGTCGTAAGGCTGTAAAGCCATATATCACCGGGTTAGCCTGGCATTTTCGTTCCTCATGGTATGCAGCCATATCAGGGGGGCATGGTCTGTAATGAGGACAAACTTCCTCCCGGTGAGGTAAAATTTTAATGCCTCAATGGCCCACTTGATAGCGAGGCATTCGCGTTCAATTGTGGCATATTTTCTTTCCGCTAATGAGAGCTTTCTGCTAAGGAACAGAATAGGATGTTCTGCTCCTTCTTGTACCTGGGATAAAACGGCACCCAGCCCAGTTTCTGAGGCATCGGTTTGAAGCAGGAACGTTTGTTGGAAATCTACCCCACGCAGAACGGGGGCCTGGCACAACTTTCCTTTCAATCTTTGGAAAGCAGCTTCTGCTTCGGGCGTCCATTGCACTACATTCGGGGCATTCTTTCTGAGCATCTCTGTAAAGAGGTTGCTCTCCTCGGCAAAGTGCGGTATGAACCGATGATAATAACCTATGAGCCCGAGGAAGCTTCTCAGCTGCTTCTTATTCTGTGGAACTGGAAAGTTCCTGACACACTCAACTTTATCCAATAATGGCCGTACGGTTCCCCGACCTACTAGATGACCCAGGTACTTGACTTCTTCCGCTGCGAACGTACATTTCTTAGGATTAAGGGTGAGGCCCGCTCTCCTCATAGCCTCTAATATGGTGCCTATCTGCTGGAGATGTTCTGTCCACGTGGCGCTGTGGATCACCACATCATCCATATATGCGGTCGCAAAATTCTGATACGGTCGAAGAATTACATCCATTAACCGCTGGCATGTGGCGGCCACCCCATGCAAGCCAAAAGGCATTCTCCTAAATTGGTAAAGCCCCAAGGGTGTACTAAAGGCAGTTTTCGGCTTGGCATCTCGCGTTAAAGGGACCTGCCAATATCCTTTGGTCATGTCCAACGTCGTCAGGTATTTTGCTTGCCCGAGCCGGTCTAATAGCTCCTCGATACGCGGCATCGGGTACGCGTCGAAGGTGGAAATCGCGTTGACTTGCCGAAAGTCTATGCAAAAACGCATAGAGCCATCTGGCTTTGGTACTAACAGCACCGGGCTGCACCAGGGACTATGTGACTCTTCTATTATTTCCATTTGTAACATTTCTTGCACCTGGTTAATGACCTCCTGCTTTTTCGCTTCCGGCAGTCGGTATGGACGCTGTCGGATAATTTTACCGGGAGGAGTCTGGATTTCGTGCGCCACCAACGAGGTCTCTCCAGGCATTGGAGTTAAGACGTCTTTGTATTTATTTAACAATCGGGTCAAATCTTCCTTTTGTTTTACCGAGAGTTCCTCTCCTAGCTTTGGGGTAGAGCTTTCTTTACAATCCTCCAGACGAGGGCCCAATTCTTCTTCGGGTGGATCGGTCCCTATGGCCATTAAATTTTCCACTTCTGCTCTCCCCGTTGAGCCGAAACCTCCCACTCCTCGGCTTGTGGGATTTAGCATAGCGACTTCCTCCAGATCAGGAAATCCTACCCGCTCACAAATGAGCTGTGCCACTCTGTCGCCGGCTTGAACCTCGTAGTCCTTCTCTGAAAAGTTGCATAAGAGGACCTTTAGGACGCCCCTATAATCAGGGTCCACGACTCCTGCAGCTACATCAACGTTGTATTTGGCGGCCAGTCCGGACCTTGGGGCTATTCTTCCATAACATCCCGGCGGCAGCTCAATTTGTAAGTCCGTGGTCACTAATGTTCTCCCTCGCTTTGGTATGACAATATCCACGGCACTATGGAGGTCATAGCCTGCAGCTTGTGCCGATGCTCTTTGAGGCGTCCGCGCTCTTGCGGATGTTTTACAGTACCGGAGCACAAACTTTTTGAGCGGCTGTGACCGATCCTTCACAACGGCCTTCGGGGGTTTTCTCCCACAGTGGGCTAGGGATCGTAGTATCCATAGCAGCAGCCAGGCTGCTCCGCTGTACTCTAGAGTTTTTAACAAGGTCAGGTGGCATGCCAGTGGAACCTGGTTTAACTTGAGGCAAACACTCTTCCTTCAAAGTTTTTCTAAATTGGGGCCAATCTCGGCCCAGGACTAGGTCCTGCGGTAACCTTGGCACCACTGCCATTGGCATCTCTTTCACAATACCCATCCCCTTTATCCACAACTTATAAATGGGGTAGCGTGTGGCTGCTCCATGTACACATTTAATTTTCACATCTCCCTCGGGTGATTCTGGAACCGAGAGTCCATGATCCTGGATGGTCGACCATAACTTCTTAGAAAGCATGGTCTGGTCGGCTCCAGAATCTAACAATGCTTGTACACTTATTCCGTGTATTTTTACATTGACCAAAAACCCATCATGCAATAGTCTTGGTGACTCCCCCACCAAGGCAGTTCGTGCATGACATTCGTACTGTACATGTCCCTTCTTTTTTTTTTTTTCAAAACTTTATTTAGAACCATCAACGGTAAACAACAAGTACATAGCACACAGAAAATCACCACTCTCTGGGGTTAGCTCTTATCCCCAGGAGCCATACCCATTGACGGTTACATGGATTTTTCAAAGTATAATAACCCACACCCCCTTCCCCCACCCCCTCCCCTCCCCTCCCCCCACCCCCCTCCCCCCCCATACATGTCAAAGCCACACAGGACCATCTGGAGGTTCCGCCTGTCCCCCGAATAACAAAACAATAGATAAGGGTGTTAACAACCCAACTGCAAAACTGTATTACGAGTCCGGGCACTCAGATTTTGAATGTATGGGTCCCAAATTAGCAAGAAGGCGGACCATCGCTGGACGTGGCCCCGGGCAGCCCTACACTCCAGGAGCATAAGCTGATGGAAAGAGTTCCGCCACTCCCAAAAAGAGGGAGGGCGGGTCTCCCTCCATCGCCGCAACAAAGGTCCCTTACCCACCAGACATGCCTTACGCACCAGCCAGCGACCCCACTTCCCCCTCGGAGAGGCAAGGGCCAGAACATCCAAGACCACCAAGGCTGCATCCCACTGAATAGGTTGTCCCAGCAGATCGGCCATGTACAGGGCAATCCTCCGCCAATAAGGGCGAAGCCTGCGGCAGCCCCACCACATATGTAACAAGGTCGCCATGGGCGCCGCACACCGCGGACAACCGCCATCCACAGTCAGGTGGCAACGAAGGGCCCTCCGCGGTGAGAAGTGGATCCTGGTAAGACATTTAAATTGTATTTCCCGCCAACGAGCCCCCTCCACCAGGCTCACCGCGCGCCGTAGGGCCGCCAAAATAGTGCCCCGGGGGATTTCCCGCCCCATTTCTGCCCCCCAAGCCCGTTCGACTCTGCAGTAGTCTGGGCGCTGGCGAAGCTGCTCCAACCGGAGGTGAAAACCCCGGATCGACGGTCGTGTCGAATCATCCAGGCCAAAAAACCCCATAAGCTGGACCGAGCGATCGCCATGTAACTCCTCTCCTGGGAGGGAGGCCACATAATGGGCCACCTGCATATATGCAAAGAAATGATGAGGCCGCAAGTCGAACTCGCGGGAGAGCACAGAAAAGGGTTTGATCCTCCCGGACAGGTCTACCACGTTCCCCACACTATGGGCACCTTTCTCCCCCCAAAAACGAAAGGCCGCGGTCTCCGTCCCCGGGGTAAAGTTGGCATTGCCCCGAAGGGGCAGCCAACTTGATGCCTTCCAATTACGGCCCCAATAGGTGTTCAACTGCCGCCAGGTCTTACGGACCGGGAGCCGCAACACCCTCAGCTAAGTGGGTGGCCCACTGGCTGACCTCCAGGTGCAAGAGGGCCCGCAAAGAGTGGGGCGCCACATATTCCTCCTCCAAGGCCGTGGGTGTATAAAAGTCAGTGCCACCTAGCCAGTCCCCCAAATGGCGCGCCTGGCAGGCCAAGGCATAAGCTCCGAGATCCGGGAGCCCCCACCCCCCATTGCGCATCCTCCCCACCAGCCAACTGTAGGGGACACGAGCTCTCGCCCCCCCCCAGAGGAGGCCCCGAAATGCCACCTCAAAAAGCCGGGCATCCCTCCGGAGGAGCCAAACAGGGAGGGTCTGCAACCAGTACAGGATCCGGGGCAAGAGCACCAGTTTAATCGCCGCAATCCTTCCCAATAGGGACAAGGGGAGAGGCTGCCAGGCCTGCACCTGGGCTCGCACCTTGGTCAGCATTCGCTGCAGGTTGCACCTATACAATCGTCCTGGATGGCAAGGCAATACAATCCCCAAGTATACAAATTGATCCCCGGCCCATCGAAGAGGGAAGCCCCCGGCCAACTACCCCGAAGGCTCCCCAACACGTCCATGGCCTCAGATTTGTCCCTGTTAATACGTAGCCCCGCAAATTGTCCAAAGGTTCGGAGCTCGTCTAAAAGAAGCGGCAAGGAGTCTGTTGGCGCGAGTAAATGTACCAACAGGTCATCTGCAAAGGCAGATATCTTAAATTCATGAGCGCCCATTCTCACCCCCCTTATGGAACGCATACCCGCCACTCTCCGCAGGAGAGGATCCAACGACAGGACAAAAAGGAGAGGAGAGAGGGGGCAGCCCTGACGGGTCCCCCTTTGCAAAGTAAACCTCTCTGATACCACCCCATTACAAAGTATCGCCGCCGTCGGATCGGCGTACAGGCTCGCAACCATACTACAAAATAAAGGCCCGAGACCATAGCGTGGAAGGATGTACTGCAAATATTGCCAATCCACCCGATCGAAGGCCTTTTCCGCATCAAAACTAACAAGCAGTGAGGGCAACTGTCTATGCTGGACCCACTCCAGGGACGCCACAATCTTGCGCAGATTGCGAACTGCGTATCGCCCCTTCACGAACCCAACCTGACAATCATGCACCAACAGCCCCAGAAACTCCGCCAGGCGGTCTGCCAAAACCTTGGCCATCAATTTAAGGTCAAAATTGAGTAGTGAGATAGGACGATACGAAGTCGCGGAGAGGGGATCCTTCGCCGGTTTAGGAATAAGGACAATATGAGCGTGATTAGCTCCCCAGCGAAAGTATCCCTGCCGTGCCCTCTGATTATGCACGGCAGCCAGCGTTGGGGAGATCAAATCGTTAAGGATTTTGTAAAATTCCGCACCAAGCCCGTCGGATCCTGGGGATTTATAACAGCTGGCCTTGGAAATAGCCCCCTGCAGCTCAGCCACCGTTATCGGCTGCTCCAACTGCGCTCTTTGCTCCGCGGGCAAGCGCGCGGTAACTCCAAAGCCCCCACATACTCCTCCATCTGCGTATGGGAAGGTGACTCCGCAGTATAAAAGGGTCTGGAAAAAGGAACGAAAAACCCGCACAATCTCCGAGTTCTCCCGGTGTAACACCCCCGAATCATCCCGCAAACCCGGCACCAGTTTGGAGCCCCTAGGTCCCCGGAGGCATCTGGCCAAGAGTTTCCCGGGCTTATCCCCATAACGGTAAAGTTGGTACCGGTAGTATAACACAGATTTCTTTGCCCGCTGGTGCAGAAGTTCATTCAATTCCGTTTGAGAGTCCCACAGCTGCTTTTTAAGCCCTGCGGTCGGGTTTTGAGCCCCTTGCCGCCGTAATCGCGTCACCAACTTCTCTAAACCAATAATACGTTCGGCCCTCAGTCTTCTCTTCCGGGCAAGGAACCCTATTATGTCCCCCCGCAGAACCACCTTTGCAGTTTCCCAGAGCAGTTCGGGGTCATCCTGGTGACCCCTATGATCAGCTTCAAATTCCTGCCAGCGTTGTTGAAGAAAGGAGCGAAATTGCGCGTCCCTATATAGTTCGAGCGGGAATCGCCACGTCGGGGGGCGGGGAGAGAGGTCCCAGTCCAATGGACGTCGAGCCAAACGAAAGCATGGTCAGATATCTCCATAGGCCCTATCTGCGCATCCGCCACTTTAACGAACAGGCCTGTAGAAATCAACAGGTAATCTATACGGGCACTAGTGCCATGAGCCCGGGATATATGCGTGTAATCCCGTTCGGTCGGGGTGAAGCAGCCGCCAGGGGTCCACCAAGCCCAGTCGAGAGCATAAACGCCGCAGGGCCCGAACCGTCGCAGTTCTGTCTCTCTGCTCCCCCCCCTTGGAAGTGTCAAGGTCAACATCCATGACCCCATTAAAGTCCCCCCCCAAAATCAGGGGGGACTCCGGCAATGTCTCGATCTTGGAGGCAAAGCGGGCAAAGAGGGGCAAGTCAAGTACATTTGGACAATACAGGTTGCCCAGGATAACAGGCCTCCCCTCAAGGACTCCCTGCACCAAGACAAATCTGCCAGTCGGGTCTACAAAATCCCGGACAACCTCCAGCCTCACCCGTTTATGAATCAGGAAGACTACTCCCCCCTTCTTCCCCTGAGCTGGAGCCCCCCAGACCTGTCCCACCCACTCCCGGCATAATTTTCGGTGTTCTTCAGCAGTCTGGTGGGTTTCCTGGAGCATTGCGATGTCCGCCTTCTGCCGTGCCAGAGCCTGGAGGACCTTAGCCCGTTTAATGGGGCTGCCCAGACCACATACATTCCAAGAAATAATCTTAAGCGGCATGTAATACAAAAGGAGGCTTATTATAAAACAGCATAAACCATACCTTTTCTGAGGAAGGGACCCCCCCAGCCTGAGGTCCTCCCCTCTTCTTCACCAGGAAATTCCCTCCCGTCGTCCACCCCTCCATTAGTCCCTGAAAATACTGCTCACCTCCTACACCCCCTCCCCCTTCCTCCCTCCCCTGCCCACCCTTCCCCACCCCCCCACCCTCCCATCCCCTCACCCCCCTCCCACCCACCCCCCCCCCCTCCCCCTCTCCTCCCCGCTCCCAACCCTCATCCCATCGACCATCCTCCTCCCCGTCTCTAAGTATTCCTAGATGCGTAAGGGACCCCCTCACCCCTCCATTATACCAGCCCCGTTACACTCCCCCCCCACTCGCCCCCCCGGCAAGCCACCCCCAACTACTCGGGCCATTCCTCACCCGCCCCCCACACCTCTGAAACACAGCCAACCCCCCACGTAGCAATAGCTTGAGCAGGCCTCATCCTCCACCCTCCCCCACCCCAGTTACCATCACCATCACGTTAAAGTCCATAATGGAAACTCCGGGCTTGTTCCGCACTTCGGTAGTCCTCCCCTCCGGACCTCAAGTCTCGGCTGCCACTGCAGCCCTCCGCCGTATCTCTTCCACGTAGGGCGTTGCTGCTGTCGCGGAGTCAAAGGACCGACGGGTCCCCCCATGAGTAAAGATCAGCCGGGCAGGGTATTGCACAATAAATTTGATATTATTGTCTATCAGAACCTGGCACAAAGGTCCATATTCTCGTCGCCGCTGGCCCAGAGCCGCTGAGTAATCCTGAACAACACGTAGCCTGGCATTGTCTTTCTGAATAGTCCCTGTCTTTCGCGCGGCCCGTAGGACTGCTTCTTTCTGTTGGAATCGCAGGAACCGTGCTAGAACCACTCTAGGTCGGCCCTCACTGGTTCTCCTAGGCCCGACCCGGTGTGCCCTCTCAATTTGGATTAAAGTGCCCTCGGGGTCGTTCTCCAGAATTTGTTTCACCAGGTCCTCTACGTAGGATTGTAGGTCCCGGTCCTCTATAACTTCCGGAACTCCAAGAAATCTCAGATTATTCCGGCGGGACCTATTTTCAAGGTCGTCTAGCTTGGCCTCCTGCCCCTGGAGTAACTTTTTCATCCGGGCCATCTCCTGTTGCAGCTCCAGCACGTGCTCTTCGGACCGCTCTATCCGGTGTTCCGCCTCCTGCAGTCGGCCGCCCAGGGCCTCCACTGAGGTTTGGATGAGGTCCATGCGGCCCCGCAGGTCGTCGAATTGCGCGGACAGCACCCCCGCCACGGCCAGGGAGATTTCGTCCACCATCCCCGCTGCAGCCCTGGCCTCTCCCTTCAGCGGCGAGGACTGTTCCCCCCCCCTTGGCGGTAGGGGGGTCTTCTCCCTCTCCACCCGACGGCCTCCCTTCGCCGCCATCTCCGAGGCCTCTGGTGCGCTCAAGTCCCCCCGAGCGCTGGAGAAAGAGTTTAGGTCTCGGGCCGCTATTCGCTAGAAGAAGGGGGGAGGGGAGCCCGTGTCACAGGCGTCGAGGTGCCGGGGGGCAAGGAAGGAGTCCCCAACTCTCGGGTGTCGAATGTAGTGAGCGGTCGCAATCCTCCAAGAGCCAAGGGCAGGGCGCAGGTCACAGACTCAGGAGTGCTGAGAGGAGGACACAAGTCACCGGCTCGGACTTTTCGGACAGGAGGCTCAGGTCTCAGAAACCGATGTGCCGGGGGGGGGGGGGGCCCCGCGGGCGTGGCCGGGGCGGGCGCGGGCCGGAGGCGCGCAGTAGCAACAGGGCATCCGTCGAAGACCAGAGGCAGGGGCGGGGGGTGCAGCTCGAACTCAGTGTGCCTAAGGCCAGGCTCAGGACCCAGACGTCCACGTGGTGAAGACAGAGAAGGGTATCAGGCCCGCGAGCCCTCTAGTGGGTGCTCTGATCTTCTGGTGGGCTGCCCTGCCCTCAAGGAGCTCTCAGAGAGGCTGGAAGGCAAGTGGTGCCCCCGATCCAGGCCCTGCAACAGCCCCCGGTCCCCTCAGCAGCTGCCGCATCGGCCCCACTCGCCGGGCCCGGCTGGTAGATACATGCGGGGGGGGGGGCAGGATACCGCAGTCCGAGGGCCGCCGCCGCTGGAATCACCCCCGCACCACCTCACCTCACTCACACCGCAGCCGCACTCCCCGCGCGGCGTCTGCCGCCGAAATCCAGGCCGCTCCGACCGCCGCTGGAATCACCCCCGCACCGCCTCACCTCACTCACACTGCAGCCGCACTCCCCGCGCGGCGTCTGCCGCCGAAATCCAGGCCGCCTCCAAGCATCATCTCTTCGGGGGAGGCGGAGGGCTCCGGGGCACCGGCCCCAATAGCGGCTTCTGCGGGGGGGCCCAGGGGGGGCGAAGAACCCCGAATGCAGCCCCGATCACCGCATAAATCTGTGGTGGAGGGGTGAAGGGGCCCAGAGCCCGAGCAGCATGCGTCTGCTCCGGCTCACCGCATCACCGGAAGTCCTACATGTCCCTTCTTACCACAAGCAAAACATTTTTTTGTATTCACTTTATCTAGGGGTTTATAACTCTGCCATCTACCACTTGGAGGACGTGAGGGACTTCCCCTCCCTTGTGCCTCCAATCCCATGGCACCTCGTAGGCTTGTACTAGGCTGTGTCACTTTTTCAGCTTCTAAGTATCTTTCTGTGAGTACTATAGCTTCAGTGGTATTGCCACAATTTTGGAGCATCAGAAAGTTTTGCACCCTACTAGGTAGTGCATTCATATACTGCTCTAAAATTATCGCATCCATGAGCGTACTTATACTTCTCTTTTCGGGTTGTAGCCACTTATAAGCAAGACTACGTAACCTGTGGCCTAATGCCTTAGGTGTCTCATTTACCTTAAGCATAGCAGCTCTAAACATTTTATTGTACGCCACTGGCGTAAGACCAACACGATCTCTAATTGCTGTCACTACATCATGATATGAATTTGCTAGTTCTGGGGGCATTGACCTATAGGCCGCCAGCGCTTCACCCGTGAGTGATGCCGTTAGGCGTATTGCCCACTGCTCCTCAGGCCACTTAGCCGAATTCGCAATCCTAGCAAAAGTGTCTAGAAAGTCATCAATATCATCACTCGGACTGAGTTTCCCTATCATCAAGTCCGAACAAGACCAGTGTCCGTGATCAGGGTTTACCCGTCCGGTGAGTGATGTTCCTTCCTCCTTGCTTCGAGCCAGCTCCTCTCGCTGTTGCGCAAGCCAGGCGCTCATAGTTTCTATGACAGGTGTTTGCTGCTCTTTCATCGCCTTCAGCGCCTGCTCCTGGCTCTGTTGTGCCAGCTCAGCCTGTTTGCTGAACTGGTGTGCCATCCAGGCACACAGTTCCTTGGGCTCCATCACACCTGTTGATAAAACAAACAGAGAGAAAAACCCAAGTGCGGCTCTTTCACAAATATATATATATATATTTTTTTTTTCAACTTCCCCAGGTGTCCAACACTAGGTAGGTTTATATACGCCTTACCTTGCTCTAGTGTTGCATCAGCTTTTGGGGAATATATGTGCGGTCGTCCAGGGGTTGCTCCACCGCTTCTGGATTCTCCAGAGGATCTCCCACCTTCAGTATTTTCTTTTTTCTTCTTCCCGGTCCGATCTGGATTTCAGGACTCCTTGTTTTTAACTCCGGTCCACTTTCTTGTAACCGCTCCGGTCTCCTGGTTTTTCCTTCTGATCCAGGTTTTTAATGCAGGACGGGCCGGGTTTTACTTGCAGTTTTTTTTTTTTTTCAAAAAGGAAAGAGCTTCTATTTCTCTTTTGTGTAGTTGCCAACGTCGCTCTGTACACTCAAGAGTACCTCCCAAAAATCCGTAAAACTACGCCACTTATGTCCCCCTCAGCCCCCTCTGGTGGCGGCGTAGTGGTACCACCGGGGCTGGGGAGCGTATAAGAAATAGGGGTTTTAGGGTTGACCTGTTGTGAGGGTCAATGAGGTAGCAGCCCTCTGTGTCAGCCTCATGGTCAACTTCCCAAAAAGCAACTCTTAGCCAAGTGTAGGGTAAAGAAAAGGCATTTATTTCACCTTTGCGCAAAAAGAAGTTCAAAATAGGCGGTTATGAGTAACAGAGCGATAACTTTCCTTGTATCAAAATGTAAATCAGCAAAACATTCAAAGTAACATTGTTAACCTTCACAAACTTAAAGCATAAGGTCTCCTGTATTCTTTTCATACATTGGGTTTGCTTCCCTTAACTTAAACACGTCTCATTGTGCAATAATTACAGTCCATTGGTTCGATGGCTTCCATAACCTCAGATTCCCCTGGCAGCCATTCCATTTCTGAGGGGTCCGAATCTGATGTCTCAGGGATGTTAAAATCTGACTTTCTAAAAGCATGCCATACCGTATCCCAGTGTTGGCTTGACAGTTTGGGGCGTCGGCTTTTAGGTATGTTGTAACACCCTGGATTTTCTGCTGTTACAGGAGTAAAAGTTTGCTTATTCCAGTCTTTGGCAGCAGTAACCTTTTTCCTATAAAGATTATCTGGTATTTCTGGTTTAAAACTGTCCTTATCATCCAGATAAAAGTTAGTCCTTTGTTTCTCTCTTGGTCTAGGCCTTGGTAGACAATTACAGGCACCAACTGTTTCCCCTGTAAACTTCCTGCAATCCCTTTTGTGTAAGGCTTGAGGCCTAGTCTGAATGTCCTCCGCTTCAGGCAGTTTCCAGTGATCCCAGGATATCTTTCCTGCTTTAGAATAGGGTATAACTCTTTTGAGGCAGGGCTGCTGCTGAGGCGCCTGTCTTCCACCTCCACCCCTTTGGCAGTTGGCTACTGGCTGCGCCCTCTCAGCTATGTCCTCTTCCCCATGCCTCTGAATCTTTCTTTCATCTTTCAGGTCACCTTTAAAAAAACTTTTAAAAGTACCTTTTCCTCCTTGAAGGTTCCTTTCCAGTGGATATATCTTCCTCTGCTTGTATCCCCGTCCTTCTCCTTGGACAAGGCTTCCTCTCCAGCTGGAAGGGTAAGCACCTCCTTCCTTGGCTGCACTCTGTAAAACTGCCCCTTGCAGTTGTGTATGGCCTTCCTCTAGGCCTGCTCTTGGGCCTTCACCTCGGCCTGCTCTCCCAGTAGCTTTCACTCCTTGAGTTATTCTGGGTCTGTCAGTGACTTCACCCCGGTCTCTGACTCCGGCTTCTGGAGCTGGTCTTGTCACTGCTTCCTGTAATGCTCTCTGTGAAGCTCTCTGCCAAGCTCCTTGCCTCCCCTCTTGTAATGCTCTGTCCCTGCTTAAATCGAGACCAGCTGCTTCTGGGTCCTGCCCATAGAGGCGTGGTTCCTCTGCTTCCAGGCTTGCACTCCTGCTCCCTCTATGTGTACCTTCATGTAATTGCAGGTAAATCTTGTTTTTTTCAAGATTTAAAACTTTTTTTCTTTGTGTCAGAGGGCCTGCAGTATCACAGTACATAAAAACGAAGGCCATCTCTTAAGAGGAATAAAACTTATGTCACATCGTGTATGTTGAGAGTGATGGTCCCAAAACAAACAAAAACCACCAAACTAAAAATTGTATGAAATTAGAATAATATCGTATAAAAATAGCAGTAAAACCAATTAAAAAAATAAAACCAATGAACATCCAATAAAACTAACAAAGGAAGAGGGAAGGGGAGGACGGGGAAAGGGGAGAGGGGAGGGAGGGGAGAGGAGAGAAGGGAGAAGAGGGAAGAGAGAGGGAAGAGAGAAGGAAGGGGGGAGGGGGAGGTGGGGAGATAGGGGAGGGGAGAGGGGAGGGGGAGAGGGGAAAGGGTAAGGGGAGGGGGAGATGGGAGATGGGGATAAGAGAAAGGGGAGGAAGGGGGAGGGGGGAAAGGGAGGGAGACAGGAGGGAAAATAAAATAAAAATGAAAAACCTTTAAAATATGACATTAAACCAACAACCATACCATAAAACGCTAATTGAGGGGAGGCAAAACTGCTAATGAACCAGTCAAATCACTTTATAAATTCAAGCACTGGAAAAACATATCTAAGTGTTAACCACCTCATAACTGACCGCCGTACCATAAAAAAACTAATTAATTTAAAACAAAGTTACAAAGAGACAGGCAAATCACTTTCTAAATTCAAACCCTGAGGAGACATGGAGTCTAATTGATAGATATATCTCTGTTCCAAACACAACATGGTCTTATCAATGTCTCCTCCTCTCCAATTCAGTTTTACTTTTTTAATAACAAAAAATTTTAAATCAGAATGTTTGTGACCCATATCTAACCTGTGTTGCACTAAGGGTTTATCTACCAATTTTCTTCTTATGCAACTCCGATGTTCTACTATGCGTACTGTGATAAGGAAGCTTATCATAGCTCAGGAAGGAGCTATAGAAAAGGTGAAGTGACTCTGAACAAGCAACCTGTCAGTTCTGGTAGAAATGAGAAAACAGAATATTTCCATAAAAGACTACCAGTCCCAGAATGCACCAGGTTTCCAACAGCCATTAGAGGAGCTGAAGTGGGGATACGTGTGTTCAATCAGGAGGGCTATGAGGTAATCCCTAAGCACTCATCTCAAAGGGCAGGGCCTGATTCAGCACAGCTGCGCTGTGCTAAGGTGGAGCACTCATCAAAGCAGAATAAAGGTAGAGTTTATTCTACAGAGAATTATCCTCATCTTGATCCTCATCCTCAGTTTCATCTGGAGGATCATCAGAAGCAGAAGCCAAACCGGACGGACAGAGAGGGCAAGAAACCCTTTGGAAGAAAGAAGAGAAAAGCCTTTGGGAGATCTAGAGGAGTCTGGAGCAGTACATATACTGGGAGGCATTCCAAGGGCCAGCATACACCATTGGACTGGGGAAAGCCAGAGGAATGGTGCTGTAGAGCTAGGAATCTCCAGACGGTACCTGTGAGGGAGACGGCTGCACGTGGAAGGGACCCTAAGACCCGTGCCAGAAGGTATGTGAAGAGAGATCCAGTGTCCAGGGATCTGGATTGGAAGGCTGGACATAAGAACTGGACTACATACTGGCCAGGCTATATAGAGAGGAACTCTAACAGCAATGGAAGCTCAGGTATGAACACTGATCTATGCCCTAGCTATAACCTTGAAAGACAGCAGGGAAACAAGTATTCTCCTGAAAGTGCTCCATTGAGAAATTCATCTGTGCCAATCCATGATATTGAACCCATGATTGTTGAAGAAGGGGGAGACGTTGCAGATGAAGGCTGTGTTTATATGGACTGCTCTCTGTCTAAACTCCTTTGGTGATTTTCTGTTATAAAATACAACAACCATCACAAAGAAATACAAACTTGTTCTTTAAATCTACTCAGAAAAGCTCCTGAGTAGGATTTTTAGCCACGCAGTAGAAAGCAAGCCAGCTAAGGGGTTTCAGCTGGGTAACTGCTAGCAATTGAGCCTTACCTAATTGCTTGTGAGCTCTGAGGGAATCACTTCTGAATCTATGTGGGAAGATATCAGAAGTTAACCTGAAAAGAACAGTTTTTCTCTTCTTTGTGGCTTTTGTTTGTTGTTTGATACACTGCTAAGAAAATATTAGCTAAAGCCTACAGAAAAGACCAGTTTGTTACCAACCAGGTCTTATTTCTTTTGCTTTGATTGCCTGACAAGTTCAAATGTTGTTTTCCTGATTTTGTTTTCCAAGTTTAACACTGAAAGCAAGTATCCTATTTTATGTGCTACCAAGCATATCTGTGTTGGGAGAAATAACCCCATAAATAAATATCTTATTGGCTTTACCCTCAAGCACAACTAATTATTGTGAGCAGCTGTGTCTGGTGTGAATGGACTGCATTGCCCACAATCCCTTGCAAATCATATTGATATATGCACTTGCCAAGACTGTGAACATTCTCACCCAGGCAGCCGTCTGACAAATGGCGTAGTTTTTCGGATTGCTTTTGCACAAAAGGGATTTACTTGCTAAGGATTACAACTAAAGTTCAAGTTTAAAGCTGGAAAAAAAGATTTTCCCTCAACTGCACTTTGGAGGAGAAGTGGATGTTCCAGGTAGCTGTCCCAGGAGGAAAAGACCCTGTGCAGAGAAGGATTCATCACTGGCACAAGGTAACAAGTACCTGGGCATGTCTATTGGTGGATGGGAGTAAGGCACAGGGGTAGTTGAAAAAAAAAAAAGTAGAAAAAAACACACCTGTTTGGAAGGTGGTGCACTTTGTTTTTTTTCTTTGTTTCTTGCAGGGATCAAGATGGATCCGAGGGAGATGGCTAGCTGGATGGCAGCCCAGTTTAGCAGGCAACAGGAGCTAGCACAGCAGGCTCAGGACACTGCTATGAAAGCCTTAATGGACCAGCAGAGGCCAGTGCTTGATCTGGTGCAAGCCCTAGTTAAGCTGCAGAACCAAAGTGGACCAGATGCAAGACCAGCAGTAAATACTGGTACACCACATGTGGACAGCGTGGGACTCAATCAAGGAATTGGGGCATTTAGTTTTGGGAAGCTAACTCCAGATGATAATGTTGATGATTTTCTAGAGTCTTTTGAAAGAGTGGCACAAGCATTAGCATGGCCGGAGACCCAGTGGGCAGTAAGGCTGGCAGTCTCATTAACTGGAGAGGTGCTTGCAGCTTATAGAGCAATGCCAGCAGCCCAGGCTTTGAATTATAAGGATGTAAAGGCTGCTATTAGAGATCACCTAGAGTTGTCTATTTCAGAGTATAGGCGAATGTTTAGAGCTACTACATTAAGAGTGGGTGAAACACCGAGGGCTCTGAGTCAGAGAATCAGAGGATTAGCTGTAAAATGGTTGGAGCCTGAGCAAAAGACGGTAGAAATGTTATTAGACATTATTATGCTTGAACAATTTATGTCTGCGGTGCCTAAAGATTTGCACACTTTCCTTATACAGCAAAATTGCCAAAATCTTGGAGAGGCAACCATGCTAGCAGAGAGATTCTTGGAAGCCACGCAGACTTGCTATAGAATGGGTGGCCCTCTGAAGATTGGTGCTGAGGCAAGATGTGCTGTATCAGAAAAGAAAATAATTAAAAATGTTTCTGAAAATGAATGTACTGTATCAAACCAGATGACACAGTGGAGTAGAAAGAAATGTTTTAAATGTGGAAAATGGGGACATTTAAAAAAGGGATGCCAGACACACACTAGTTTAATGGGTGTGGATTTAAAACAGCCCAAAGAAGGATTTCTTTTGATGGTTGATGTGCAAGGAATTACCACAAATGCTTTGTTAGACTCTGGGGCAGACCAGAGTATGATGTCAAAAAGGCTTTGGAAGAGAATAGAGACCCAAGAAGGATTTGTGCCTAGAACCCCTGAAAGCCAAGTTCACATCAGATGCATTCATGGTGCTGCAACATCATATCCCACCTATAGGCTAAAGGTTAAGTGCCTGGGGGAACAAGAGGAAGTCCTGTTAGCAGTGGTGCCTAGGCTACCCTTTGATTTGGTTCTAGGAAGAGACTGGCCAAGATTTAAGCAGGGTCTAGTGGAAGGACTAGGAAAGAAGGAGGGAGAAGGTTTAATGGTAATAGCTCCCGGGCCTTTATTTGGAAGTCCTCAGACCCCAGCTAAAAAGATGGTTAAGTGTCCAGAAGACCAAGCTACCCCAAAGCAGACATTCGTCCTAAAGTACCATAGGGTCACAGAGAAGGCCCAAGCTCCTAAGCGGGCAACCCCTCAAGCTGCTGGGTTTGACCTGTGCAGCATAGAAAATGTGACTGTACCTAGCCAAGGGAGAGCCCTGGTTGACACCGGTCTCCAAGTGGAAATACCTATTGGATGCTATGGGAGAGTAGCCCCAAGGTCCGGATTAGCCCTTAAATATTTCATCGATGTGGGTGCGGGAGTAATTGATCCCGATTACAGGGGCAATATTAAAGTTCTGTTATTTAACTTTGGACAGAATGATTATCACGTGAAGACAGGAGACAGAATTGCCCAATTGATCTGTGAGAGGCTGGGTTTTCCATCTGTGGAGGAGGTCACATCCGTGGAAAATTCTGAGCGTGGAACCAAAGGCTTTGGTTCTATTGACGTCAAAGGGGTTAAAAGCCTAGCTGCTACCTGTGCCCAAGAGAGGGAGGTGAATGAAGAGGAAGATTTGGGACCCCAGGTATCTGATTGTAAAGAAAAATCAGAGCCCCAAATAGGTGAGGACCTGACAGTGGTACAACAGGAAGAAATTAGGAAATTGCTTAAAGAATTCCCAGATGTGTTGACACCCATACCTGGGGAGACACATTTGGTTGCCCATGAAATAATAACTCCACCTGGGAAATTAGTTCGTCAAAGGCCATACCGCTTGCCTGAAGCCAAGAGACAGGAAGTAGTGGCACAAGTCCAGGAGATGTTGGACATGGGAGTAATAGAGGAGTCAAAGAGTCCCTGGAATAGCCCCATAGTCCTGGTGCCGAAGCCTGATGGATCTTTAAGATTTTGTATTGACTTCCGGCAGGTAAACGCAATATCAGTTTTTGATGCATATCCAATGCCAAGAATTGAAGAGTTGTTGGACCAGCTGGGACAGGCTCAATACTTAACCACCCTTGATATGACAAAAGGATATTGGCAAATCCCTCTAACCAGGGAGTCGAAGCCGAAGACTGCGTTCAGCACCCCCGTTGGCCTTTTCCAGTTCAAGAGGATGCCTTTCGGACTGCATGGAGCAGCAGCTACCTGCCAAAGGTTAGTGGATCAGGTACTTCGACCCCACCAAAATTATGCTTTTGCATATATGGATGATGTCATAATCCATAGTAACATCTGGGCGGAGCATCTAAAGAGGATCAGGGCAGTCTTGTGCTCCATGAAGCAAGCGGGAATCACTTTAAACCCGAAGAAATGTGCCTTTGCAAATAGGGAGGTAAAATACCTGGGCCACCTAGTGGGAAGAGGAAAAATTAAACCTCTAATGAGTAAAGTAGATAGCATCAGGAATTTTCCTCCTCCAACAACAAAGAAACAACTAAGAAGTTTCTAAGGAATTATTGGATACTACCGCAGATTTATACCGCAATTTGCAGAGAAAAGTGCAATTTTCACGGATATGCTGCGGGAGAATTGTCCAAACCAGCTAAAGTGGACACCTGAAGCTGAAAAAGCATTTTCAGTCCTAAAAGGAAAATTGTGTACAGGACTTTTACTGAAAGGGGTGGACTTCAGGAAACCCTTTCTGGTTCAAACAGATGCATCGGATGTAGGGCTAGGAGCGGTTCTATCCCAGTGTCATGAAGGGGAGGAGCATCCTGTGATGTACCTGAGCAGGAAGTTGTCACCGGCTGAACAAAAGTATTCCACAATAGAAAAAGAATGTTTAGCTATTAAGTGGTCAGTGGAGGCGTTAAGGTTTTACCTTACAGGGAGAAAGTTCCAGTTGGTCACAGACCATGCCCCACTTAAGTGGTTGCAGCAAATAAAGAACCACAATGCCAGGTTGACACGCTGGTACATGGCCTTACAGGCATTTGATTTTCAAGTGGAACATCGTGCTGGGAAGTTACACAAGAATGCGGATGCCCTTTCCCGTATGACGGACTGTGGAGAAGAGGTTTCACCAGTTAAACCAGTCCGTAATAACTTAAGCAGGGGGGTATGTGATAAGGAAGCTTATCATAGCTCAGGAAGGAGCTATAGAAAAGGTGAAGTGACTCTGAACAAGCAACCTGTCAGTTCTGGTAGAAACGAGAAAACAGAATATTTCGATAAAAGACTACCAGTCCCAGAATGCACCAGGATTCCAACAGCCATTAGAGGAGCTGAAGTGGGGAAACGTGTGTTCAATCAGGAGGGCTATGAGGTAATCCCTAAGCACTCATCTCAAAGGGCAGGGCCTGATTCAGCACAGCTGCGCTGTGCTAAGGTGGAGCACTCATCAAAGCAGAATAAAGGTAGAGTTTATTCTACAGAGAATTATCCTCATCTTGATCCTCATCCTCAGTTTCATCTGGAGGATCATCAGAAGCAGAAGCCAAACCAGACGGACAGAGAGGGCAAGAAACCCTTTGGAAGAAAGAAGAGAAAAGCCTTTGGGAGATCTAGAGGAGTCTGGAGCAGTACGTATACTGGGAGGCATTCCAAGGGCCAGCATACACCATTGGACTGGGGAAAGCCAGAGGAATGGTGCTGTAGAGCTAGGAATCTCCAGATGGTACCTGTGAGGGAGACAGCTGCACGTGGAAGGGACCCTAAGACCCGTGCCAGAAGGTATGTGAAGAGAGATCCAGTGTCCAGGGATCTGGATTGGAAGGCTGGACATAAGAACTGGACTACATACTGGCCAGGCTATATAGAGAGGAACTCTAACAGCAATGGATGCTCAGGTATGAACACTGATCTATGCCCTAGCTATAACCTTGAAAGACAGCAGGGAAACAAGTATTCTCCTGAAAGTGCTCCATTGAGAAATTCATCTGTGCCAATCCATGATATTGAACCCATGATTGTTGAAGAAGGGGGAGACGTTGCAGATGAAGGCTGTGTTTATATGAACTGCTCTCTGTCTAAACTCCTTTGGTGATTTTCTGTTATAAAATACAACAACCATCACAAAGAAATACAAACTTGTTCTTTAAATCTACTCAGAAAAGCTCCTGAGTAGGATTTTTAGCCACGCAGTAGAAAGCAAGCCAGCTAAGGGGTTTCAGCTGGGTAACTGCTAGCAATTGAGCCTTACCTAATTGCTTGTGAGCTCTGAGGGAATCACTTCTGAATCTATGTGGGAATATATAAGAAGTTAACCTGAAAAGAACAGTTTTTCTCTTCTTTGTGGCTTTTGTTTGTTGTTTGATACACTGCTAAGAAAATATTAGCTAAAGCCTACAGAAAAGACCAGTTTGTTACCAACCAGGTCTTATTACTTTTGCTTTGATTGCCTGACAAGTTCAAATGTTGTTTTCCTGATTTTGTTTTTCCAAGTTTAACACTGAAAGCAAGTATCCTATTTTATGTGCTACCAAGCATATCTGTGTTGGGAGAAATAACCCCATGAATAAATATCTTATTGGCTTTACCCTCAATCACAACTAATTATTGTGAGCAGCTGTGTCTGGTGTGAATGGACTGCATTGCCCACAATCCCTTGCAAATCATATTGATATATGCACTTGCCAAGACTGTGAACATTCTCACCCAGGCAGCCGTCTGACAGTACCCGTACACTACGCATGGTCTTGCCAATGTATAATTTATTACATGGGCATAAGATGACATAAATGACATGTGTGGTGTCACAATTCGCGAAGTCATCAATAAAAATTTTTTTATGTGTAACAGGATGAACAAAAACCTTACATACCGGAAAAACGTGCATACATACCGAACAATGTCCGCATTGGTATTGTCCCTTATGTATGGATGTTAATTTCTTTTCTGTAAGCGCAGATGGAACCAAAAGGTTTCGAAGATTGATGTTTTGTTTATGTGCTACCATGAAAGTAACAACTTGAAAGCCCGGGATGGCTTGGATTAAGTGCCATTCCCTTTTAAGAATCTTGATGATATTATGTGACTTTAAGGAATAAAGCAACGGGCACACTATTTTGGTCTGAGTATTTGTCTTTTCTTGTGACTTCAACAAAGTGTCACGCAAAGACCCACGTGCTCTCTTGTAAGCTTTTTCAACAGATTGCTGCGGATATTGCCGTGCATAAAATCTCTCCTTCATATATGAGGCCTGTACTTCAAAATCTTCGTCAGAAGTGCATATTCTTCTAGCCCTGAGAAACTGACTCACCGGTAGATTATTTTTCAAAGACGGATTATGAAAACTAGTGTAATGTAATAGTTGGTTCCTATCGGTCGATTTCCTATATAGGGTTGTCTTAAATTTAGTATCCTCTCTCCTGATTAACAAATCCAGATAAGGAATCTGCACTGGATCATAGGTAATTTGGAATCGCAAATTCTTGTCAAGACCATTAATCCATACATTAAATTCTTGCAATAATTCTTCATAACCAAACCATATTACCAAGATGTCATCTATATATCTTATCCATAATCTGACACAATCTTTAAACCGATGATCCTTTAGGAAGCTCTCATCAAAGTGCAACATATAAAGATTAGCCACATCAGGGGCCATGGAGGACCCCATGGCCACCCCCTTAATCTGTTGGTAGAACAATTCTCTAAAACAGAAAAGTTTTTTACATAATGCTATTTCAGCAAGCGCCAAAAGGAATGCAGTGGGCGCACGCCTATGGGTCTGTCTGTAAGTGAGGCACTGTTCAATAATACGCAAAGCTTCCCGTTGTGGTACATTCGTGTATAGTGATTCTACATCTAATATGACAAGAATTGTGTCAGAACTTAAATCCTCAAAAGCGGACAATATCTCAATCACGTGAGATGAATCACGAACATAATACCACATACTGGTGACAAAAGGTCTTAGAATGATATCCAAGAATTGTGATAATGGCTCCAAAAGGGAACCAATGGCGGACACAATAGGCCGTCCCGGAGGGTTTTCTAAGGATTCATGTATTTTGGGAATCACGTAAATTGTTGGTTTCATAGGATTTTTTACTATAAGAAACTCTTTCTCCTTTTTCGTGATGTGTCCTGTCTCACATGCTATAAGGACTAAATTATCAATGTTACTCTTCAAAGTGGCAGTAGGATCATCATCTAATCGCAAGTAAAAATCTTTATCCCGAAGTTGCCTATTAAACTCCTCAATGTATTTGTATTTATCCAAAATTACTACCGCACCACCTTTGTCAGCAGGTTTAATGATTATTTTATTATTTGTCTGTAAGGACTTAATCACCATCTTTTCATTTTTCGTCAAATTATAAAAAGGAAGGTGAGGGTCTGCCCCCATTTTTTCAACTTGCTGTAAGACTAGTTTTTCAAATGCTTCAATGAGGGGACTAGTCTGTGGGGGAGGAACTTACGTAAAATTCTTACTAATGATGGATGAATGGTCCGGAGGAGAGGCATGCTGACTGAAAAAATATTGAATACGTATTTTTCGAAAAAATTTATACAAATCTACTTGGGTGTCAAAAAGATTGAATTTCTGAATAGGGACAAAAGAAAGCCCTTTATTAAGCAACGAGGTTTCATCAGATGTAAGAACATAATTTGAAAGGTTTATTACGTTATTAGAATTCAATATCTCCTCTCGTATGACCTGTCCCTCCCCCACCCCCCTCTCCCACGACCCCGCCCCCGACCGCGTCCCCTGTGTGGGAATTGGTCGTGGTGTATTCGTTCTTGACCTAATTTGGCACCCTGTGGTTTGTCCCTCACCATATTCTTGGGTGGACGGGAATGGGAGGAGCTCCTGCCTCCCTTTCCACAGGGTGTCCATATCTAAAAAACTTTTCTTATTATTTTTCTGTTTTGAATGTTCAGGTGTCTCTTTATGTGAAGAAAACAATGAGGCAAAACCCTCATTGTGCTCAACCGATTCACTCCTACTCCTCTTCTTCTTCTGCTCCAAAGAAGATTCCTTTCTAGGAGACAAATCATCTGAAATACTCTCATTATGGTCAAAAAAATTAGATCTACGTTTGACCCATAATCTATCATTATCTACCTTTCTGCACCAATGATACACATAACCTACTCTATAATCTTCCTCATCTCTTCAAAATGTCTCCTTCTTTTTATTTTTAATCTCCTTCTTGAATTGCACCATATTTCTATTGTGTTCCATATACACTTTTTCAAAATTTTTATCACATTTCTTAAGCTCATTCAACTTTTCATCTAAATCTACTTTATATATTTCTGATTTTTTATGTGCTGTAGAAATCAATAGGATCATCAAGTCTAATGAGCACTTATTTAGTATTGCATTCCAGCAATTAACGAAGCCTTGTTCATTTTGATATAATCCAGGAGCCTTGTTAATCCTAAGGCCTCTAGGAATAATTTTAGACTTGCAGCACTCAAGGAGATAAGAGGCGTGTAGTTCTTCTTTTACTAATTTTTGTATTAACCTTACTGTGTTATCCCATTTTGTATATATTAAATCATCATGGTCTTCATTAGAATCCGTTACTGGATCTTGAGTAAGAAATTTGTCCAACGCATCATCTCCAAAGCTGAGATTGTCTTTCCATGGTGAGAACATGCTGTGAAGATCAGTCCACCAAGCAAAAAAACAGCAAGCCTGCCACATGAAGAATCAGAGAAAACCAATCCGGGACGAGTGGGCAGAGGGTCCACACAAATTTTTATTAATCGTCTTTAAAAATAGCGGCCAAAAACCCTACACAAGCTGTGTTTCGTATTACACTTCGGCAGGGGTCATCAAGGCACACTATAAAATCATAAAAAACATAGATGAATAAATAAATAAATAGAAAAGTCCATAAATAACTAAAAATGAATAAATAAATCATAACTGATAACATCCTGGATTAAACAAAAACATATAAAAACAATGTGATGATAAATATTGTAAAAACATGTAAATATGTCAATCCATAATCACAACCCATGTAAACTACAAACAAAATGAACATAACCTTGATAAGTTACCTAAAATCAATAAATAAGTGAACACATAAATAATCATTTACAATAAAAATCAAAACAACTTGCAAGATAAAAGCAAATGCATACTAAAAGAACATATAAACCACACAGAGAAAAAACTGAGATGAGGAAGACAAACTAGAGCAGCGTTTTTCAACCACTGTGCCGCGGCACACTAGTGTGCCGTGAGATATTGTCTGGTGTGCCGTGGGAAAAATTCCAATTTCATCCGTAACATGTGGCTTCGGCTCACAATTTAGGGTTGCCAACCGGCCGGTTTTCAGCCGGCCTGGCCGGTGTTTCCATGGCCAGGCCGGCTGCCGGCACAGTTGTAAAACCGGCCATTGGAAAAGCCGGTTTTTTTGCTCTGGCCGCAAGATCGGGAGCGGCCAGAGCAAAAAACCGGCTTTTGTGCCGAAGTCCGCGCGCGAACGCGATCGCGATTCCCTATAGCAGTGCAGCCGCTGGTTCTGCTTTGTACAGAGCAGTGGCTGCACTACACTTACATTGAAAAGTAAAGAGAAACTGTGTCAGGAGCCCTCCGATCATGCAGAGCCCGAGGAAGTGATGTCATGGGGGCGGGCTCCTCACAGGCTGTCTTTCCTTTTCAAATTAACTTTAGCTGCAATCAATATAGGCACAGAGGTAAATTTTTTTAACATTTTCTAATGGTGGTGTGCCTCGTGATTTTTTTCATGAAAAAAGTGTGCCTTTGCACAAAAAAGGTTGAAAAACACTGAACTAGAGTATCAAGGAGCAGAACAGGATATCCTCTGAGCAGGAGTGAATTGGAGGACCTTACCTCAATGTTTTACCACACCACAGGGGCAACCACGGTTCTCCTGAAGAACTATAAAACTATCCCCAGAAGAGCCCAAGGCCTATATTCATAGGTCTGTCTCTAATCCTGGTGCTAGGATAAGAGCGCAGGTTGTTGTGCACTGGTCTGACTAGGTTTGCCAACCGGCCGGTTTTCAGCTGGCCTGGCCGGTTTTTCCATGGCCAGGCCGGCTGCCGGCGCAGATATAAAACCAGCCCTTGAAAAGCCGTTTATTTTGCTCTGGCCGCAAGATCGGGAGCAGCCAGAGCAAAAAAACGGCTTTTCTTCTGACCCGAAGTCTGTAGAGTTTAAAAAACAGAAGTCCCGGGGCCAGCCTGCACAAGGGCTTCAGAGGGAGCCGGGGAAGCCCGCGTGAGGCCCCGGCTCCCTCTGTACAACCGCCAGCATGAAGATCCTTTTCCTTCACGCTGGCAGCTGTTTCTGTGAAGCCGCGATTGCTGGGAAAGGTGAAAGGCAATGCCCAAACAGAAAATAGCCCAAACAGAAGGGAGAAAAATACTTTTTATTTTGAATTTCTTAACTGGAATATGTATGGTCTGGGAAGTGTGTATTGCTGACATCTTTGTATTTTTGTTTAGTGCAAGAGGAAATTACTTTATAGTTTTATTTCTCCAGTGTTGTACATTTCATGTTTGGCTTTTGGGGTTCCCAGTTTAATTATTATCTGATCAAGGGAGTTAGCCTGCATGTATCCTCGGTAATTTTTGTGGGTGTGGATGGGGGCAGTGCAGGGGTGGGACTAGGGGCGTAGAATGGGTGGAGCATGGCGAGCCACGGGTGTCGGGTTTTTCTCGGTGAAAAAGTTGGCAACCCTAGGTCTGACCCATCCCCAGGAATGCCCAAGGCCTATTTTCAGAGGTCTGTCATTAATCCTGGTGCTTGGGTAAATGTGCAGGTTGTTGTGCGCTGGTCTGCCTCATCCCCAGAAGGGCCCAAGGCCTATTTTCAGAGGTCTGTCATTATTCCTGGTGCTAGGGTTTGTGCACAGGTTGTTGTGCGCTGATCTGCCTCATACCCAGAAGGGCCCAAAGCCTATTTTCAGAGGTCTGTCTCTAATACTGGTGCTAGGGTAAGCGTGCAGGTTGTTGTGCACTGGTCTGCCCTATCCCAGGAGGGCCCCAGGCCTAATTTTAGAGGTCTGTCATTATTCCCAGTGCTAGGGTAAGTGCGCAGGCTGTTGTGCACTGGTCTGCCCCATCCCCAGAAGGGCCCAAAGCCTATTTTCAGGGGTCTGTCTCTAATCCTGGTGCTTGGGTAAGTGTGCTGGTCTGCCCCATCCCTAGGAGGGCCCCAGGCCTACTTTCAGAGGTCTGTCATTATTCCTGGTGCTAGGAAAAGTGCAGGTTGTTGTGCGCTGTTCTGCCCCTTCCCCAGGAGGGCCCAAGGCCTATGTTCAGAGGTCTGTCAATCCTGGTGCTTGGGTAAGTGCGCAGGTCATTGTGCGCAAGTCTGCCCCATCCCCAGGAGGACCCCAGGCCTATTTTCAGAGGTCTATCATTATTCCTGGTGCTAGGGTAAGTGTGCAGGTTGTTGTGCGCTGGTGTACCCCTTCCACAGGAGGGCCGCAGGCCTATTTTCAGACTTCTGTCATTATTTCTGGTACTAGGATAAGTGCGCAGGTTGTTGTGCACTGGTATGCCCCTCCCAAGGAGGGCACAAGGCCTATTTTGAGAGGTCTGTCTCTAATCCTGGTACTAGGGTAAGTGTGCAGGTTGTTGTGTGCTAGTCTGACCCATCCCCAGGAGGGCTCAAGGCCTATTTTCAGAGGTCTGTCATTATTCCTGGTGCTAGGTTAAGTGCACAGTTTGTTGTGCACTGTTCTGCCCCATCCCCAGGAGGGCCCAAGGCCTATTTTCAGAGGTCTGTCATTAATCCTGGTGCTAGGGTAGGTGCACAGGATGTTGTGCGCAGGTCTGCCTATCCCCAGGCGATCCCTGGACCATAGAGAGCATGTGGCATTATATCCGCTGGACACACGTAGGTGCGTCTGCTGCTGTGTCCAGGGTACAATGCTGATGCACATGTTGAGTGCCCCTGCCATTATGTACTGTGGAACAGGCCTATTCATTCACTGCATATGTTGGACATGTGTTGCAGACAGCGTGAGTGGTGTAGCCTACATGCTGGCACATTGCCTATGTGTGGAATGTGGTGCCTGCCCTGACACACCCTGGTACCCCATGCATGGCTAATGCCACAATGCAGCACCACTGGTATGATGCACATGACCTGCAGCATGGCAATGGCACATATGGCATGGTGCTGTAAGGCATGCATGGATAGGACCTCGGACTGGTATGGGGTGTCAGGAGGGTGGCACACAGGGCATGTAAGGGGCAACTCAGACATGCTCAGCCTCACACGCACATATGCGGGTGACAGGGGCAACAGCTAGCGGTGGCCAGACATGATACAGAGGAAGCATCCACCTGCTTCTCGCAGCCATGTGTGCAAGCATCAGCTGATGGCCATGGATGTCTGTCCCCTAATGCCTCCATACCTCGCTGTACCCCGAGGTGGAGGACCTGCGGAAGAAGGCCCGTGAGATGCGGTTGCAACACCCTCGATTCCTGGCGTGGATCCAGTGGGAGTGGCAGGCCCAACGTGACTGTGAGTGATGCAGCCCGTGCCCCGTGCCACAGCTCGGCACTGTAGATCAGCAGCCTGTGGGGCCACATGACATGTTTACATGATGTGCCAAATGCATGACCGCGGTGGTAATGTATGCTTTTCCCCCACAGCGGACGCAGGTGCAGGAGAGGGCCCACCAGGGCTGGACGGGGGACCCAGTCAGCCAATGCCGGATGCCAAGGGCCATGAGGAGGCGGAGATGGTTGATGGCATGGAGGCAGAGGAGGAGGAGGGTGAGCCCGGAAGCACAGAGGGGGAGGACAATGATGGGGATGTGGAGGGGGAGGACGGTGCATGGTAGCCTGGGGAGGGTGAGAGTGAGGTGGTGGAAGGGGGGATGCTGCCAGGGGAGGAGGAGGCAGTGGAGGGGGTATGGGAGGCTGTGGAGGGTGAGGGGGTGGCGGTGGTGGGTGTGAGGGTATGGCAAGTTCCGTAAGGCACAGGCTGCCACAGGGCTTTGGGGGCCCCTGCCACCTGCCCCACAGTGCTGGGGATGTCTCCCATCTGGCCACAGACCCAGCATATTTTGCCACGGACAGGTGGTATGCCCATTCAACCACACATACAATTGGTACAGTGTGTCTGTGTAGGTGCATGTGCATCCTCCGCCTGGCTGCAGCAATGAGTGCTATGTCTGCCGCCCAGCAGGAACAGAACCACACTGTGGGATAGGCAGTTGTGGCCCTGGGCAGGATGGCTGACCAGATGTGCAAGCTGTGTGATATACTCACGGGCAGCGCAACTGATCAGCCACATGGCCAGGGTGGTGCCCAGGGGGTATGAGTGCCAGGCAGACACATTTCTCCCCTGCCTGTGATGTCCCATGCCCCAGTACTGCCACCACTGCTGAGGATGGGGGCAGCAGGGCCAAAGCCCACACAGGAACTGTATATACCTGTGGCAACCCGTATATAAATATGTATATATTGTTTTCCATAATCACCATGGTCATGTCTCTCATTTTGCAACATGGCATTGGAGTGTGAGTGACAGGTGTGGGCATGTCTCTGTGTGTCTGTGTGCATGACAACGGTCACATACATGGTACTGTCCCTATGGCAAGGGTGGGGGATGAGCATGGGCGGCGACAGATGTAGCCACACAGACACAGGGATGTAGCAATGTGTTGCTATGGTCCGCAGACATGGCCTAATTTATGTTGCCACGGACATGCCATCATTGACCACATGACATGGTGCATTGCATGGATGGCACACAGTACAGACATGCGTGGGTTGGTGGCAGACAGGCCCCACGCCCCCCTGTGATGTGTGCCATGGACCATGAATGGGGTGCCAATGGGTCTGCGTGCCATGGCAAGGGTAATGTGCCCAGGGCAAACACATTTAGGACAGGGCAGACATGGGGGTTGTCAGATGGCTGCCTAGGGTGAGAACTTACACAATCTTGACGATGCATATATTCATATGATTCTTGCAAGGTATTGTGGGTATTGTAGTTCATTCACTCCCAAACACAGCTGATGACAATAATTGAGTTGTGAAACCAAGTGGTAAGGCCAATAAAATACTTCTTTTATTGATGGGGTTTAATTCACCCAGCACATGTATGCTTGATAGCAATATAAATGAGGTTACTTGCTTGCAGTGTTTAAATGGATAACAAAAAGTCACAAAGTAAACCAGAAAACAACCTTCAGCTTGTCAGGCAATTAGCTAATGTTTTCTTAGCAAATAATTACCAAATACAAAGGCACAAAGAAAAGAATAAACTTTGCTGGTTAGGTTAACTTCTGCTTATTTTCCACGCAGATCTCAGCAGTGATTCTCCCTTGCTCACACACACAATCAGGTGCAGCTTTAATTACTATCAATTGACCAGCTGTAAGCCTTTAGCTGGCTGGCTGCTACTGTGTGAACCCAAATCCTGCTTTAAGAGCTGTTTGCAGTGGAAATAAAGAACAAAGTTAGGTTTATTTGTTATGGCTGATGTGTTTGCTCACAGAAAGCTAGCAATAGCATTTAGATAGAGAACAGTCCATGTAAACTGTACTTTCATCTGCTGTATCTCCCCCTTCATCAATCAGCATAGGGTCACTATCATACATTGGCACAGATGAGTCTTTCATTAAGGGACTATCATGAGAATGCTTATTCCCTTGCTGCCATTCTCTATTATAGATAGGGTCTGGATCAGTGTTCATACCTGAGCCTCTCCTGCCATCATAATTCCTCTCTGCATTGCCTGGCCAGTATGTAATCCAATTCTGATGTCCAGCCTTCCAATCTTGATCCCTGGACACTGGATCTCCTCTCACATACCTTCTGGCCTTGGTCTGAAAGTCCCTTTCACGTGCAGTCTTCTCTCTTCCAGTAGCCACTGGTGATTCCTATCTCTGCCATTCCATTCCTCTGGGACAATCCAGTCCAATGGACTCTGCTGGCACTTGGAATACCTCCCAGTATGGGTACTGCCTTGGACTCCCCCAGACCATCCAATGGGCTTTCTTCTCTTCCTTCCAGAGAGTTTCCTTCTTTCTCTATCCGCTTGGCTTGGCTTCTGTTTCTCCAGGTGATACTGGTGCTTGAGCTTGTAGCCGTTGCTGCATCTGTCTCTGAAGCTCTTTCTGTAGCTGTTCTTGAAACTGTTATCTGAAGAATAAGCTCTATTCTTATTCTTTCCTAATGTGTGCTCCTCCCTAACCCAGCGCAGCTGTGTTGAATCAGGCCCTGCCCTTTGAGATGAGTGCTTAGGGATTACCTCATAGCTCTCTTGATTGCACACACATTTTCTCACTTCAGCCCCTCTCATGGCTGCTGGAAACCTGGTGCATTCTGGGACTGGTAGTCTTTTATGTGAAAACTCTGTTTTCTCACTTCTACCAGAACTGACAGGTTGCTTGTTCAGAGTCACATCATCTTTTCTATAGCTCCTACCTGAGCTATGATAAGCTTCCTTATCACATACCCCCCTGCTTAAGTTATTACGGACTGGTTTTACTGGTGAAACTTCTTCTCTACAGTCCGTAATACCTACGAGAGTGTTATCTTCTTGAAGCTCACTTACTTCCTGACTGGGTTCAAGGTCATTATCTACAGGCCTCTCCTTCCAAGACTTAAGTACATTAATATGGTAGGTCTGCCTACGCCCTCTGGCATTTTCTACCATATAAGACACTGGGCTTACTTGTTTAACAACCTCCCATGGCCCTTTCCACTGTACCTCAAATTTTGGAGCAGTTCCTGCTACTTGAACCAAAACCTTTTCACCAATGCTTAATTGGCGGCTTTTGGCCTTTCTATCATACCACCCTTTCTGGCGAACTTGACTGTCCTGCAGGTTCCTCTCAGCAACCTGCGACGTCCTTTTCAACGTGCTCTCAAGTCACATAGAAACAGTGGCACTTCCTGACTTCCTGGTTCAGGATCAATCCATTGTTTCCTCAAAATATCCAACAAACCCCGGGGAGCCCTACCATACATCAACTCATACGGAGTTACACCTAGGGACACCTGAATTCTTTCCCTGCAGGCATATAAGGCAAAGGGTAATAACATATCCCATTCTTTTACCTCTCCTGCTAACCCCCTTCTCAACATTTGTTTGAGAGTTTGGTTGAATCTCTCCACCAAACCATTTGATTGTGGATGGTAGGCTGAGGTTTTCACGTGACGAATGCCAAAGGCATCCCAGACCTGGGCCAAATATTTGGATACAAAATTGGACCCTCGGTCAGTCAACACCTCTCTTGGGAATCCCACTTCACAAAACAATTTTACTAGCTCTAAAGCTATTGTTTTTGCAGAAACATTCCTCAATGGTATGGCCCAGGGAAACCTTGTTGCCTGATCTACCATAACTAGGATGTATTGGAAACCTCGGGGCGTTTTAACTAATGGACCTACAATATCCATGGCAATGCGACCAATTGGGTCTGTGATGATTGGCATGGGGATCAATGGCACCACCAGTGGGTGAGCCGCTGTAACTCGCTGACATGCTGGACATGCAGCACAAAACTGGGCAGTTTCTTTGAATATACCTGGCCAGTAAAAACGCACAAGAATTTGATCCAGCGTTCCTTGCATACCTTTATGATCTCCCACTGGATGATCATGTGCTAGCCTAAGTACTAGCCCTTTGAAAGTTGTGGGTACCACCAATTGTTTACGTATGGCACCATTTCTGGGGTCCTGACTCTCTCTATATAATATGTCATTATCTAGTTTGAATCTGGGCAATTCCTCCCTGACCTCCTGAGCATACTTAAAAGCTCGGGTGAGAGCTTGATCAGCTCGCTGTTCTTGTGGAAAGTTAGGAAACTTTGCCACCAACTCAGCTGGCACCCAGGGTAAACTTTGACCAGTTAACATCTCAGCCCTACCCTGTGCTCTGCAAAGTCTCTCACGCCTCTTTTGTGCTTTCGACTTTCTTATTTTACCAGATGATGGGGTTATTAAATCATCATGAGAGGGTAAGTCTCCTAATAACTCTGCCTGCTCCCCCTCCTCCTTCTGCTGGCTCTCTACCTTAGCCTGCGAGCGGGTGGAGACAAGGCCCCTTTTATTACCCATAGTTTGGCCTTCTGGAAGCTTAACCATCTTTTTAGCTAGGGACTGAGGACTTCCAAAGAAAGGCCCGGGAGCTATTTCCATTATTAAACCTTCTCCCTCCTTCTTTCCTAGCCCTTTCACTAGTTCCTGCTTAAATCTTGGCCAGTCCTTTCCTAGAACCAAATCAAAGGGTAGCCTAGGCACCACTGCTAATAGGACTTCCTCTTGTTCCCCCAGGCACTTAACCTTAAGCCTATAGGTGGGATATGATGTTGCAGCACCATGAATGCATCTGATGTGAACTTGGCTTTCAGGGGTTCTAGGCACAAATCTTTCTTGGGCCTCTATCCTCTTCCAAAGCCTTTTTGACATCATACTCTGGTCTGCCCCAGAGTCTAATAAAGCATTTGTGGTAATTCCCTGCACATCAACCATCAAAAGAAATCCTTCCTTGGGCTGTTTTAAATCCAGACCCATTAAACTAGTGTGTGTCTGGCATCTCTTCTCTAAATGTCCCAATTTTCCACACTTGAAACATTTCTTTCTATTCCACTGTGTCATCTGGTTTTATACAGTACATTCATTTTCAGAAACATTCTTAATTATTCTCTTTTCTGATACAGCACATTTAGCCTCAGCATCCATCTTTAGAGGGCCACCCATTCTATGGCAAGCCTGCGTGGCTTCCAAGAATCTCTCTGCTAGCATGGTTGCCTCTCCAAGATTTTGGCAATTTTGCTGTATAAGAAAAACATTCAAATCTTTAGGTACCCCAAGCATAAATTGTTCCAGCATTATAATATCTAATAACATTTCTACTGTCTTTTGCTCAGGCTCCAACCATTTTACAGCTAAACTTCTGATTCTCTGACTCAGAGCTCTGGGTGTCTCACCCACTTTCAATGTAACAGCTCTAAACATTCGCCTATACTCTGAAATAGACAACCCTAGGCGATCTCTAATAGCTGCCTTTACATCCTTATAAATCAAAGCCTGGGCTGCTGGCATTGCTCTGTAAGCTGCAAGTGCCTCTCCAGTTAATGAGGCTGCCAGCCTTACTGCCCACTGGGTCTCTGGCCATGCTAGAGCCTGTGCCACTCTTTCAAAAGACTCTAGAAAATCATCAACATTATCATCTGGAGTTAATTTCCCAAAATTAAATGCCCCAATCCCTTGATTGAGTCCCACAGTGTCCACATGTGGTGTACCAGTACTAACTGCTGGTCTTGCATCTGTTCCACTTTGGCTCTGCAGCTGAACTAGAGCTTGCACCAGATCAAGCACTGGTTTCTGCTGTTCCATTAAGGCCTTCATAGCAGTGTCCTGGGCCTGCTGTGATAGCTCCTGCTGCTTGCAAAATTGGGCTGCCATCCACTGAGCCATCTCCCTCGGATCCATCTTGACCCCTGCAAGAAAAGAGGAAAAAAAACCCCAAAGAGCAGCACCTTCCAACCAGGTGTGTTTTTTTCAACTTTTTTTTTTTTTCTTTTTCAATTACCCCCTGTGCTTACACACATCCACCACTAGACATGCCCAGGTACATATTACCTTGTCTCAGTGATGAATCCAGCTTTTCACAGGGTCTTTTCATCTGGGACAGCTTCCTGGAACAACCACTTTTCTTCCAAAGTGCAGATGAGGGAAAGAAATCTTCTTACAGCTTTAAACTTGACTTTTATTTGTAATCCACAACAAGTAAATCCTCTTGGTGCAAGAGCAATCCTGCCAACTACGCCATTTGTCAGACGGCTGCCTAGGGTGAGAACTTACACAATCTTGACGATGCATATATTCATATGATTCTTGCAAGGTATTGTGGGTATTGTAGTTCATTCACTCCCAAACACAGCTGATGACAATAATTGAGTTGTGAAACCAAGTGGTAAGGCCAATAAAATACTTCTTTTATTGATGGGGTTTAATTCACCCAGCACGTGTATGCTTGATAGCAATATAAATGAGGTTACTTGCTTGCAGTGTTTAAATGGATAACAAAAAGTCACAAAGTAAACCAGAAAACAACCTTCAGCTTGTCAGGCAATTAGCTAATGTTTTCTTAGCAAATAATTACCAAATACAAAGGCACAAAGAAAAGAATAAACTTTGCTGGTTAGGTTAACTTCTGCTTATTTTCCACGCAGATCTCAGCAGTGATTCTCCCTTGCTCACACACACAATCAGGTGCAGCTTTAATTACTATCAATTGACCAGCTGTAAGCCTTTAGCTGGCTGGCTGCTACTGTGTGAACCCAAATCCTGCTTTAAGAGCTGTTTGCAGTGGAAATAAAGAACAAAGTTAGGTTTTTTTGTGATGGCTGATGTGTTTGCTCACAGAAAGCTAGCAATAGCATTTAGATAGAGAACAGTCCATGTAAACTGTACTTTCATCTGCTGTATCTCCCCCTTCATCAATCAGCATAGGGTCACTATCATACATTGGCACAGATGAGTCTTTCATTAAGGGACTATCATGAGAATGCTTATTCCCTTGCTGCCATTCTCTATTATAGATAGGGTCTGGATCAGTGTTCATACCTGAGCCTCTCCTGCCATCATAATTCCTCTCTGCATTGCCTGGCCAGTATGTAATCCAATTCTGATGTCCAGCCTTCCAATCTTGATCCCTGGACACTGGATCTCCTCTCACATACCTTCTGGCCTTGGTCTGAAAGTCCCTTTCACGTGCAGTCTTCTCTCTTCCAGGTAGCCACTGGTGATTCCTATCTCTGCCATTCCATTCCTCTGGGACAATCCAGTCCAATGGACTCTGCTGGTACTTGGAATACCTCCCAGTATGGGTACTGCCTTGGACTCCCCCAGACCATCCAATGGGCTTTCTTCTCTTCCTTCCAGAGAGTTTCCTTCTTTCTCTATCCGCTTGGCTTGGCTTCTGTTTCTCCAGGTGATACTGGTGCTTGAGCTTGTAGCCGTTGCTGCATCTGTCTCTGAAGCTCTTTCTGTAGCTGTTCTTGAAACTGTTATCTGAAGAATAAGCTCTATTCTTATTCTTTCCTAATGTGTGCTCCTCCCTAACCCAGCGCAGCTGTGTTGAATCAGGCCCTGCCCTTTGAGATGAGTGCTTAGGGATTACCTCATAGCTCTCTTGATTGCACACACATTTTCTCACTTCAGCCCCTCTCATTGCTGCTGGAAACCTGGTGCATTCTGGGACTGGTAGTCTTTTATGTGAAAACTCTGTTTTCTCACTTCTACCAGAACTGACAGGTTGCTTGTTCAGAGTCACATCATCTTTTCTATAGCTCCTACCTGAGCTATGATAAGCTTCCTTATCACAGGGTGCAGAATAAAACACCAGACACAGGCCTGTAGGCGTCAACATGTTACTAGCCCTTTATTTGTGCCATCTCACCCCGTCCCCCGCACCTACACCCGACGTGGGCATCCCTTTCCACGACGTGCACATCCCCTCCCACCCAGTGGTGCTGGAGGTGCCGCTGCTGCTGTTGTCTGTTCGCCATGCCCTGCCATTGCCTCCCACACAGCCGCCATCCTCCCCATGCTGGCTTCCATTGCCTCCACTGCCCTGTGGATGGCCTGCACCTCCAGTCGCATCCGCTGGGATTCCTGGCACTGTTCCTGTGCAACCTCATGCAATGCATATTGTATGCCTGTGGTTGAGACATGGTGTGACCCGTGAGACATGGGTTGCACATGCCACCTGCACACATGCAACAGGTGACCTGACTGGTCGTTCACTCACCCTCGGCGTCCCGATGTGTGTGGTTACAGAGTGTACCTTCATCTCTGCCAGCACCTCAGCCATGGTGGCATGGACGGCATGTAGTGCATGACCTGCTGCCGGTGCGGCAGCCACCCCCTCTGCACCAGCTACTGCAGACTCACCCCCCTCTCTGGTACCTGCCAGGTAGGGTGCCTCTTCTCCCTCCTCCACTGGTGATGCAACAGGTCCGCCATGTGCCTCATCCATGGACTCCGAAACAGGCAGAGGCCCCGGGCCGGACCCTGCACTCAGCTCCCCCACATCCACCTCCAGGGCATGTAGGTCACCTGGGGAGGTACAAGGACCACAGCTTAGGTGAGGTGTGCCTGCCCAGCCCCATACATATCTCAGATATGTCGTACCCTAATGGACTGTTCGACACGCAGGATACCTATGCCAATATGTGACCACCCAGGTTGCGTGTGCGTGGGTAGGGAATGTATGGGTGCAGGGATGTGTGTGGTACCATAGGTTGTCTGTGGCCATGGTGCCAGTACCACCACACTGGTGCCCACGTGCTCATGCATTTGGGGTGCAGCCACATCTACAGGTCTGATTGTGGGGGTGGGGCTGGGGGTGATGGGCCTACATCTGGCTGGGGACAGGCGTGCCCTGTCGGGGCCAGGAACCATGTGTATAGGTGCATGCCCCAGGGTGGCGGGGGGCCCTGGCACTGTGACTGCCGCAGGACACTGTGTGGCTGTGTGGAGAGGGTGCATGGGTGGGCATGTTGGGTCTGCTGTGCCCCCTAGCCACGCAGAACCCTGTATATTGGTGCACCCTCTGTCTGGCTCACAGCTGACTTGCCCCATGCCTTCCCTGCCCCAGTCACTCACCCTATGGCTCACTGTCCTGTGGAGCTGGCAGCCACTCATCACCTACCACATACACATGTAACATAGTAACATAGTAAATGATGTCAGATAAAGACCAGCATGGTCCATCTAGTCTGCCCAGCAAGATGGCAAGAGTAGGTGCACCTGTCGCTCTGTGCAGGCCACCCCTCCCCATGTCTTTGTTTAGGGGTAAACCCCCCACTCCAGGTAGGACACCCCTATTTGTTGAGACGTTATTTATTTATTTATTTATTACAATTTTTTATATACCGCGCTATTTACAATCAGCGCGGTTTAGAGAGAACCAAAGACCAGAACAACAGGCTGCTCGGTTTTACATAAAACAGGAAGATAAACTTGGATACGATAAACTTGGATAATATGGGGGTAAAACTATATACATAGAATGTTGATCTGTTAATTTGATCACATGAGAGAGGTATTTACGTGAAATTGACAATGGTGCTTGGGAAAGGAGGCAATGTGGTTAAGTTTGTAGTGAATATTTTGCACTTTATGTAGGGTAGTATTTGATGAATAGGTTATGCTTGAGAAGGGAAGCTTTATGTAGGGTAGTATTTGATGAATAGGTTATGCTTGAGGGCCTTTCTGAATTGGACTATGTTAGTTATGGCACGAATTTTGGGTGGTAGGGAGTTCCAGTGTTTTGGGGCGCAGAACATGAAGGCTCTGTTCGCTGTTGATCGGCTACAAGTTGTTATGGCCTTCGGCATTATTAGGGTGTTTATCGCTATTTGTCTTCTGGATCTCGTTGGTGGTAATGTTTGTGTGAGATCAATTAGTGAGTTTGCAGATAAACCATGGATGGCCTTGTATGTGAGGATTAGGGTTTTGAATTCGAGCCTGCCTTGTATCGGGAGCCAGTGAAGCTGTTTGAGGATTGGCGTCACATGATCGCTCCTGGACGCTCCTTGTAGAATCCTTGAAGCAGTATTCATGGCAAGTTGAAGAGAACTTAGGGTGGATTGTGGGAGACCTTGTAGAATTGAATTGGCGAAATCGAAATGCGGCAAGATGAGTGCTTGGAAGATGGTTCTAAAATCGTCTGGGTCCAGTAATGAGCGTAGATGCCTGAGTGTGCGTATTTTGAAGTACACAGCTTTTGTAATATTGTTTACATGTGTTTTCAAATTGAGACAGTGGTCCAGCGTGACTCCAAGGTATCTTATTGTTTCTTTTGTGGCTAGATCAGCTCCTTTCACACTTATATGTGATGGTGGAATGAAGTTAGGGTCTCTCGTAACAAAGAGAACCTCAGTTTTCTTGTGTTGGATGCGGAGGTTCTGTGAGAGAAGCCATTCTGATACTGTATTAAAGCAATTTATTATGGGCAGTAGGTCTAATTGCATTGTAGAAAATGGCATATAAAGTAGGATATCATCTGCATATATCATACATTTCACATTGAATGATCTGATGATATTGCAGATAGGCTGCATATAGATGTTAAACATGAGAGATGAGAGAGATGACCCTTGTGGCACACCTTGTTTTTGATGGAAGAGATTTGATTCTCCCGTTGCAGATTTTACATATTGCATTCTGGTGTCCAGGTAAGATTTACACCATTCCAGAGCTGAACTACCGATGCCTTTTTCCTTCAAACGTGTAATGAGTATCTCGTGATTTACCGAGTCAAACGCTGCTGCTATATCTAAGAAGATTATCACAACACCTTGGCGGATGTTGTCTATGCTGGTGAGTAAGTTATTGAGGAGAGTGGTGAGGAGTGTTTCAACTCCATGATGTTCCCTGAAGCCATGTTGAAAGTAGTCGAGAGGGGCTGTGGAATCTATGTGGTCTTGAATTTGGCGTTGCATCTCTTTTTCAAAAGTTTTTGCTAGGAGGGGAATGCTAGCAATAGGCCTGTATGAGTCAGCTCTTTTTGGGTCTAGTTTGGGGGGTTTTAAAAGTGGTCTGATGGATGTGAGCTTTAGAGCAGATGGGAAGGATCCAGTTGTAAATGAGAGGTTCATGATTCTTGCAATGAACGGGCTAAAAGCACTTCTAAGGTCCTTTATCCAGAAGGCTGGGCAAGGATCGGTTTGAGCGGTGGAGGTATTGAGTGAGGAGATTGTGTCTTCAATTTGTTTAGCTGAAGGTGCGGAAAGTGATGTTAAGGTGTTTTGGCAGGTTGATTCTTGGATATCTACTTTCTGTAGCTCATCTGTCCTGTAGAAGTTTAGATTGCAAATTATCAGCAAATTCTTGTGGGTGAATATCATATTTTTGTTCTGATGATGGTTCATTTGATAGTGATTTTACTAGGCTGAAAAGATCACGGGGTTTGTTTAATGATCTTTTGAGCATCTCAGTGTGATACTGCTTCCTCTTGGTTGTGATTGCTTCACGGTGAGTTGCTAAATAGAGATTGTATGCTGTATGATCATCAATGGCAAATGATCGGCGCCAGCGTTTTTCGAGTCTTCTAAGGTGCGTAAGAGAATCTCGCAGATCGGGAGAGAACCATGGAGCGGAGGTTCTTTTCCTTGAAGTGTTGTTTTTGTGTGGTTGAATAGCAATGGCATTGAGGCTGTTATTCCAGGCTTCAATTGCTTCTTCCAGGTTGAGTGTTGTATTGTTGAGGAGTGGTTGGGTATTTGTCATTATAAAATCCTTATTGAAGGGCCAAAAGCCTCTTGATGGGGCTCTTGGTGTGTTGTCAAGGTTTCTGTTGTTTAGGGAATGAGTGTTTGTCCAAGGGAATTTGTAGGATTATGAGTTTGTGGTCTGACCATGGTACATTAGTGATAGATTTTATCACGTTGCTGTTTTGTGTAGAAGCAGATTGTGGAGCGAAGACCATGTCAAGAATGTTTCCTTTGATGTGTGTGGGCTCCATGATTAGTTGTTGATATCCAAGACTTTCGATGGCATTGAGGAATGAAGAGGACTGATGTTGCTGTAGTGATGGAGATTGAGATCTCCCATTATCCAGTTTGGAGTGTTGAAGTTGCTGGTATTGGCAGCAATGTCCAATATGGTGGGAAGGTTGTCCTGGGAGCTTGACGGGGTTCTATAAATCAAGTTGATGGAGCATTGCTTGTTCACTATGGTGATAATTTCCAGATTGTCTGAGCTGTAGGAGTTAACTGTATTGAAAAGGAGTTCAGACTTGGTGAGAATGAGTGCTCCTCCTCCCTTCTTGTTTTCTCTGTGAGTTGTGTGTATGGAGAAATTTGGTGGAATGAGTTGGTTAATGAGGACATTATCTTCTTTTGATAGCCAGGTTTCAGTGATCAAGAGTGCGTCAAGATTGTGATGGGTAACTATATCTTGGATTACAGGCCATTTTTTTCTAATCGAGCGAGCATTTATAAGGGCACATTTTAGGCTTTGGGAAGGTGGGGAGTCTTGTTGCTTGGGGTTACTGTTTTGGAGTAATGCGATGTGAATCAAGTGGGAGTGCCGTATACGAGCTTCCTTAGCTGGATAATGGTAAGAGTTACTGGACCATTTTTTTCCGTGGTTTTTGAGGATAGGGATATGAATGGTGGAAGAAGAGTAGGCAGAGGAGGTCTCGATCCAGTCTGTGAGAAGGTAAACACAAAGAAGAGTGATGAGGTGAGGATACATTTTGGTTCTTGTTGAGGTATTGGGTGTTTCTGTGAGCTGTATATAATATCAGGTAGGGATAGTACTGATTAGGCTACGGGTAGAAGATGTTATAGTACAATACAGGCAATTGTAGAACTGTAACAACTGTAGGAATGGCAATTATAGGGCAATAATGGCAACTGTATCAGGTGGCAGTTATAATACAATACAGGCTACTGTAACAAATCAGGCAATACAGGCAACTGTAACAAACTGTAACAAATATGATTGGCTATAGAGTAGGCACAGAGCTGCAAGAGAGTGTGCTATCAATGACACTGAAGGCGGTGATATTGAAACTAGAGCAGCAGTTAGTTCAGCTTTATAGATAGTGAATACTTGCTGTGCGTTTAGACCAAGGACGTGCTGGTGAATGTAGGGTAGCCCTGTTGCAGGATGTGCGTGGAGCTGTGGGCTTCTTGGACGATTCCTGGGTTCTTTGGAGGGGCCTTTGCCTAAGGGCCGTGCCAAAGGGCCCTCTGGCGAGGCCCTCAGGCGCGGGCCCGCCTGTCGGCAGCTTGCTTTTGCTGTGTGAGGCTGTTGAGATTTGTTGAGATGTTATATGGATCAGAAGTTAGATGGTACCATTTATTTTGTTTTTATCCTATTGCTGTAAAGGGATCCACTGTGTTTGTCCCATGCCTTTTTGAATTCTTTCACCGTGTTTGCCCCCACGTGCGGCCAATATCTATCACCCTCACAGTCTACATCCCCTAGCCATTGCTCTCCTCTTTACCCCTACACCATTCCCCAACAGCACATTGTCATCCACCTTCTACACCCCCCACCTGTCACCCTCACACCACCCCTCCCAATCCCACATATACCCCCCTCACATCCCCCTCCACCTTGTCCATCCCTCTATCACTGGCTCCTGTGTGGCACCACTGTCTGCCTGTGTGTCACCCACCTCCCCTCTCTCCACGGCAGCCTCGCCTAAGTCTACGCTGTACCATACCCTCCCTGCCCCGTACCCCACTACACCTGCACTGTCTCACATCCGGCGGTGTCACCTCAACCCTGTCCCCCCTGGACCTCTGTCACACTCTGAGAGGGAGAGGTTGTGCAACACATCTGGCCCTATCCATGTCCCTCACATGTCCCCTTCCACTCTCCCCCTCCCCCCTTCCAAATGTCCCCCCTGCCTCTTCTACCCCTCCCCATTGGTGTGCACACTGACGGTGGAGGTGCTTGCCCCCGTTCACCCTCTGACCACACCACCTGCTCCTCTGCTGCTCTCCCTACCTGCTGCCCTGGCCTCATCTCCCCCACTGTTGCCCCCCACATCCCTCATGCCCTTATCCATTCCGCCTCCTCTGCAACTGTCGCTGCAGCCATTGGACATATGGGGGTCACACCTCTCCTGTGTGGACCCTCACCTGATCCCACCTGTCCCTCTGGGGCTCGGCCCACCTCCCCCTCCATCCGTGGCCCAACTACCTGAATGTGCTGATCACTGCCACTGCACCTAAGTCCCCCCCAACCCATGCCCTCCTGGATCCGGCACAGCCTGGTGTCTGTCCTCTACCCTCTGCCGAGGCATCTTATGCCCAGGTCCCCAGTGCCCTGTCTCTGGCATGATACACGTGCCTTTGCTCTGTCCCCATCCCTCTTGCCCTCTCTGCTGCTTTTGGCACTGTTGATTATATTTCTCTCCGTGATACCCTGTCATCGCTTGGTTTTGGGGCTCTATTCTATCCTCGGTCTCCTCCCATCCCTTGCACTGCTCCTTTGGTGTGTGTTGCTGTGGCTGCCCCTCCACCGCTATCCCAAGCACAGTTGGTGTACCCCATGGATCTGTCTTGACTCTGCACCGGTCCCTCTGTCTACGCAGTCTCTTGGTGCTCTACCCTTGACCATGTGATCAGTGTAGGTCTGTCCATCCCACAGGGCTGTTGTTTGCACTGGGCCACGCAGTCCAGGTGGTAAGATGCTGTCAGCATCCCTATCTGCTGTACAGCAGGCTAGTAGCCCTGAGGGGGTGGTGGTGGGGTACTGGGGTCCTGTCATGGGCCATTGCTGGGCCCTGCTGGGGGCAGGCGCTGGTATGACTGTGGATGCACGGTGACAAGTGTTGTGTCAGGGCCACATGGTATGTGACTGGGAACGTGACATGGCGGTATGTGGCTGGGAATGTGACATGGTGGGGGTGGGGGGCCGTGTGGATGGGATGGTGTCTCTGCAATGGGCCAGGTATTTTGGCATATGTAGCTGGGAACTGTGGGTGGCAGGTTACACTGTGCATTGCTGACAGGGAACTACAGTCCGGGGGCAGTGTGGGCATGCTGCAACAGGCCTGTCGGTTATGCCATATGTTGTGTGGGACTGGCCAAGGACATGCGTTTGTATGTGTCCCAGGACATGGCCCCCACACCCCCCTGCATCAGCACCTGCATGTGCTGTTTTGTTAGCTTTCCCTCGACCACATATCTCCGTCTTACCTGTGGATGGGTGTGCTGTGTCGAGCGTGGGGGGCAGGCCATAGAGGTAGATGGGCCCCAGTCTCTCAGCAAGGCGCTATTCCAGAGGGGACAGGGGTCTCTCTGCGGTGCACCCCCACCGGTGCCCTGCGCATGGTGCCTCTCCTCAGTGAGGTGGGCCCTTATCGCCCATTTGATTTCACAGTAACGCTTCCTGATACTCTCCACATTATGTGCTGGGCCCCCTGCCTCGCCCACTGCTGCGCGCACCTCTTCCCACACCCTGTTGCATGCGCCAATGGTGGTGGTGCTGCTTTGATGCCCGAAAAGATGCTCATAATTCTCAAGGACACTTGCCAGGAGGAGGTCATTCTCCTCCTGGGAGAAGCGGACTGCCCTCCTCCTGGCCTCTTTGGGCACAGGCCTCTGCCAGAGCCTTGCCCCTGGTACACTCCCATGTTTGGGTGTTGGCTGGCTGACCCCAGATGAGCCTCCCCCCTCCCCCCTCAGGCTCCTCATTTGCGGCGGCTGCTGGTGGCTGTTGCCTGTCAGGGTCACTCATGTCTTATCATATGGTATGACTGTCCTGTGTCGACCTATGTCACCTCCTCACAGTGGTTTGTGCATTCTGCTGTGCCTTTATGGTGTAGTCATACTAGGGTGTGGTCATGCGCACATTACATGCATTATGCGTCTGTAGCGCTCTTTGCATATGTGGTTGGTTTGCATGCGCATCATGCGGAGGTACTGCATCACGTGATTCGTACTGTGTAAAGCGTGTTCATGAGTGTCTTGGTACAGGAAGGCCAGAGCATACGCTTTGCATCCCTGTGTGCTTTCTGCAGGCGCGGGTGCACATTACGACCCCATACTCACACATGGACGCAGAGCGCACATGTGCTACATACTGCATACACGCCGTGCTGCCCTACGTGTGCCGGAACATGCCTTACCCACGTTGGCTCATGTGATGTGCGGTTGAATGGGGGTAATCCGTGACCCACTCATCCTACGGCGTGATGGTTCCAAAGGCATGGACAGTTCTGCTTCACTGCTGCTGCTGTGCACCAGTACACTCACAGGTATGTTATGTTTGTTCAGATTATCTACCATACGCACACACCATGATTAGTATGTCTTTTCACTCTCCCTGAATTATTTGACTTGCGTAAGGTGCATTCCGGCACGTGTAGGGATAGCATGGCACATGTTATATGTGTTGCACATGCATGTGCTGCATCCACACATCCGTACAGATTGTATAAGGTGCACTGGCACCCACAGAATGCATGCCTGTGCAACACACGTAGCACGCGCCTTATGCAGGCCGAATCACGTTGCGCGCCTCCCATTTTGTGGAACACATGTTTTGGCATTACGCTTCTGTAGGCGCAATCCATTTTCCAATACTGCTGCGGTTGTGTGCTGCCACACCCACAAGTGTGTTATGTTTGTACAGATTATCTGTCCTACACACACACCATGATTAGTATGTATTTTTCCTCTCCCTGGGTTGTTCGACCTGTGTAAGGCACAGTCCGGCATGTGTAAGAACATAAGAACATAAGAAATGCCATACTGGGTCAGACCGAGGTCCATCAAGCCCAGTATCCTGTTTCCAACAGTGGCCAATCTAGGTCATACGTACCTAGCAGTTTCCCCAAAAGACACAGGTTCTGCAGTGCTTGTACTAGGCCAAGCATTGATATCCTGGGTCCCTTTTTAATAGTGGTTTATGGACCTTTCCTCCAGGAACTTGTCCAAACCTTTTTTAAACCCAGCTATACTAACAGCCCTTACTACATCCTCCGGTAACAGATTCCAGAGTTTGATTACACGTTGAGTGAAGAAATATTTTCTCCTATTTGTCTTAAATAGTTTACCCTGTAGCTTCATTACATGTCCCCTAGTCCTTCTATATTCTGATAGCGTAAACAATTGATCCACGTTTATCCGTTCCACTCCATTCATTAATTTATACACCTCTATCATATCTCCCCTCAGCCGTCTCTTTTCTAGGTTAAAGAGCCCTAACCTTTTTAGCCTCTCTTCATAGGAGTAGCCTTCCATCCCCTTCACCAATTTGGTGGCTCTTCTCTGTACTTTTTCTAATAACTCTATGTCCTTTTTAAGATACGGTGACCAGAATTGCACACAATATTCAAGGTGCGGTCGTACCATGGAGCGATACAGAGGCATTATAATATCCTTTGTTTTATTCTCCATCCCTTTTCTTATGATACCTAGCATTCTATTTGCTTTCTTGGCCGCCGCTGCACACTGGGCGGAGGGTTTTAACATGTTATCCACGATGACTCCTAAATCTTTTTCCTGGGTGGTGGTTTCTAATGTGGAGCCTTGCATCGTGTAACTATAGTGTGGGTTGTTCTTTCCTAGGTGCATAACTTTGCACTTGTCCACATTAAATTTCATCTGCCATTTGGATGCCCAGTCTTCCAATTTATCCAGATCCTCCTGCAGTTTTCCACAATCCTCTTGGGTTTTAACAACTTTAAACAGTTTTGTGTCATCTGCAAATTTGATAACCTCACTAGTTATTCCCTTTTCCAGGTCATTTATGAATATGTCAAAAAGTAGCGGACCCAGTACAGATCCCTGGGGTACTCCGCTATTCACCTTTTTCCATTGGGAATATTGGCCATTTAGCCCTACCCTCTGCTTTCTATCTTTTAACCAGTTCCCGATCCACAATAGTACACTGCCTCCTATCCCATGACTTTTTAGCTTCGCCAAAAGTCTCTGATGGGGGACCTTGTCAAAAGCTTTCTGAAAGTCCAGATACACTATATCAACCGACTCACCTTTGTCTACCTGTTTATGCACACCTTCAAAAAAACAGATCAGATTAGTAAGACAAGATTTTCCTTGTCTAAAGCCATGTTGGCTGTCTCCCATTAGGCCATGACTATCTACATGCTGTGTAATTTTGTTCTTTATGATGGTTTCTACCATTTTCCCTGGTACTGACGTCAGGCTCACCGGTCTGTAATTTCCCGGGTCACCCCTGGAACCCTTTTTAAAAATTGGTGTTACGTTGGCGACCCTCCAATCTTCAGGTATTACAGATGATTTTAATGAAAGTTCACAGATTACCAATAACAGGTCTGCAATCTCATATTTCAGTTCTTTCAACACTCTGGGATGTATACCATCCGGTCCAGGTGATTTGCTACTATTCAGTTTATCAAATAGTTGTAATATATCTTCCCGGTGTAGCGATATTTCTCTCAATTCCTCTGCAGTATCACCTTCAAATACCACTTCAGTCTTGGGTAACATCCCTACATCTTCCTCAGTAAAGACCGAAGCAAAGAATTCATTCAGTCTCTCTGCTATAGCCTTGTCTCCTCTTACTGCCCCTTTTACCCCTCTATCATCTAATGGTCCAATTGACTCTCTCACAGGCCTTTTGCTACGAATGTACTTGAAAAAGTCTTTATTTTGTGTTTTTGCTTCCGTAGCAAGTTTCTTCTCAAATTCCCGCTTTGCCTGCCTTATCAATGCTTTGCATTTAACTTGCCAGTGCTTGTGCTGTTTCCAGTTTTCATCATTTGGCTCTTTTTTCCATTTCCTGAAGGTTGCTCTTTTGGCAGCAACAGCCTCTCTGACCTCACCTTTAAACCATGCTGGCAGTTTTTTGGACTTTCTTCCACTTTTCTTAATGCGTGGAATACAGCTGGTCTGGGCTTCGAGGATAGTATTTTTAAATAACACCCAAGCTTGCTGTAAGTCTTTAACCTTTGGAACCGCTCCTTTTAGTTTTTTCCGAACTATATTCCTCATTCTATCATAGTCTCCCTTTTGAAAGTTAAAAGGTAGTACTGTGGATTCCTTTACTATCTGTCCTCCACTGATTAAATCAAACATGATCATACTATGATCACTATTGCCAAGTGGTCCCAACACCCTTATTTCTTGCACCAGATCTGGCGTTCCACTAAGGACTAGGTCCAGTATGGCTTCCCCTCTGGTCGGTTCGTGAATCAGCTGCTCCAAGAAGCAGTCATTTATTTCATCTAGAAACTTTATCTCTTTAGCTTGTCCTGCTGTGACACTGTCCCAGTCGATACCGGGGTAATTGAAATCACCCATTATTACTACTCTGTTGTGGCTTTTGTTAGCTTCCTTGATTTCTTTGAGCATTTCATCATCCATTTGTTCATTCTGGCCAGGTGGTTGATAGTATACTCCCACTGCCATCACCTTCCCCTTCATAAATGGAATTTCAATCCATAGAGATTCTACAGCAAATTTTGTTCCCTGCAAAACTTTAATCCTTTCTGACTCAATGCCCTCTCTAACATAGAGCGCAACCCCTCCACCAATTTGTTCAGCTCTATCATTACGATATAGTTTGTATCCAGGTATCACAGTGTCCCACTGGTTATCCTCCTTCCACCATGTCTCTGAGAGTGCAATCATATCTAACCTCTCATTTAGTGCTATATATTCTAATTCTCCCATCTTATTGTTTAGACTTCTAGCATTGGCATACAAGCATTTTAGAGACTGTATTTTATTAATATTAATCTGGCTATTGGTAGGCATGGGTAATTGGGAATCCTTATGCTCTGTCTGCTCCTTACTCAAGGGCATTTGGGCTACTATACTCCCTTTTGGAACCTCACTGCTTTTGGTAGTATCCTTCAAGGATACCTTTGTCCGAACCATGCGCTCCTGGGTGACTGTCGGCTTTCCCCTATTTTCTAGTTTAAAAGCTTCTCTATCTCTTTTTTAAAGGTTAATGCCAGCAGTCTGGTCCCATCCTGATTAAGGTGAAGCCCATCCCTTCGGAAGAGCTCCCCCTTTCCCCAGAATGTTCCCCAGTTCCTAACAAATCCAAAACCCTCATCCTTGCACCATTGTCTCATCCACGCATTGAGACTCCAGAGCTCTGCCTGTCTTTTGGGTCCTGCACGTGGAACAGGAAGCATTTCGGAGAACGCTATCCTGGAAGTTCTGGATTTCAACTTCCTACCTAAAAGCTTAAATTTAGCCTCCAGAACTTCCCTTCCACATTTTCCTATGTCATTGGTACCAACATGTACCAAGACAGCAGACTCCCCCCCAGCACTATCTATGATCCTATCTAGGCGGTGCGTGAGATCTGCTACCTTCGCACCAGGCAGGCATGTTACCAGGCGATCCTCACGTCCACCAGCCACCCAGCTATCTACATTCCTAATGATTGAATCACCAACTATAACAGCTGTCCTGACCCTCCCCTCATGGGGACATGGCCCTGGAGAAACGTCCTCGGTGCGAGAGGGTTTTACATCACCTGGAGGACAGGTCCTAGTTACAGGATCACTTCCTGCCACACCAGGGTGATGCTCTCCTGTCACGTGACCTCTCTCCTCCATGGCAACAGGGATGCTGCCAGACTGGAGGTGGGACTTCAGGACTATATCCCTGTAGGTCTCGTCCATGCACTTCTCTGTCTTTCTTATGTCTTCCAGGTCTGCTACTCTAGCCTCTAGAGAACGGACTCGTTCCCTGAGAGCAAAGAGCTCCCTGCACTTAGTGCATATGTAGGACCTCTCACCAACTGGGAGAAAATAATACATGTGACACTCAATGCAAAAGACTGGAGAACCCCCATCTTGTTGCTGGACCTCTGTCTGCATCTTAGTTTAAAGCTTGTGTTTAGGTCTTTTAAATTCGGTATATAATAAGGATTGGTGTAGATGCTTATACTAATAAAAGTGTATCTAATACCCCTAATACACCCTGTGTACCTGAAGCTTAATTAATCTCAGGTCCTCTGTGTATGACTGATTTGGATTAAGAGCTGCACCTGAGAGCAGCCCCTTTCCTCTAAGATGTGCAAGTAACTATAAAACTACAATTACCCCAGGGGTGGGTGGGTGCTGGGGAGGGAGGGAGGGAGATAAGTCCTATTAAAGAGGGCAGTTACAAGGTACCCTGTCCTGAACCCTCAGCAGGGGGATGGGGGTACCACACAAAGCCCAGTTAGTTGAGAGAGGCAAGGTAAGTACAGCTGAGAAGGCTGAACTAGCACACCACTAAGACAAACAATAAATAATTAAACAAACAAACAGTTAGACAAACAGTAAATAATTAAATAAACAGCTAGAACTCACAGTAAGATGTCCCAGGAGGCAAATATCCACTCACTAGCAGAGCTCTGTAAAAGTTCAGCCCTTCTCTGATCAGAGAAAAGCAAACTAAAACAGCCTATGCACACGTGGAGAAACAGGAAGAAGGCTACACAATACCTCAGGGGGAGGGGGGGGGGAGGATTCACCCAGGCAGGCAAGGACAGGAAAAAAGCTTAACAAACAGCAGGTTCTGGGGAGAGAGATTTAATTCAAAATGGCTACCACACAAAGCCCAGTTAGTTGAGAGAGGCAAGGTAAGTACAGCTGAGAAGGCTGAACTAGCACACCACTAAGACAAACAATAAATAATTAAACAAACAAACAGTTAGACAAACAGTAAATAATTAAATAAACAGCTAGAACTCACAGTAAGATGTCCCAGGAGGCAAATATCCACTCACTAGCAGAGCTCTGTAAAAGTTCAGCCCTTCTCTGATCAGAGAAAAGCAAACTAAAACAGCCTATGCACACGTGGGTGTAGGGTGGCACGGCGCGTGTTCGTGCATTACACATGTGTGCACTGTGTCCACACGTGAGTGCAGATTGCATAAGGTGCACTAGCACCCGCAGAACGCATTCCTGCATATGGCGCATGTTACGTGCATTGTGCAGGGGTGCACCTTACGCAGGCCAACTTACGTGGCACGTCTTTCAGTTGCTGAACGCACGTAACTACACGTGTTACGCATCTGTGGGCGTGGTCCATTTTGCAATGTTGCTGCTGGTGTGCGTCGCTGCATCTACAGGTGTGTTATTTTTGTTCTGATTATTTGACACTTCCCATGCCATATTTAGCATCTAACTTTGCTCTACCTGATGTCTATCATGACTCACATTCACCATGCAGAATGTGCGTTGCAGGCGCTGGATGTTTTGGAGGAGCTGCGGTTGCCTGATGAGGGAGATGGTGTTGATGGGGCTGTGGCACAAGGCATGGGTGCAGTCCCGTTGCAACACAGACCTGCAGCTGTGGAGGCTTCACAGGCCTAGGTTTTCCAAGCACAGTGCTGTAGGCGTGCCGAGATACGCCCTCGCCTGCCTCGACTCTACAGGCCCAGGCCCATGCTCCAGGACATGTGCAAGGACCAGGTCATCTCCCTCTACCATCTGAGCACAGGGGCTATTAGGGAGCTCTATGAGGATCTAAGACCTGACCTCGAGCCTCTGGCTGGCCAGTCACATGCCATACCGGGATTGGCCAAGCTTCTCAGTGCCCTACATTTCTTTGCCTGTGGATGTTTCCAATCCTCAGTGGCCACAGTGGGTGGGATGAACCGGCCCACCTTCTCACGCTGTCTCCACCAGGTACTGCGGGCCATGGTCAGCCAGGTTAGGAATTACCTTGCGATTCCTAACAATAGGCAACAGTGGGGGGTCCTGGACCAGGCATTTCAGTGGATTGCAGGGATACCACATGTGATGGGAGCTATTGATTGCCCACATGTTGCCCTGGTCCCATCCGGAGACAAGGAGGCAGTGTTCCGCAACCACAACACTACCATTCCCTGAATATGCAGGTTGTTTGTGATGCAAATATGCGTATTCTGAATGTGGTTCCTAGGTTTCCAGGGTCTGCCCATGACTCCTATATCCTGCATCACTCGGCACTGTTTGACCAATTTGAGGGCAGACAATTTGAGGACTGTGTCCTGCTGGGTGGGTATTTACTATCTCTCCCATGCACATGGTGTTCCTGTGTCCTGGGGTGCTTGTTACCTCTCACAGGTGGGACAAGGTCACCTGTGGCTTGTCTTTCGGGCCTTCAGCCTGCATCTCCCCTGTGATACACATGACATGCCCTGCTGCAGATCTGACCTATTTCCTGGCAACATTACGGACACTGGCCATCAGGCTGTGGCATATCACTGCCCAGCCTGTGTATGATTTATGGGGTCTCATTGTTATTTATTACCTCAACATCCCTTTCCATGCATTGTAGTGGTAGGGTGCTGACCTTGTATGGGGTTGTGCCCACATTCACACCATGTCACCATCACCGGGGATGTGTTCACTCACCTTTCTGGGTTTCTCCACGTACATATCTCTACCCTATGTGCGTCATTGCTCTTCTGCGTGTCTTGGCATACATGCGGTTTGCATGGTGTTTGGTAGCACTGCTCTGTTGTACAGGTCTTTTGCACAGGGATGCTATGGGCACATATGGTGTGTCCCTTATGTGGTGGGCTGCAACACCTTTTGGTTGACAACTATGGCTCACAGCCTCAGACCAACCACCTACACAGATGTACATGTGTCTGCCTTTGTAGTGTATCCCTAGTTGACTCTGTCTGCAATCTGTGTGTGTATGCTAACATGGGGGGGGGTTTGATTTGCTCCAAGACATGTTTTCAGGCTGTACTTTGAGTTTGAGGGTTTCGGCCACGTTACGTTGTTGGCTTTGTGGTGCCATGTTACATCACACATGTATGCTTCATGTATGTCAACGTTGTTTTGTCATGTCTGCTATCTTGACTGGACCCCTCAGGTATATGTTACTGTACCACCTGCTGTGTCTGCACTGTATCATGTCCGTCACATGATTTCACACATGTGCATCTCTGCCCTTTCCCATGATGCATTGCCATGTGTCCGCCTGATGCATTCATGTCTGCCACTACTGCCTTTCGGGTACAGGTGGTTGGTCATGTGTTTGGTCTGGATACAGGTGATGTGTGTTGCCCTCATTACCCTTTCCCAGTGTTCTGTGTCTCAGACCCCCAGACTCTAGCACATAGCTGTTGTGTGCCATCATGTGCCATCATATGTTTGTGTCCTTGTTTATCTGTTGTCCGTTCACACATACATGCTTGTGTGCATGTGTGTGACCTTCAGCTCCTGATTGACCTTTCCACATTTCTTTCTGAAGGTGATGCGGGATTGGGTATCGTACCTGGTTGCTGACCTCTGTGTGTCTTCCACGGACACGTGCAGAGATGAGGTACAATGAGGCCCATGCCTCCAGCCACTCAGTTATCGAGCGCACTTTTGGCATTTTGAAAAGTCACTTCAGGTATCTGGATAGGTCTGGCGGGGCCTTACAATACCGACCCATGACTGTGGCACAGATCATTCTGGCCTGTTGCATCCTGCACAACATTGCTCTCAGGCACAATCTCCCAGTCGACATTAATCCTGATCTGGAGGAGAATCCTACGTGCCGTCCTGTACATGCCCGTGGTGGCACACGTGAGGGGATGGCAGTCAGGCAAATCTGATCGAGGAGCTCTTCTCATGTAAGTCCTGCACATGTGGGAAAATGCATATGGGTATACATGTATATGCTGCCGTGTGTGTTGCAAGGCTCTATCATGACATATGTATGTTTCTCATGTGCTTTTGACTCCCCAGGATGAGCTTTTGGACCTGCCTGGTGCTATGGTGCAATGGAAACAGTGTCTATGTCATTCAACTTTCAGGTGATTGGGGTGTGTAAACATACAGGTGACTGTACTGTGGGAACTGAAGGAACAAGGACAAGGAAGCAGACGGTCCAAGAGAGGAGCTCAGAGAGGTACCTATGCCTGGAGAGATTCTTGGGGGAAAACAACATTCAGAGGACTGGAGAAAGCCAGAGGTCTGTAGATCCACAGCCAGGGACTCTCAAGCAACACCTAGGAAGAGGTCTGTTGCAGTTAAGGAGGAAAGGAGCCCAAATACCTCTTGGAGGACATCTGGAGAAAAGATCCTGAGATCCAGAGATACCAACTGGAGGACAGGACACAGAAGCTCTATTGCATACTGGCCAGAATACCAAAAGAAGCAGCCTGATGCTTGCTTGGATTCAAGTAGGAACTGTGAACGTTTCTCTAGCTTTGAGCAGTGCAAACAGCAGGGAAACAGTTTCTTTCCATGTAGAGGTCAGTGCCTAAAGCCTTCTGAGTCAGACAGAGAAACAGAATCTATGCAATTTCAAGAGCAAGGATTAATATCTGATACAGAAGATGATTATATGGACTGTTATTTGAGTAGGTTGTTAATTTAGGAAAATTCTAAATATAAGAGAAAACATCAAAAGGAAACATTCTTAATATTGGCTTCCCATAAAGTTTTGTTGAAAAGAAAAAGCTTTTGGTAAAGTTTTGCATGTGTGCTGAAATCAAGCTACTGATTGCAGTTAATTGTCACCTGCTGGTAGAGGAGACCCCAGCACAAGCCGTGCACACGTAGGATTAAAAAGTTATTTTCTGTATGGAGAAAGTGAGCATTGTTTTTGTATAAAGAAGTTTTCCTCTTTGATTTGTTTCACCTCAGCACTGTTAAGGAGTTTATTAGCAGTGGCTGATTCTTATTTGCATAAGATTTTTCAGTTGCCTTAATTTGTGTTGAATAAACCCTGGAGAAGTTATCTGGATGGTGTTACCAAGCGTATCTGTGTGTGGGATAATCACCCCATAAATAAATTCTAATTTACACTCGACCAACTAAAAGAGTCTTCATTATTTTAAATGGCAAGCTTTTGTGTGAATGGACTTCAATAACCACAATCCTTTGCAAGACAGTTAATTTACATACTTGCCAAGATGGTGGTACCTTCATAACAAGCACCCCTTTTACACATTACATCTCTGTAACTTCCTTTCCTACCTTATCGCCTTGTTGTTGTGTGGGCAGCTTGGTGTACCTGCCTGGACCGTGCCCCCTGTCATTTGTGTGTTCTGGTGCTATTGCCATGATGAAGCAGACAACGTACATTGATGCCATCTGGATCACTCAAACCACAGTCCACCTTTCGTATCATTTACCTGTGTGTGTGTTGTATCATGCACAGGATGTGTGTGGTATATCCGATGTGCTGCTGCATTCCTGCCCACAGATGACTTCAATGTTATCCACATAGGTGTTCCTTTTTAACACAGGTACATTCATCGCTCCCATGTGCCTGATCAGTTGCATGTACTGTAGGCTCATTTGGACCATTGTGGCTTCTTTTGGGTGGGCATCTCAACTACTTGACCACATGCATGTTCAGGCTGGTGCCTGTACATCCCCACCTGGGAGGTGTTTGTGGGACATAGCTGGCATTGGTGTTTGTTGGGACTGGTACTGACAGTGGCAGTGGGGAGGATTGGGGATGCGCCTGCCTCCTTGTCTACACATCATCGACTGCAGAGACATCATGGTGTAGAGGTGTGGCATAATGTTTTGCACACTGGCTTGGGAACCAGGGGATGGGGGTTTGGTTCCCACTGCCACTCCATGTGGGGTTTGTCAGGTCACATACCCTGCATTTGTCTGACAGGATCCAGTTGATCATTGACACTCGTTAATGTACATTACCATGATTATGTTGGCATGAACAACACTTTGATTGATATCATGTGGCAGTATCGGACACCTTTTACATATATATGTGTGTACACTTGCTGACATTTTGCTGTGTATGCTTTTTGTGGTTTGTGTGTCCTGTATTGCCGGGCATGTATATTTTTGTGGACATTTCATGACTGATATGTGTTTGTTTCCCATCATGCACCACCTACTTTCTACATACATGCATATATGACTATGACATTTGTTGCATGCAGCTGCATTGGGGTATGGCCCACTGACCAGTACACACCATGCAGCTCCTGGACATGATCTGTCCTGGCCATCATCTGTGGATGGGCCAGTGACTTTTGTGTGACATGTTGGACACACATTTGTGTGTGCTGCTGCATCACTGCACTGACGAGTGTATTTAGTGGTATACTGCTGATGTACATGGCCACCTGTGCTCACATCCTTGGACAGTGGCAGCTGTCTGTGTGCCAGCCATCTGCTGCCTCAGGGGGTGCTACAGGTGTCCATACCCACATTCCCTTTGGTGGAACATATGTTCACTGTGTTTGTAATGGTTGTTTGGGAAAGTGGTTACAGATATGCATTATAATACCATAGATTGTGTGTTTGATTCCCACAGATTCCTTATATTTTCTTTTCTTGTGTTCTGCTATCCCTACCAAACAGTGGCTCCGGCTTCTTCACCTCTCCACACACCCTTCTTCTCTTCACTGTACAGTGCAGTGTCCCCTCCGAGCAGCATATCCGTCACATGCTAGCTGTTACATATGGTCCCTTTCTTTGGGCTGTCTGGGTGGGCAGTTGGCTCAGTGGTTTGGTATTTGTGTTCATGAGCTGTGTTTGGGCTCTTCTATGTATCACACAGGGTCAGTTCCACCTAACAGGCTGAGGTGCTGGGGAGATGCATACCCCATCTGGTGAACAACTGTAGACCACTGATCTGCATGTGCAGTGCATGATGGTTACCGGTGGGTTTACCCTATTCTGGGTAACAGCAGACAGTTTGTGTGGTGACCTGCAGTCTTTCTGTAGCAAGCCATTGGTCTGACAGAGGCCAATGGTTAATACAATAACCTCATAGCCAGGGGTCATGGGTTCAATGCCCCATTGGTCTCATTTTAGTTCGCCTGTCTGACGCAAGTCCTTCTCATGCCTGTTACAGTCAGACACATATTTGCACGCAGCCAAGACAACCCTCACCTCAGTGACCGTGCCTATAAGATGCATTAGCCCAAGCTGTACTATAAGGCAGTGCAAAGAACGGAGCCCTCTACGGAACCGTAATCCAATGTGCCATAAGACACACGTTACAACTCGAGCCACGGGTGCGTCAAGCACATATGGAGGTGCGTAGGAATGTGTGTCACTGCGCAGACGCATTCATATTGCATCATGTGTTCAGGGACTAAAAACAGCAGACAAGATGGTGGCAGGGTCATGGAAACAGCAGTTTACCCAGGCACAGATACTCACATGCCTCATATGCTCCAGACAGAGACGCCTATTCCCAGGCTCCTCACAACGCCTACACCTCACCTGGGGGAGGGGGGCGTGGGAGAGCCTCACCAGATGCTATAATAGAGCAGCTTCTTACTCACATGAGGTAGGTGCATGGGGACAGGCCACACAAACCTAGGGGTGCAACACAGTGGCCAGCAAACAACACACATATCATACAAGCACAACATGAGTAAAGGACAGGTCTTTGGCTCAACCTGGAACCAATGCAGGTGCACCAGTTGATGTGTGTAGGTCTGCTCTAGCGCCAGGTGGCCTCACACATCAATACAGAGGCCTGTGTTTGCCCCTGGTGCTTTGGTAGGTGTGCCAGTTGATGTGTGCAGGTCTTCCCTAATCCCAAGTGGCCCCTGGTCTATAGAGGAAGGTCTGTGATACATCCCCTGGACCTTCGTATATGAGTCTGCTGCTGTATGCATGACACAATGGCTAGGCAAATGTGCAGCACTGCTGCCATGGACTACTGTGGCACAAGCATATGCAGTCACAGCATATGATTGCCACATGTCTCAGGCACATTGTAAGGTGTGGCAGACAGGGGGATCCAGCGCATTTGTTTTGGATGTGACACATGCCCCAACTACCACTTGGCAACCCATCACATGGATAACGGAAACATACAGCACTGCTGGTACGATGCACATGATCTGCAGCCTGACACTGCCATGAATGCCATGGGTCAACCAAGTCACGCAGAGGCAGCCCACCAGGTTGGCATGGGGTGCCTCGGTTGTTGCACACAGGATGTGTGGGGGAAATCCACACATGTGGAGCCTCACTCGCATACATGCAGGTGGCGTTGGCAACAGCTAGCATTGGACCAACAGTGTATAGCGGGGCAGCCCTCTGCTGCCCACAGCCATGTGTGATGTGCATCAGCTGATAGCCAGAGATGTCTGTCCCCTAATGGTCTATATCGATTGCTGTACCCCCAGGTGGAGGAACTTTTCATTATGGCGATGGAGCTGTGGCTGCACTGCCCCGCCTCCTCGAGGCTCCAGCAGGAGGCAATGGTCCAAAGGAACGGTGAGTAATGCAGCCTGTGTGTCACAGAACAGCATGATCCAGTGGCCCAGCAGCATGAGGGGCCACCTACTATGTGTCCATGATGTGGCAAACACATGACCACAGTGGTAATGTCTGGTTTCCCCCCACAGCAGATGCAGATGCTGGCAAGCAACCATCATTGTTGGGGCCACAGCTGGCCAGCCCCCCGGCACCAGCACACATGCACCATGAGGAGGCAGGGTCAGAGGAGGACGGTGGCGTGGTGGAGGATCCTGAGCCTGCTGATGGGGAGGGGGTGCCGGGGAGGGGGTGTGGGATGGGGGGAGGGGGAGGGGGAGTGGGTGGCGGGGGAGGGGAGGGGGTGGGTGGGTGGCAGCACAGGTCAGCACAGGGCGCTGGGGGCCCCTGCCACCTGCCCTATGGGTCCGCTGATGTTGCCCATCTGGGTGCAAGCACAGCATACAGTGCCACAGATGGGACATCTGCACATGCCACCACACAGACACCAGGCACATGGTGTCTGTGTGATGGCATGTGTGTACACCACCTGTCTGTGGCAATGTGTGCTGTGCCCCAGGCAGAGCGGGCACAGAACCACACCCTGGAGCAGGTGGTGGGCACCATGGTGGGGATGGCTGAGGAGCTGCACATGCTGTGTGAGGCTCTCATGGCCAGCACAGCTCCCCAGCCATCTGGACATGGTGGCCCCCAGGGGGTGTGAGCACCACTGCACAACATGACACCCCTGCCCTGTGCTGTCATACCACCCAATGCGGGTGGGGCATGTTACAATTATTACTACTACTACTAATATTGAGCATTTATATAGCGCTACCAGTCATACGCAGTACTGTACAGTCATGTTAGAGACAGTTCCTGCTCATCAGAGCTTACAATCTAGTCAAGACAAAACACAGAGCTAAGACAAAACACAATACATGGCACTTACAATCTTGTCATGACACGACACAGACAATTGTGATGTAATGCTACTGATGTGACGCTACTTGACCGCTGGCAGCTGTCTGTGTGCCAGCCATCTGCCACCTCACAGGGTGCTATGGGTTTCCATACACACGTTCCCTTTAAAGGACCATGTGTGCATTGCACTTGTTGTGTGTCAAACACCTTGCTGGCCCACAAGGCGGGAGCCTGGGGCTTCGGTGTTGCTCCTCTTCTAACAGCAAGGACTTTATGTTGCCCTCAGGGATTTTGGGTCCCAATAGCTAATCGAAATAAGGAGGTAGTTGTGGTCGAGTAGCTATGCTTAAAGAGGTTTTATTTCCCATCCCGGGAGAATTCTTGCAACAAATATCAAAAAGCAAATAAACCATACAGCTGGTATAACACAAGTGAGGGACTACAAATGGGAACAAAAATGCTTATTGTCAGCTTTAACTGAACAAAAAGAGGGAAAAACAAGTTTTCAATCACAGACTTTTAACTGTGAAATCTGTGCTCTCCCACAGATTTCACTCCAGCAGGCTTTCTTAGGCCCCTAACAAAAAGAGGTTATGCTATCAGAGAAAACAAGCGTACAGTCCATTTTGCACATATCAGAATTATCATCACCAAAGTCACAATTCATATCTTCAGGTGCTTCTTGATAATTATAACTTGCAGGGCTGTATTGTGGATTAGTGTTTGTTTCTCTCCTCTCGGCTGGGTCAGAGCACCACTCCCCCCTATCACTGCAGAAAGGTTCTTTACCACACACTATGGAATCTTTCCTTAGTGGGCTACACACTTCCTGACCACTGGGGGAAAAACTCAGTGCTCCTCTAGTCCAGGTACTTTGGCTTTCAGGCTGAGCTCTGCCTGGCTGGTGTGTAAACGGGAAGTGGAAACTTTTCTTCCCCTCTCTTCCTTTCACAGGAGGTCTTTCTAAAGCATGGGAATTATCTCTTGGACAAGTATGCTGGCTCCCCAGGTTCCTGCTATTGTGGTTATCTCTTCTCCCTGCTCCTCGTGGTTTATATCCTGGAGTCTCCCTCGGGCCCCACACGGACCTTGGCTTAGTGCAGCCTAACTTCCCAGCACTAACCTTCGTGAACTCCTCTTGGATAAACCCCTCTGAGGTGCAGAATGATTCCACATCTGAACCTTCCAGGTATGGCTCCTGGTTTTTCTGAGCGCTGTACTTTCCTTTCCCTTGAGTCCTCTCAATGTCTCCTTCTCTCTCCGCCTCAGAGACTGAGACTGACTCCTGGCTTGCGTCTCTGTGTTTCCTTCCTTCTCCACATGTACCTGTATGTGAATCTGCTCGTATCCCTGTATGTTTCTCTGCACGTGTCTCTGCTCTGCTCAAGACTGACCTTTTTTTATCTGCGTCATTCCTTGAGACTTGAGTTATCTCAACTCTCTGCAGCTGTCTCTGCTTTGCTGATGAGCTATGACGTAATGGTATCTTTGGGCGTTTCTCTACAGCCTGTGCTCTTGTTTTGCTTAGTTGCCCCTGACAATCCCTAGCCATGTGCTCTGCACTGCTGTTTTTAAAACTGCCCTTTGTGTTTTCCTCTACTTCCATTGGCTCAATCTGCCTTGCGCCATGACAGATCCCCCCCCCCCTTAAAATATTACGGGCTGCAGTTTTTACTTGACAGCCCGGAATCCGTGACAATGCATCAGCATTTCCATGCAGCCGCCCCGCCCTATGCTGTACTACGAAGCTAAAAGGTTGGAGCGCTAGGTGCCACCGGGTCAGACGAGGGTTGCTGTTCCTCATCTGATGTAACCAGGTCAGAGGGGCGTGGTCTGTGATCAAAAGGAATTGCCGGCCAGTTAAATAAAAGCGCAGTGCCTCCACTGCCCATTTAATCGCCAGGCACTCCTTTTCTATTGTAGAGTAATTTTTCTCTGCCTTATTGAGCTTTCGGCTCAAATATGTTACAGGGTGCTCTACCCCATCAAAATTATGAGCCATTACCGCCCCCAACCCTGTTTCGGACGCGTCTGTCTGGACAATGAAGGGTAGGTTGAAATCTATCCCCCTTAACACGGGTGCCCTACAGAGTTTTTCCTTTAGGTTAGTGAAAGCTTCTTCAGCCTCCGGGGACCACTTTATCGTGGTAGGGGCGTTTTTCCGTAACATTTCAGTGAATAGAATACTCTCCTCAGCAAAGTGAGGTATAAACCGACGATAGTATCCTATCAAACCCAGAAAGCTTCGGACTTGCTTTTTCGTGCCCGGACGTGGGAAGTTTCGGACGCTCTCTAGTTTACAGGCCAGGGGCCTTACTACCCCCCTCCCAACCATGTGTCCCAAGTACTTGGCCTCTTCTGTGGCGAACAGGACACTTGGCCGGATTTAGTGTTAGTCCCGCCTTGCGAAGTGCCCTGAGTACGGCCTCTATTCTTGCAAGGTGTTGGGTCCAGGTTGTGCTGTAAATAATCACGTCGTCCATATAGGCCAGCGTGTACTCGTGGTGGGGCCTTAGGACCTGGTCCACCAATCGCTGGCATGTGGCAGCCGCGCCGTGTAAGCCAAATGGCATGCGGCGAAATTGAAAGAGGCCTATAGGCGTGCTAAATGCCATTTTTGGCTTGGACTCCTTCGTTAAGGGTACCTGCCAATATCCCTTGGTGAGGTCAAGGGTGGTCAGGTATCTCGCCTGCCCCAAACGATCCAGCAAATCGTCTATCCGGGGCATCGGGTAAGCGTCAAACTGTGACACTTCATTCACCCGGCGAAAGTCGATACAGAATCGAATGGATCCATCTGGTTTGGGCACCAGCACCACTGGACTCGACCAGGGGCTGCGTGACTCCTCTATGACACCAAGCTTCACCATCTCTTTTACCTGTTCGACTATTTCTCTCTTTTTTGCCTCAGGCATGCGGTAGGGGCGTTGCTGAATTATTCGCCCCAGTGTGGTTATAATTTCGTGGGCTAATACGTTAGTTTCCCCTGGTGTCGTAGTTAAAACGTCCGAGAACCTATCCAGGACTTGGGCCAGTTCTTGCTGCTGGGGTATAGAAAGCCCTTCACCTACTCTAGGTCTGGACTTGTCCCTCAAATCTGCAATTTGAGGACTCAGGTATTCTTCTTTAGGCTCTTCTGCTAGGGCCGTCATAATCTTGACTTCACCCTGGCCCGTGGACCCAAATCCCTGTTCCCCCCTTATGGTGGACGGTAAGGAAGACACTTCTTCTATTATGGGGAAACCCACACGCTCGCAGATTAATTGCGCTATACGATCGCCTACATGGATTTTAAAGTCGGTCTTACTAAAATTAAAGACCAGGACCTTAATACATCCTCTATAGTCGGGGTCTATTACCCCAGCCCCTATATCTAAGAAAAATTTTACCGCAAGGCCTGACCTGGGAGCAATGCAGCCATAGCAACCCTATGGGATTCTCACCTGGATGCCTGTATCAATTAAGGCCTTCCCTCCTTTTCCCACTATGGCTTCCTCCGCACTGAATAAATCATAGCCAGCCACTCCTGGGGTGGCTCTTTGTGGACTTTTGGCCAAGTTGGACACTTTGCAGAACTGTAGGATGAACTTTGCCTTCCCTAAGAGCGCCCCCTTCTTGGGAACCTGTGGTCCTGTCCTATTCTTCTGTGGTTTGCCAAACAGGGGACTCGGGAGTTTGGCGGCCAAAGCTTCTATTTCTCCCTCCTGTACTCCTACCTGGTATTGGGTAGGCTTTAGGCTAGGCTTATTAAGCTTTCCATCCATTTTTTGACTAAACGGTGGCCAGTCCCTCCCCAGGACAACCTCCCTTGGCAGTTTTGGAACTATAGCTACTGATATATTCTGCTGTGTTCCTAAGGCATTTATCTTTACACTGTGTAATGGATAATGTGAGGCTGCGCCGTGCACGCACCTGACCCGAACTTGTCCCTCTGCTTGACTCGGGGGCGACTGACGGTGCCCCTCAATGGCTGCCCAGAGCCTTTTTGAAATCATGCTCTGGTCAGCCCCCGAGTCAAGTAGAGCCAGTGTGTGAATACCTTCTACTTGTGCTGGAACCAGGAATTCGTCCTGCTCTGTTTCCTCTGTCCCTGTCACCAGGACTGTACGTTCTGTGCAGGATCTCTGATAGTGCCCAGTTTTTCCACACCAAAAACATTTACCTTTGGGTACAGAACAGACATTCTCATCAGAGACATTAACATTCAACTTGGCAGGTTTATACATCCTATCAGACACATATTTTCCTTTACTGCTACTTTTCCTCCTCCCAGCTGCCAACCAACTACCTTGGCCTGGGGTGTCAGTCCTCTCAGCCGCGAAATACCGCTCGGCTAGAGAGGCTGCATCCTCTGAGGACTGGCAGTGCTGGAGGGTCAGAAAAGTCTTAAGCCCTTTTGGAACAGCCTCCATAAATTGTTCTATTACAATTTTGTCAATCACTGTTTCCACTGAACTTCCCTCAGCTAACAACCATTTCTTTGCTATACTTTTTAGCCTCTGGGCTAGAGCTTTGGGAGTTTCTCGAGGCCCAATTACTGCCTCTCTAAACATATACTAATAGTGAAGTGGGGTAAGCCCCAATCTATCTTTTACCGCTTTCTTTACTTCACTATAATTGGAAGCTAATTCTGCAGGCATAGCTTTGTACGCTGAAAGAGCCTCTCCTGTGAGCAATAGGGCAAAGCGGGTGGCCCACTGCTCCTCTGGCCATTTCAAGGTAGTAGCTATCCTTTCAAATGCGTCCAAGTAATCATCCACATTGTCCTGGGGTTGTAGCTGTCCTAATGTAAAGGCACCATACGACCTTAGACCAGCGGCTTGGAGAGCCATGGGGACGTCCTCAGTGACATCTCGGGGCTTCTTTAAAAGCGCGTCCAATGTCTCTAATAATGGCCGCTGCTGCTCCTGTATGGTCCTTTCTGTTTGCTGCTGCAGGAAATGGATAAGCTCGACTTGCTTATCCCATTGCATCTTCATCCATCCCGCTACATCCAATGGCTCCATCCTTCTGCCTTGGTATATCTAGAGAGATAGAAACAAAACAAAAACCAAGTGCGATACCACCACATTTTTTTTCCCCCGCCCTCTCTCTGCCCACCAGCACCCCCCTTTCTCACTGTATCCTCCCCACGCCCGACCAGGTACTTTTTACCTTAGCCTCCATGCAGGGGTCAGCTTGTGAGAAAGGTGTCTCCGGGTTCCACTCCTGGTAGCAGAAAACTTCTTGACGGTTCTCTCTCCTTCCGGATGACTGCTTTCCTTCCAGCAAACTGTAGTCCTTTTGTGCTTGTCCCTTTTGAGTCTTGCGCAAAAATCCAAACAACGTCGCCACTTGTCAAACACCTTGCTGGCCCACAAGGCGGGAGCCTGGGGCTTCGGTGTTGCTCCTCTTCTAACAGCAAGGACTTTATGTTGCCCTCAGGGATTTTGGGTCCCAATAGCTAATCGAAATAAGGAGGTAGTTGTGGTCGAGTAGCTATGCTTAAAGAGGTTTTATTTCCCGTCCCGGGAGAATTCTTGCAACAAATATCAAAAAGCAAATAAACCATACAGCTGGTATAACACAAGTGAGGGACTACAAATGGGAACAAAAATGCTTATTGTCAGCTTTAACTGAACAAAAAGAGGGAAAAAACAGGTTTTCAATCACAGACTTTTAACTGTGAAATCTGTGCTCTCCCACAGATTTCACTCCAGCAGGCTTTCTTAGACCCTAACAAAAAGAGGTTATGCTATGAGAGAAAACAAGCGTACAGTCCATTTTGCACATATCAGAATTATTATCACCAAAGTCACAATCCATATCTTCAGGTACTTCTTGATAATTATAACTTGCAGGGCTGTATTGTGGATTAGTGTTTGTTTCTCTCCTCTCGGCTGGGTCAGAGCACCACTCCCCCCTATCACTGCAGAAAGGTTCTTTACCACACACTATGGAATCTTTCCTTAGTGGGCTACACACTTCCTGACCACTGGGGGAAAAACTCAGTGCTCCTCTAGTCCAGGTACTTTGGCTTTCAGGCTGAGCTCTGCCTGGCTGGTGTGTAAACGGGAAGTGGAAAATTTTCTTCCCCTCTCTTCCTTTCACAGGACGTCTTTCTAAAGCATGGGAATTATCTCTTGGACAAGTATGCTGGCTCCCCAGGTTCCTGCTATTGTGGTTATCTCTTCTACCTGCTCCTCGTGGTTTATATCCTGGAGTCTCCCTCAGGCCCCACACGGACCTTGGCTTAGTGCAGCCTAACTCCCCAGCACTAACCTTCGTGAACTCCTCTTGGATAAACCCCTCTGAGGTGCAGAATGATTCCACGTCTGAACCTTCCAGGTATGGCTCCTGGTTTTTCTGAGCGCTGTACTTTCCTTTCCCTTGAGTCCTCTCAATGTCTCCTTCTCTCTCCACCTCAGAGACTGAGACTGACTCCTGGCTTGCGTCTCTGTGTTTCCTTCCTTCTCCACGTGCACCTGTGCGTGAATCTGCTCGTATCCCTGTACGTTTCTCTGCACGTGTCTCTGCTCTGCTCAAGACTGACCTTTTTTTATCTGCGTCATTCCTTGAGACTTGAGTTAGCTCAACTCTCTGCAGCTGTCTCTGCTTTGCTGATGAGCTATGACGTAATGGTATCTCTGGGCGTTTCTCTACAGCCTGTGCTCTTGTTTTGCTTAGTTGCCCCTGACAACCCCTAGCCATGTGCTCTGCACTGCTGTTTTTAAAACTGCCCTGTGTGTTTTCCTCTACTTCCATCGGCTAAATCTGCCTTGCGCCATGACATGTGGTTGTTTGGAATGGTGGTTACAGATGTGCATTGAAATACCATGGGTTGTAGGTTTGATTCCCACATGTTCCTTTCCCTTTCTTTTCATGTGTTCTGCTAGCCTGACCATGCAATGGCTGCAACTTCATCACCTCTCCAAACACTCTTCCATCTCTTCACTGTGCACCACACTGTGCCCTCTATGCAGCCTATCTGTCACATATCAGCTGTTATATATGGCTATTTCTTTGTACTGTCCATGCAAGCAGTTGGCTTGGGGGATTGGTATTGATGTTGTTGAGCTGGTCTGGGCCACGTCAGTGTGCAGGTTCAATTCTCACATGCTCCTTTTTCATTCTGTTCCCCATTTTGCCCAGGTCCACAGACCATCCACACGGCTGTCCCCTCAGCCAGTCCCTGATGCCCTTTCCATTTCGGTTCCTTGTTCTTTTGCATGCTGTTTCCACTGCATGACATTTCATAGTGTGTGTGCATGTGTTTATATGTGGCTCTCGTCCCAATTACAGACTGTGATATGAGCTGTGGATGACTGTTATGCATGTGTGTTGCATCATGGTTACTGTTGGAGTTGCCCTATCCTGGCACACAGCGGGTGTTTCATGTGGTGCCCTGCAGTGTTCTTGTATGCAGCCATTGCTGTAGACCTCACCATGGTGGTATGGCCTACTGGTTTGTGCACTGACTTTCTGTCCAGTGGTCATGGGTTCAGTTCCTCTTTGTTCTCCTTTTTTATGCCTGTCCTATATACCTACTTGTCATTCCTGTAAAAGTCTTATCTGTGCAGATCTTTGACGCCAGCACATAATACCCTCTTCACAGTTGCCAACCATCCTTCTGTCTGTCTCTCTGCATCTGTCAGCTGTGTAGCGTCCTGTCTTCATGTGCAGGCTGCTGCCCCATGTCCTGCATGGGTACCCTTTTCTGCATTGTGGCTCTTCATGCTTGCCTCTCCTGTGTCTGCTCTTCATGGCACTACTACTCTTCTGTCCTCCTATCATTGCACTTATCTTGCGACCTCTACCTCCACTGGTGGACACGTATCCCAATCCTCTGCCACCCACTGTCATTGTATCACTTTATATTGCCAACACCCTGTGCATCGGTACAGCTGCCTCCGATATGTTCGTCTACTTTACCGGCTGCCACATAGGCTGCATGCAGATTTGGCGGGTCCATCAGCTCCCACCTTCCTTCCATCACTTGTCCATTGCCTGGGCTTGGTGCTCTGTGGAGTGTTAGGGTTACATCTGGTTTTAGGCCTTACATTTCATGCTTGTCAACCTGGGCACCTTACTGCACTTAGGGCACCATATCTTGGGTCACCTTAACATCATTGTGGCACCTTAACCTAGGGCACCTTGTACAGCACCTTAGGTTAGGCACCTTATGGGGTGCCTTGTGGGGTGCCTTAACCTAAGGTGCCTTGTATGGCGCTTTGTAACACACGTTAGCCTAAGGCGCTTTGTAACGCGTGTTACCTGATACGGCTTGCTTTAACGATGCACCGCCCACTCCTTTATATGGGCATTCATACCATTACCACGGAACCTAACACAGATAACATTACCACAGTTTAGTAAACATACCCCAAAGACTCCACATAGTCATGAAAAAGTAGTTCATGGATGTCCACACACCTTTGTACTATGTGGTACAAAACCTATATTAGTTGAGTAGGATATGCTAGTATAAGAAACAGAAAGACAAAAAGAACAAAAAATGAGGAACAACATAGTTTTTCTCAGAATTAATTTGCAAAAGGTTCTCAACACTGGAGTCAAAGTGATAGTCTGCAGTCTTCATGTCCTTATTATCAACAAAATTCAACAATGTGAGAAGTTTTATAGTCCAGCAAATAGTTCATGTCCAATCAAAATCTATTTCATATCCCAGGAACACATCTAGGATTCTGATCTTGGTTGGCACTTGCTCAGGTTCAGGAAGTAAAGAGATGCAACTCCTACTAGAACAATGGAGTTCTTAGGTACAGCAATTAAACATAGCAGGGGTAAGTAGAATGTCCACAGAATTCTTTTCTTAGACTAACACAGCAGGGTTTTGACATGAATTACCTGCACTCGGGACAACTTATCACACAATAGCAACATATCAAAAATACCGAACATGTACACAAATATTATTATAACAACAAAAAATAAATAAGACTGTAAGAACATATGAATAAAAGCAAGTCAATAAAAAAGGATAATAAAAACGTATACAAACCCTACCAAGATGTGGCATGAGCATAAGAGGAGAAAATGAAAGAAAACAAAAGTATGCCAAAACGTACTCGTATTAACAAATATCTTCAAATCATACTCAAAACAAAATAAAATGAAAAACATGTAAAAAATATTCTTACAATTACAATATCAGCCTTGAAATTAGTGTCACCCCATTGTGAAATGCCATAATTCTTTAGAAAAGTGGACTATAGTGAAAGTTCTTACATTGTTGATCTCTAGAGTCTGTCGTCAAAAATAGCATAAGGCAGTATAATACATGTCAAAAAGAGATTGAAACGAAACATAAAACCTTACTTGCAAAAGTGGATAACAAAGAGTCCTGATACAACACACTCTCCCAGATATCATCACCTGCAGTTGCTGACAGCAACATTTAATTTGAAGCAGCTCAGAGGCGTGCCCGCTCCTGGTGGGCCCGCACCTGAGGACCTCGACAGAGAGCCCTTTTGCATGGACCTTAGGCAGGGGCGGCGCAAGGGGGGTACGGGGCCATGTGCGGAGACTCGGTGTGGGCCTCATTTGCATAAGTGGCCTTATTTGCATAAATATTTGCATAAGGTTACCATACACAAACTTTTAGTAAACATGTCTCTTAATGAGTGTATGGATAAAGAAAGACTAAAAGATTTCTACATTACTATAATCCAGTGCCAACTGCCAGGCACATTAGGAACTACTATAAACGCTGCCCATTTAGAACCCATAGCAAACCCGCTGTATCCTGACAGCATTACCAGGACTCACAAAGCACTATACCCTACCTATCAAAAGGCAACACTGCAAATATTAAACCAATACATTTCAGAGAATACTGGGGAAAGAGAACAAGTGGCAATGTCAAATAGGAATTAGATAAACAGAATACCTCAGCTCAGTTACACATGCAGAACATAGACCATCACCAAACAAGGAATCACAATTTAGAAACAGGAAGGCAATAATTAAACAGGGAACCCCAAAAGCCAAACTTGGAATGTTAAATAGAAATAAAACTATAAATTAATTTCCTCTTGTACCAAACAAAGCGCAGAAGTTAATGATGCACATTTCCCAGAGCTTTCATATTCCAGTTAATAAATTCAAAATAAAGAGATATCTTTCTACCTTTTGTGCATTTTTTTTTTCAGTTACAATTGCTGCAGCCACTTTCTTCTGGTTTCTTCATGTTTTCTGCTAACTCTCCATCGTCTCCTGTCCATTTGTCCTTTCTTCTCTCTTCTAGGTTTTTTTTTTCCATTCTCTCTCTCTACATCTGCTTTAACATACTAATCTTTCTCCTTTTGCTCTTTCCTCATTCCTATTTCATCCACACAAATTTTACCCCTCCATCTTCAATCCCCACTTACTCTCCCAATACCCGGCCAATTGTTGATTTTTCATCCCTCCCACACAAAATATTTTTCCCCTCTCCATTTTACTGTCCCAGCTCCATCCCATTCTAATCCTCCCCCAACATCAGCTCCCTTCTAGTTCCAGTCTCACCCAGCATCCATTCCCTTCTAGTCCCTGCATCAGCCTATTTCCATTCCTAGCCCCCCATCAGCCCATTTCCAGTCCTAGCTCCCTCATCCATTTGCAGTCCGAGTCCCTTCAACAGCTCATTTCCAATCCTAGCCCCACAACAGACCATTTCTAGTCATTTCCTAGCCCCACCATCAGCCCATGTCAAATCCTAGCTCCCCTCCACTCAGCCCAATTCCAGTCCAAGCCCCCCCCATGAGCCTACTTCCAGTTCTAGCCCCTCCATGAGTCCATTTCAATTCAAGCCCCCACCACAGCCCATTTCCAATCTTAGCTCCCCCCAACAGCCCATTTCCAGTCCTATCCTAGCTGCTCCATCAGCCCATTTTCAGTCCTAGCGCCCGTCCCTCACAGCCCATTTCCATTCCAAGCGCCCGCCCCATCAGCGAGTTGCAGTTCAAGCCTCCCCTGCGACTCAGCCCATTTCTAGTCCTAGCAACCACCCAAACCATTACCAGTCCTAGCCCCCCATCAACCCACTTGCAGTCCTAACCCCCATCACCTCATTTTCAGTTTAAGCCCCCCCATAACCCATTACCAGTCCTACCGCCCCATCAGCCCACTTCCAGTCCTAACCCCATCAGCCCATTTCCAGTCAGCCCCCCATTGCCCATTGCCAGTCCTAACCCCCCCAACAGCCCACAGCCCATTACCAGTCCTAACCCCATCAGCCCACCTCAAGTCCTAACTCCTCCCCATCAGCCCATTTCCTGTCCTAGCCCCCCCATAGCCCATTATCAGTCCTAACCCCACCATAGCCCATTACCAGTCCTAACCCCCCATCACCCCATTTCCAGACAGCCCCATCAGCCCCCAGCCCATTACCAGTCTTAACCCCCCCAAAGCCCATTACCAGTCCTAACCCCCCCCCGAACAGCCCACAGCCCACCTCAGGTCAAGTCCTAACCCCCTCCATAGCCCATTACCAGTCCTAACCCCCCATCACCCCATATCCAGACAGCCCCCATCAGCCCACAGCCCATTACCAGTCTTAACCCCCCCTAGCCCATTAGCAGTCCTAACCCTCCCCCAACAGCCCACAGCCCACCTCAAGTCAAGTCCTAACCCCCTCCATAGCCCATTAGCAGTCCTAACCCTCCCCCCACCATCGGCTCATGGAAAATTAAAAAAAAGAAAAAGCTGGCTGCTGCCGCTGCCCGCACAGCAGTGGCAGAATGGAGTGCCCGGCGGGGCCCCCCTCTGCCCGGCTGAGCTCTCCCAGCCCGGCTGAGCCCCTCTGCGCCGGCTTTCAGTTACGCGAAGTGAGAGTGTCTCCCTCGCGTCTCTGTTAAGCCCGCAGGGGCAGATGGGAAATTTCCCATCAGCCCCTGCTTCCCATCAGCCCCTGTGGGCTTAACAGAGACGCGAGGGAGACACTCTCCCTTCGCGTATCTGAAAGCCGGCGCAGAGGGGCTCAGCCGGGCCGGGAGAGCTCAGCCGGGCAGAGGGGGGCCCCGCGGGACACTCCATTCTGCTGCTGCTGCGGCGGCAGCAACAGTAGCAGCAGCCAGCTTTTTTTTTTAAATTTAATTTTTAAAAAAGCAGAATGTTCTTTGTGCGGGTCCCCCTGAAACGCGGGGCCCTGTGCAAAAAACATTCTTGCTCAATGGACAGGCCGGCCCTGACCTTAGGTACGGACCACAACAGCAATATACACCATGAAATGGTGTATATCTTGGAATTAGACTGGTGGAGCCTTCTCTGATCAGTGGTGGGCTTCACCAAGTTGTTTCAGGGGGCGGAGCATGAGTATGACAGCAGAGCCTTTTTCCTTCAACTCTTCTTAAACTCCTCCTCTGATTGTGACGTGATGTTTGACAGCCAATTGGAAGATCTCTTTTAGCTACAAAAAGAACGGATGGCTCACGGCGTTTTTTGTGGGCGAATGTTGGGGCGATATTCCACTTGAGACAGGACCCGGAGGGGCCCGAAACATGCATGTCATGTCGTGGCAACTGTGGATGTTCATGCTCGCCTCAGGAAGACATTGGTTGTGTCTGTTTAAGATAAGTACTGTCTGAATGATTTTAACAGTGTTGGGCACGTGGTGGCCTTTTCTGATTAAAAAGGGTTCTTTCGGTAATGAGGGGAAAGGGACTGTCTTTCCTCTCCAACCGATAGCCCCCGACAAAAAAGAATGGTGTGGGAGTTTTGCTTTCCAGTGGTAGCTACTGGTGGGGGAATTCAATGACTTTCTTTTCTGAATACTTCATTGTGTCATTGAAAAAAAGGGGTTTTTTTGTGATATTTCATTTTGTCCCTGTCGTGCATGATGGCTGCAGACACGTTCGCATTTTCAGAGGACTATTTGGAGAAGATGCGGCAACGTAAATCTCTTTTTGACTCCCCTGGTTTGGAGCCGGATAAAAATTCTCCCACGATCTCCAAGTTGAAAGCACTTCGGAAGCGTTCCATACGGGCTCAACTTCATGGGGCGGCCATGTTACAATATTTAAAGACTCGCATTATCCCTAGGGGGTTGAGGATGCCGCGAGCCCCAAAGTTATTTTTGTCTGATGCAGAATTTATTTCAAAGTGGAATTGCATTTTGAATAAATGCAGCTTTGACCTTATAGCTTTGATCATTGATCGCACTACATTGGAGGAAACGGTGATTGCTGCGGAGATTGGGGAATTGAAAACTTCTCTTCAGGACACGTTGACCAAGGAACAATTTGATTCCAGAATGGCGGACATGGATCGTCAACTACAGGGCTTCTTTGATTATTTGCGGGGACTTAAAGCTAACAAATTTCAAAGAGACAAGACAGACTATGATTCGGCGAAGGTGTATCGCTGGATGTATGACAGATTCTGAGGAATCTGGGGGAGAATTAAGTAAGCGGGTTACTTTTGACCATTCTCCAGAGGACACGGATTCTGGTGACCCACCGCGGGAGCAAGCACGATCACAGAGGGGAAGAGGTGGGTCGGATTTTACAGGGGGTCGACGCAGAGGGGGTCGGTCTCGTCGACCCTATGTGACCGACCAATGGGAGCCCCCCAATACCCGGCAGAGGACACGTCGTCAGAAACAGTCATCAACACCTCCGGACTGGTATTGACGTCTTGCCAACAACAAGTGCTTGCTTTGGGTCTTTCTTTTGTTCCTACGACATCTTACAGCCCCTTTTGGATGCGGGTAGCTTTATTCCGGTTCTTCCGAAAATTGCGGGTTATGAAATTCTTCTCGGACACTGCTGCTGTGGAGGGTGGTTCTTTGGTCTGCCCTCGGTCACGTTGGATTCCACCAGGGGTTTCGGATCCAGCGATTTTCACCTATCAATCATTGATTTTGAGGGAATTGTCCTCAATGGAAAAGGGGTTTGTACAGAATTTTTCTAATCTCTCTAGGGAACAGCGTCTGGCCTTGGATCAGTTGTCTCAGAATAAGAATATGATAATTCGTGGCGCCGATAAGGGGGGTGGAGTAGTGGTTCAATCTTGGGATCATTACAATGCGGAGATTCTTATGCAATTGAATAATTCTGCGTATTATTCCCCATTGCGGGGGGACCCGACCCCGCAATTACAGATTCAGGTTCGGGCAATTATAATGGAGGCACGGGAGAAGGGATGGATCACGGGTAAGGAGGCCCTTTTCCTTTTTCAGAAACATCCCAATATTCCTGTTTTTTACACAGTGCCCAAAGTCCATAAGTCCCTTTCTGCCCCCCCTGGTCGTCCAATTGTGTCATGCAGGGGATCGGTACTGGAGCCTTTATCCCAGTTTTTGGATATGTTTTTGAAACAGGAGGCCAGATTGGTGAGATCGTATTTGAGAGATACTTCCCATTTTTTACATCTGCTTACTACTTTTGAGGAACCATTGGGATCGGTTTGGCTTGTAACCCTGGACGTGATTGCTCTATACACTAACATCTGTCAGGAGGAGGCTCTTCTCCTATTAACACAGGCATTTTCTACTGCTCCGGCTCAACTTCCGAGGCCTTTTTTGATGGATTTGGCCAGGTTGGTCTTGAAGAAGAACTATTTTCGATATGGTGATCAGTTTTATCTCCAATGTCAGGGGATAGCCATGGGAGCTACGGTTGCTCCATCCATTGCCACTTTGTATTTGGCGGCGATGGAGGAGTAGCATGTGTATCCGGCCCCATGGTTTCGGCATGTGCGTCTCTGGGTGAGATTCCTGGATGATGTGTTTTTTCTGTGGACGGCTTCCCGGGAGTCTCTGGAGGAATTTGTGGTTTGGCTTAATTTACTTAAAGATAACATCAAATTTACCGCACATATGGATGAGCATAGTATTGAGTTTTTGGATGTGCTGGTGGAAATACGGGAAGGAAAGTTCTTTACCACCTTGTTCCGAAAACCTTGTCAGCGAAATAGCTTGCTCTATTATCATAGTCACCATCCTTTTCCTTTACGGAATAATCTCCCTTTGGGTCAGTTTCTCCACCTTCGGAGGCTTTGTTCTTCTTTGGGGGAGTTTAAATTACAGGCTGAATCCTTAAGGGAACGCCTTTTGGAGCGGGGTTACCCCATTCGGGCGATCAAGAAGGCGTATACTCGGGCTCGCTTTTCCCATCGTGAATGGCTATTGAAGCCTTTTGACCCGCGAGAAATATTGCCTCCAAATGAGTCGGAAGATTTTGTCACAGGGGTTTTACCTTTCATGACTCATTCTGCGGAGGTGTCCCAGTTACTCAAGAGATATTGGACAGTGTTGCAAGCTAGTAGCTGTTTTCAGAAACCGGTGCGGTTTGCCTATACCCGGGGTGTGAACTTACGGGATCGTTTGGTGAATGTGACAGCTGGGGATGCTCTTCGGCAGGAGTCAGAAGGTGTGAAAGGACATTGGGCTTGTCATCATTGTAAATACTGCTTTAATACTATGGAGGGTGAGCAGTGGTGTTATGTACCATCTGGGCGAACTTACTCCTATGATGGGTTTTCCACATGTCAGACGAACTTTGTGGTATACATCATAGTCTGCCCATGTGATTTATTTTATGTAGGGCGCACTATTCGCCCAATGAAAATCAGGATGGGGGAGCATGCGAGCAGACTTCGAACACGGAATTTGGCGGCTCCTTTGGTTGAACACTGTGTGACCCAGAATCATAGTTTTGCGGACCTACGCTGGAGGGTTATTGATGAGGTCCCGGTGAGTCCTCGAGGTGGGGACAGAGAACAGCGCCTCCAGTGGAAGAAACAGCAGTGGATATTCCGGTTGCAAACTGTGATCCCCTCTGGCTTAAACTTGGAATTAGACTGGTGGAGCCTTCTCTGATCAGTGGTGGGCTTCACCGAGTTGTTTCAGGGGGCGGAGCATGAGTATGACAGCAGAGCCTTTTTCCTTCAACTCTTCTTAAACTCCTCCTCTGATTGTGACGTGATGTTTGACAGCCAATTGGAAGATCTCTTTTAGCTACAAAAAGAACGGATGGCTCACGGCGTTTTTTGTGGGCGAATGTTGGGGCGATATTCCACTTGAGACAGGACCCGGAGGGGCCCGAAACATGCATGTCATGTCGTGGCAACTGTGGATGTTCATGCTCGCCTCAGGAAGACATTGGTTGTGTCTGTTTAAGATAAGTACTGTCTGAATGATTTTAATAGTGTTGGGCACGTGGTGGCCTTTTCTGATTAAAAAGGGTTCTTTCGGTAATGAGGGGAAAGGGACTGTCTTTCCTCTCCAACCGATAGCCCCCGACAAAAAAGAATGGTGTGGGAGTTTTGCTTTCCAGTGGTAGCTACTGGTGGGGGAATTCAATGACTTTCTTTTCTGAATATACACCATGAAGGCAGAAAGCTATATAACTAAGGCCCAAATCATAGAACACAACATGGCCAGTAAGCCAGATACAACCGTGTTAAATTTAATCATCTCCTGCCTCTCAACATCACTATGCAATAATTCCTTCTGCAGCATTACGACTCTACCAACCGTCCTTCTCACCTTCTATCTCACTGCAACCCTAGCCACCTCTGCAGTCCCATCATTCACTTCAATATTCCCACCCTTTACACATTCATACACACTTGTTGCTACACCTTTTGTCTATCACAAAAGAAAACCCAGGCCCACTCATCACATCATCCAAATTAAAACCAAAGAGCAGATGCCTACATTACCCTCATGCAGGGACATTAATTCTACCTCTCACCTGAAAATCACTCTACTCGGTGCTAGATCAGCACGGAAAAAATCCAGCTTCTCACAGACATTTTGCTAGACAATAACATAGACCTTTTATGTGTCATTGAGTCTTGGTTTAGTGAGACAGATAATGTATTACTGAATCAACTAATCCCGCATGATTACAACATCTTCCACTCACCATGTATGCAGCACCGAGTAAGGGGTGTATTTATTCTGGCCAAGAAGGGTCTCAACTTCCACACTCTCTCAAAGGCCTCTGACAGAGGACTAGATACAATATCTATAACAAACTACAATGTGACCATTCTACTTTCTTACAAATCACCTGACTCGTCCTGATCACCTAAGCACACTTCTAGAGAGTGCTTGTAAGCATTATTCACAAACCAACTATCTCAATCTCCTTGATAATCTCAATCTTGCTTCTACTACAGTGAACAAGTCAAAAGCTTTTCTTGGTGCCATGGAAGCCATTGATTATGCCCAAATGGTCAATCAACCAACCCATGCTAAGGGAAACATCCTCGACTTAATTTTCCTACCTCAAACACAGTTAGAAATCACTTGATCTCGCCGTCCTCTCTCATTGATGACCCCTGGTTTGATCACAGGCTTATATCTATCTTCATACCCCTCAACATAATGCTTCGGACCCCTCACAATATGAGGAGGGCTATTCCCTACTAGATATCCAGCTCCTGTATGGCCCCTCAGTATCAGGACATAGAGTAGTAGACCCAATTTTGATCCTGTGGCGGTGTCTAGTGTCTAGCCCCTGCAGGAACAGAATTTGGTCTACCGGTTTGTACATGCATGCTGGGCCCCAATTCTGAATGGCTGCACATCCAGCCACATCCACGTCGAACTCTGCCTGGCTCCATAATGGAGCTATAGTGCCATGGCACCGTGGCTCCATTACAGAGCCGCGACCTCCGGCCGCCACCGAGAATGTTCTTTCCCTGCAGTCAGACCCCTGATCCAGCCTCCCATGGCCAGAATCCAGCTGTGGGGAACCTCCTGCATGCCTCCCTGCTTTGTCGCTGCTGGCCACTGCTGCTACCCCGCATCCAACTGGCATACCCCGGACATACAGGGCCAACCTTAGAATCGGCCCTGTATGTCCAGGGTGATGGCCTGCCCACGCACCATCCTCATTCCGCCTTCCGCCTGCTCCCTTCTGCACCTAAGGATCCCCGTAGAACTCCGCTGTTCATACAGGGAGCCTTGTACAGGGACAGCAAGGAGGATGAATTTGTGGCTCGGAATGACTCCCCTAGGCCTACCACTTGTAGCAAGATAAAGCAAGATAAAAAAGCCTTCCTGGACAAAACCCTGCCTTATCTGTAATCTACTTCTGATGATCTTGACTCACTTATTCAAACTTGGAATAGAAGCATAGCTGATGCAGCAACAATGCCAACCAAGCCTAGCACAGAGAGAAGTAATAAGCTAGTAATATGGTTCATACCACAACTTAAAAACATGAAGAACACTCTTAGGGCTGCTGAGAGGAAGTAGAGGAACTCCAAAACATCATACAATCTAACCTTTTACAAAATAAAACTTAATGAATACCAATTAGCCACCCTTCAAGCAGGGGCGGCCCAAGGGGGGTGCGGGGCCATGTGCGGAGACTCGGTGCGGGGCCTCATTTGCATAAGGGGCCTCATTTGCATAAATATTTGCATAATGTGTTACCATATACTAACTTTTAGTAAACATGCCTCTTAATGAGTGTATGGATAAAGAAAGACTAAAAGATTTCTACATTACTATAATCATGTGCCAACCACCAGACACATTAGGAACTACTACAAACACTGCCCATTTAGAACCCATAGCAAACCCGCCGTATCCTAACAGCACTACCAGGACTCACAAAGCACCATACCCTACCTATCAAAAGGAAACATGCAAATATTAAACCAATACATTTCAGAGAACAACAATACATGACCTACTGGGGAAAGAGAACAAGTGGCAATGTCAAATAGGAATTACATAAACAGAATACCTCAGCTCAGTTACACATGCAGAACATAGACCATCACCAAACAAGGAATCACAATTTAGAAACAGGAAGACAATAATTAAACTGGGAATCCAAAAAGCCAAACTTGGAATGTACAACACTGTAGAAATAAAACTATACATTAATTTGCTCTTGTACTAAACAAAGCGCAGACGTTAATGATGCACATTTACCAGAGCTGACATATTCCAATTAATAAATTCAAAATAAAGAGATATTTTTCTACCTTTTGTGCATTTTTTTCAGCTGCAATTGCTCCAGCCACTTTCTTCTGGTTTCTTCTTCGTGTCTTCTGCTAACTCTCCATCGTCTGCTGTCCATTTGTCCTTTCTTCTCTCTTCTAGTTTTTTTCCATTCTCTCTCTACATCTTCTTTAACATACTAATCTTTCTCCTTTTGCTCTTTCCTCATTCCTATTTCATCCACTCAAATTTTACCCCTCCATCCTCAATCCCCACTTACTCTCCCAATACCCGGCCAATTGTAGATTTTTTATCCTTCCCACACAAAATATTTTTCCCCTCTCCATTTTACTCTCCCAGCCCCATCCCATTCTAATCCTCCCCCAACATCAGCTCCCTTCTAGTTCCAGGCTCACCCAGCATCCATTCCCTTCTAGTCCCTGCATCAGCCCATTTCCAGTCCTAGGCCCCCCATCAGCCCATTTCCAGTCCTAGCAACCCCCCAACCCAATACCAGTCCTAGCCCCCCCATCAACCCACTTCCAGGCCTCACCCCCCATCACCCCATTTTCAGTTTAAGCCCCCCTATAACCCATAACCAGTCCTAACCCCCCATCAGCCCACTTCCAGTCCTAACCCCCATCAACCCATTTCCAGTCAGCCCCCCATAGCCCATTGCCAGTCCTAACCCCCCATCAGCCCACAGCCCATTACCAGTCTTAACCCCATCAGCCCACCTCAAGTCCTAACCCCTCCCCATCAGCCCATTTCCTGTCCTAGCCCCCCCCATAGCCCATCAGTCCTAACCCCCCCATAGCCCATTACCAGACAGCTCCCATCAGCGTACAGCGCATTACCAGTCTTTTCACCCCCATAGCCCATTACCAGTTCTAACCCCCCCAACAGCCCACAGCCCATTACCAGTCTTAATCCCATCAGCCCACCTCAAGTCCTAACCCCTCCCCATCAGCCCATTTCCTGTCCTAGCCCCCCATAGCCCATTATCAGTCCTAACCCCCCCCCATAGCCCATTACCAGTCCTAACCCTCCCCATCAGCCCACCAGTCCTAACCCCATCAGCCCACCTCCAGTGTTAACCCCATCAGCCCATTTCCAGTCCTAGCCCCCCCATAGCCCATTACCAGTCCTAACTCCCCCCCATAGCCCATTACCAGTCCTAACCCTCCCCATCAGCCTACCAGTCCTAACCCCATCAGCCCACCTCCAGTGTTAACCCCATCAGCCCATTTCCAGTCCTAGCCCCCCCATAGCCCATTACCAGTCCTAACTCCCCCATCAGCCCACAGCCCATTACCAGTCCTAACTGCATCAGCCCACCTCCAGTCTTAACCCCCCCCATCAGCCCATTTCCAGTCCTAGCCCCCCATAGCCCATTACCAGTCCTAACCCCACCCAACAGCCCACCTCAAGTCCTAGCCCCCCATCAGCCCATTTCCTGTCCTAGCCCGCCATAGCCCATTACCAGTCCTAACCCCCCCAACAGCCCACAGCCCATTACGTCCCTAACCCCATCAGCCCACCTCCAGTCTTAATCCCCCAGCCCATTTCCAGTCCTAGCAACCCCCCCAACCCATTACCAGTCCTAGCCCCCCATAGCCCACTCCCAGTCCTAATCCCACCAGCCCATTTCCAGTCCTAATCCCCATTACCCAATTTTCAGTTTAAGCACCCCCCAATAACCCATTACCAGTCCTAGCCTCCCCATCAGCCCACTCTCAGTCCTAATCCCACCAGCCCATTTCCAGTCCTAATCCCCCATCACCCAATTTTTAGTTTAAGCCCCCCCATAGCCCATTACCAGTCCTAACCCCCCATCAACCCACTTCCAGTCCTAATCCCATCAGCCCATATACAGACTTAGCTCCCCCATAGCACATCACCACTCCTAACCCCCCCAACCCCCCCATAGCCCATCACCACTCCTAACCCCCCCAGCCCATCACCACTCCTAACCCCCCAGCCCAGCCCAGCCTAGCCTAGGGAAATTTAAAAAAAAAAAGCTGTCTGCTGCCGCTGCCGCTGCCGGGGTCGCCGCGGCAGAATCGAGTGTGCCGCGGGGCCCCCCCCTGCCCAGCAGAGCCTGCCCTCCTCTGTATCACCTCTCTCTTTGCAGCTGCAGTCACACGCGCTGGCTTTCAGAGCGCGAAGGAACTAGTTTCCCTTTCGCGGCTCTGTTAAGCCCGCGGGGGCTGATGGGAACTTCCCATCAGCCCCCGCGGGCTTAACAGAGCAGCGAGGGAGAAACTCTCCCCTCGCGCTCTGAAAGCCAGCGCGTGTGACTGCAGCTGTAAAGAGAGAGGTGATACAGGGGAGGGCAGGCTCTGCTGGGCAGGGGGGGCCCTGCGGCACACTCGATTCTGCCGTGGCGGCCCCGGCAGCGGCAGCAGACAGCTTTTTTTTTTTTTTAAATTTTACTTTTAGATCAGAATGTTTTTTGCGTGGGGCTCCCTGAAACGCGGGGCCCTGTGCAAAAAACATTCTCGCTCAATGGACGGGCCAGCCCTGCCTTCAAGCAAAAGGAGAGTTCTATACACAAATGATACAAAAATTTTTCAACTGCCCTCATGAATTCTTTGAAATTGTCAAATCCTTTACAAAGGATAGCTCTATTCAAGTAGAAGGAACAAGTCTAACTTCACAGGTTATGGCCAACTACTTTCAAACTCTAACCTTCCCCATCAATAATTATGCAAGCTCCATTGTAGACCATTCACTTCAAGAACCTTCAAGGCCGCTATACAAATGGTGGACATTCTCATCTATCACAACTATTTAAATTGAGGATATTATTACTAATATCAGCACAGCCACATCTTTCCTTGAACCATGCCCAGTTAGCCTAATTAAAATTTCTAGACAAGAGCTTGCACCAATAATAACCCTTTTTCTTCTACTATCTATACTCCTTTTCAAGTTTTCTCCAAGTTTAATATCATGTTCTATGCATAATGTTCCATTTGCTGTGAACTGCTTTGACCTTAGGATAAAGTGGTATAGAAATGCTGTTAAATAAATAAATAAAACTGAGCAAAACAAAAATGCCAGAGCAAATATACTTGAATAAAGTGCCTATAGCAGAACAATGAACCACCTGACTGAAGACCGAATATAGTTTAGGACAGCTATCCAGAGTTGCCATGAGTCGACATTGACTCGATGGCAAGTAACAACAAAAACAGTGAAAATGCAACCCAAATGGATTGTGGATATTCTTGCACACAATTTATATTATAACATAGCAGTAACTAGAACAAAATCAATAAATCCAGAAGTGGAAATACTGTACATTAAAACTTTATCAAAATGTTATGGAAAAATTGAGAGGTACAAGAATACATTCTAGAACAGCTAAGATGGCACTCTCCACCTAAAAACAACTTATTTATTATTCTAGTAATAAACTATCTAAAATAGTGCACAATTCTGTATCTTGTATTGTTCATTTAAATAGCAACCATTACCTGTGATAATATCAGTGTGATGCCTGATTGATAAGCAGGTTAACCTACAAATGTTTAGGACCCCTTTTACGAAAGCCTGTTATCTGGTTAACTTGCATTTTAACGCACAATAACTGGCAGTCAGGAACACTAACATGTAAGCATGTCTGCCACAGCATGCTAAAAGGCATGTTAATCTGCAATTGCGAGATGGGGTGAGGAATAAGTAGAGAATGGGTGTGGAGAGGGCATTACTTCTAGCTCCAAGGCAATTGCCACATGCTCAGTGGCAATGTGGTTCTTAACTTGGGTCCACATAATGACTCCTCTATGGGAGTCTTTAAGTGAACTCGCCATAGCGGAGCACATGTTCGAGTAGAACATACAGATTGCGCCAACCGACAGCTAACATGGAGGCTTTTTGCAACTAACCTGCATTTGTTTGGCGCATTAATTACAAATCCTTTGCAAGCTTTAGTAACAGGGGCCCTTAGTTTAATTCTTCTTCCAGTTTTGATCTAAAAAGAGTCAACTGGGGGACATGGTGTTATGTTTTTATTTGCTTGTTGGAAAATGAAAGCCTTTAACCTGTGCTATGACTATATTATTTAACATCTATAGCAGGGAAAATAAGGCTGTCATTCTTGAAGCTGAGGCTACCGTACGACATTTCAGCTAGCATGCGCTTTCTGTGTAGGCTTCTGTAGCTGTCTGGTTTGTTTTGTTGTGATAGTAAGGGATGTATTCGATTCTATGGCACAATGGAATATCGGTAATGTTGTCTTTTCATAGGTAAGGCTTCTGCTGTTTGACTTTTGGGAGCTAATGCTGTTATAGCAAGCAGGCTTCTACAAGTGGAAACTTATGTTTGCTGCAGGGAGACCAGCTGCTCCCAGAGAAAAAGCAGGATCTCCCTAAATGTAAGCCCAGCAGCTAGAAAGAGTGAGTTGGAATCATTCTGTTAGATCTCTCCCCATGTCTGAAAAGTAAATCATGTTGGGACTTAAGCCTGCTGTGATTTGAACTGCTTTAAGTGACACTGGCTTCATGAGCATTTTAGGCTTGGGAATCACAATCCCTTACTTCTGAGAATAAACATTAGTTACTGGCTCAGAATGGCTACTGTCAGAGAAAGGATGCTGGATTTGGTCCGAGGGAGCTTGGCACTTCCTATATGCTTATGATTACACAGGTACACTACCAAAAAACTGCCTCCAGTTTTGCAACTGATTCCTATAGATTTTGGGGTGCTGAATCCAGGAAAAATAGCCAAAATGTTCCATCACGTCACGTTTTCTTGCAAAATTAGATTTCTTACCCATATAAGGAATGTTCACATAATTTCTTTTTAGCCGACTGCAGTTTATTTTCTTGGCCCAAAATAGAGGTTGTAATGGTTAACTAACTAGAAACACTCCCTCATGATATTTTAGAGTGTTTTGTATTCATTTTATACATTAACAGGACAATTGGGAGGTGGGGGGCTAAATCCAGTACTCGCGCTGGCGCATGTTCTTTCCTGTTCGCCTCGCCTCGTTCGCTCGCTCAAACACGGTGGTTGCGACATGAACGTTCCTGTCAAATTTCAGTTTCTTGCAAGTTCATTATTACCTTTTGTTTGCTCAGTCGTAATCCAGCTTTATTCCGAAGTGGTTCACTACAGTTGTAGTTTGCAGTGCTGTGTATTTGTGATGGCTCACAGAGCCAGAGGTTGCGTCAACTCTCCGGACAGTTTTTGTTTTATTTGTGGGGAATATACCGTGAAAAAGCGGCAGAGGAACATTTCTGCATTTATTAAAAAAGTATATTTCGCCTATTTCGGCTTGAAGTTAGGCGATCAAGACAAACCGTGGGCTCCTCACAAAGTGTGCAAGACATGTCAGGAAGATCTACGCTTATGGATGAAAGGTGAAAAACAAGCATTTCGTTTCGGAATACCTATGATGTGGCGTGAACAAAGAGACCACAGCAGTGACTGCTATTTTTGCTCTTGCATTGTGAAGGGATACAACTTAAAAAATAAGAACGTAATAAGTTACCCCAACCTTCCCTCAGCAATTAGGCCTATGCCTCATAGCAACGAAGTACCTGTGCCTGAACCACCAAAATCTTTGGATCATATTTGTGTGGATGGTTCTGATCATGATGAGACTCATCAGATGGCTTTTCCCGATGAGTCCAGTACTTCCGAGTTTGAAACTGAACCAGATCCGAAACCTGAACTTTTCTGTCAAGCTGAATTGAATGATTTAGTCCGGGATTTAGGACTCCCAAAAGATGCTGCCCAACTGCTAGGTTCTCGGCTTAAACAGAAAAATCTATTGTCACCAGGAACAACTTTTTATTGGTACCGCAACCGCGAGACACAATTTTTGAAGTATTTCAGCAAAGAGGAAGATTTGGTATTTTGCAACGATATATACGGAGTGATGGAAAAGTTTAAAATCAAGTATGATCCTGCTGAATGGCGGCTGTTCATTGATTCGTCAAAAGACAGCATAAAAGGTGTTCTTCTTCATAATGGCAACACATTCGCTTCAGTTCCTATTGCTCACTCTGTTATTCTCCAAGAAAAATACGAGAATTTGGTCCTGATTCTTCAGAAGATTCGTTATGATGAGCATAAGTGGATGATTTGTGGAGACTTTAAAATTCTATCCATGCTATTAGGGCAGCAATCCGGTTTCACCAAATATCCCTGCTTCCTTTGCTTGTGGGATAGCCGGGCCCGCGACCTACACTGGGGGAAAAAAGACTGGCTAATTCGGGAGTATTTGAGACCCGGTGAGAAAAATGTTCTTCATGAGAGCTTGGTACCTCGTGATAAAATTCTATTACCACCTCTCAACATTAAGTTGGGTCTCATTAAGCAATTCATCAAGTCCCTTCCAAAAGATGGTGAGTGCTTTCGGTACCTTTGCTCAAAGTTCCCCCGACTTTCTGAAGCAAAGCTAAAGGAAGGAGTGTTTGTTGGCCCTGATATAAGGAAACTCATTTCAGATGGAGCATTCGCTGAAACGATGTCTGAGAAGGAAAAAGAAGCCTGGGATTCCTTCAAGGATGTTGTTCTCAAATTCTTGGGGAACAGGCGGGATGAGAACTATAAGGATATTGTTGCCAGGATGCTCAATGCCTTCAAAGAACAAGGCTGTAACATGAGCCTGAAAGTCCATTTCTTGCACTCCCATGTGAACTACTTTCCAGAATAATTGGGGGCGTACAGTGAAGAACAAGGTGAAAGGTTTCATCAGGACATCAAGGACGCAGAGAGAAGGTACCAAGAAAGATGGAACACCACTATGATGGCTGATTTCTGCTGGTTGCTGCTGCGGGAAACCCCAGATGAAAAATACACCAAGCAGCGCACCAAGAGAAGCATTCGGGGGAAGAAGAAGAAACGGGCCCACCAGGAGATTGATTGACCCAAGAATGACTTTAAAATCTAAACTGTGTTGACAAATATCATGTTTTTACTAAACTTTGAAATAAAAATTTGCTAGTTATTACCACAGTGTCGGATCTCATTTATTAGAATTTTATTTTCACACCATCGGGTGTTTGTCTTCATGTATTGCAATGGTGCGGTTTGCGTTTTCTATTCTTACATACATACCTGTACAACATTTTTTGCACATTTCTTTGCTTTGCTTTGTGTCTAACCTCGCTCTTATATGCTCAATGTTTGTGCACATGTATGTGGCTGTTTTAAGTGCAGACAATTTTGCTACCATCACAGTGTGTTTTGTTGACATTACTCTATTCTTATGTGCTGCCTTGTTACAATTTTCTTTATTCTTATTTGAATAACTACTAAACAATTAGTATAAAGAATTCATCCAAGAAACTTTTATCTCGATCGCACTCAATCTGAAACGTTCACCTCAAACTGCTAACCCAATGTAGCAAAAAATCTGTACGTGATGGAGCAAATTGGTTACCAGATTTGGATTCAGCGCACCAAAAAACGTAAAAATCAATCGAAACATTAGAGGCAGTTTAAAAAAATTTTTTTTAGTGTACCTGTGTTATCGCTATTTTATTGTTATTAGGTTTTTCTTCGCCTTGAGTGTTCTGAAAAGGAGACTTTTGAAAAAGTACATTACTGTTGGTTTTACTGGATAATTAGATCTGATATTTATCATATGTCCTCTGCTTTCTACACAATATTCTCCTTGGGTATTTTATAATCTGCAATAGAAGCCATAGAAGAATTCTGCAAGAAACTTAAAACCCATCTATTCCTTGAATTCCAAGGGACAGACCCCCACTAAAATCAACTCAACAGATGCTACGCACCTAACCCCTTTCCGTATCTTGTATATAGTTCAAGCATTGCTACTCCCACAACTTTGCTTTTGTTAATATGTACCCCTGGAAATGTTCAAAAGATTTTCCACGCGGAAAGCGTGGTCCATATCTTCATTCATATGAAACATTTCTCTGAAGGTTTGCCCTTTCACATGTTACCCCCCCCCCCCCCCCCGAGGAAGGCCGTTGGCCGAAACACGTAGGGGTCATCGAATAAAGTGGTTTTTATCTGAATCACTGCCAGTCCTTGTATCTGTTCCCTTGTTCCTCCTCCCCCTGGAAATGTTCTCCATGTTATTTATTTATCTGTTAAATATAAAGCATACATACCTAACTTTTACTGTAAACCATCTTGAGTTGTAGAAAGATGGTATAAAAAAAGACATGAAATAAAATAAATAAATAAAAATAACAGGCAAGGAAGACTTCAAAGGTATTTACAATAATATAGATTAATAAGCCATTTATCATAAAATAAAGATGAACAATATATGCTAAATCATGGTAATCTACCTTAACGTCAGATAGAGTTTAGAATATTCTGTAGGATGTGATGTGTATTGGGATGTTTGCCTCAATGGCAGACTTGTGTCTGGTCAAGTTTGAATTTATTTGTTGATAAGTGTGTAACTAACACAGTTCAGACATGCATGTCTAGTGTCCACCCATATAAACTTGGCCACCCTCCATAAAATCAGTTCTTTCTATACCACTGGGCAAGCCTAATCTACATGCTCTAATTTCTCAATACAGCGAGTAAATCTGTGCCCACCCTCCTAGTCCAAAGGGCTTCAGTTCTTCAAAGCCTTTGGAATGTTATTGGGATAATCTTTTCCTGGAACTATAATTGGGTAAGATCTTCATCTGCTTATCACATTCCTCTACTAGGTTTTGACAGAAAATTAATGTGGCCTTGTGGCCTTGGGCAAGCCACTTAACCCTCCGTTGCCTCAGGTACAAAAAAAATAAAAATAAAAACACAGATTGTGAGCACTTCGGGGACAAGGGGAAATATATATATATATATATACAGTACCCTGTATGAAAAGTGGTGTATAAGCCTAGTTAAATAAAATAAAAATAAAATAAAGATACCAGACTGGACAGCAGAGATGGCTTGCACAATTGGCAGAACCAGGTTGAGTTAATAAAAAGAGACTTGATATCAAGGTTGCTGGCATCAAGGGTTGCAGTGGAAGAATAAGATGAGCATGAAAAAAGACTAACATTATGCAATGCTAAAGTAAAATCATTTCTAATTAACTGTTCATCTAAGAAAATAGCAAGAGTTAGAACTCAAAACTTGAATCTTACTAATCTTGCACAAAAGACGAGGAGCCGGAAAATAAACAAAGATGAATGAGAGACCAAGGGGCATGTTTACAGAAGGTTAGCGTGGATTAAGTAAAGTTAACGGACATTAAGTACAACCACTGCCTGTTTATTTCTGTGGGCCATTGCAGCACTTAACTCACGTTAACCTTTAGTAAACATGCCCCTAAATAAAATTATTCAAGCCCATAATACTAAACAGCTGCTAGATTTTGAAAAGTTGAATTCTGTAGAGAAAAAGTTCTGAAAACAGAAAAGGGGATTACTTAAAAATGGTGTACTTTCTAGAAAAATAGAAGATCCAAGAGACAGAATCATGGCATAAAATTGTATTAGATTATCATGACGTGAATGGGCATTTTGATTCAGAGATAACCATTAAAAACTTCAGACAAAAGTATTTTTGAGTAAATTTACAAAGAGATAGAGAATTAGATATTCAAGAGCAAAAGGTGTACATTGCTTTCAAGAGAGAGAATGTATATGTAATGCTTTAATGTCACTGTACCTCTGGACATGTTGGCTTTTGACTATATACCATGCTAGAAAAAGGCATAAAAAGATTTGAAAATGTGATCATTATAATTGTTCACTGCTATAGTTGCTACTAAAAATCAGATAGCCAAAATAACAACAAAAAAGCTAGTATAAAAGTGGATCCATGTGTATAGCTACCCAAAATATATGCCCTCAGACCAAAGAAAAATGCTTGAATCAGTAGCGATCAAAGAAAGCCAGAACCATGCCATATCACCCTTTGGGGAACAATCCTGGTGAACGCTTAAAACCTTGGCAAAAGATAAAGAGCCATGTTTACTAAAGGTTGATGCACATAAAGTAAAATTCATGCATGTTAAGAGCTGCCACTGCCCATTTATTTCTATGGGCCACTGCAGCTCTTAACACACATTGACTGTACTTATCATGCATTAACTTTGGGTAAGCATGCCCCAAAGTGTCACTGATTGGAATACCATCCTAGAAAAAAATCAGATCTATGACAGTACCATTCACAAAACTACTGGTTATTCACTGGCTTGTCTTCTCTTTGTTTGCTCTCTAGTCCCAAATATAGAAACTCAAAAAAATATTTTTGTCAGACCAGTTAATTCTGAAAACCAGCACATAAGCTAATTTTCATCCATTTCATGGTCCTTTTACTTTATTTTGTTAGATAAAAGTTTTTAATTTATTTATGTAGGTCTTTCATTCAACCTCAAACATTTGCTTAATTCAGTAGTGCACTAAACCTTCGTCCTGAGTATATGTCACACAATCCATTTCTGAACTCCAACATAACTTTAGGTTTCAAACTCCTTAAATTTTATAAATTCTGCATCAGGGCAAGTTTCCTTATTGTTTCCTTGATGATTGCCTCCATTCATCTGTGCATTTAATTGTCATAAGCTTCCTTTCATTTGGCCAAAACAATAAGGGTGCGGGCAGGTCCCGGCGACCATGGTTAACCGGGTGCTCGGCCCGTTGCGGGACCCTGCACGCATTGATTGGATGGGGAGGGGACGTTTCGGGAGTGAGGAAGCAGGTGCGTCCTTCAAATTGATTGGTTCTGCCCATGGGGATGCGTGCGCGGGGGAGCCAATCAGAGTGGGGGCTGACATGTGCTCGGGCGCCCTCACCGTTGCCTGAGCACATGTGAAGAGGGGTGAACGGTGGGTGTCCCACCCTCCCACCCATTATATATGGGGTGTTGCAGCGTGGGGGGGGGGCGGGATCCCAGAGGTTTGCGGGGTCTTGAACCTTAGGCTACTTGGGGCGGAGGCGGGGTGCCCACAACCTGGACAACCCCTGGCAGACCTTTGCTAGTGATATGGTGAAGCCGAGCAGGGGTGGTAGGAACTTGGCCGGTGGCTTGACTGCGGCAGGTGCGGAGGCAAGGTCACTTTGCTAATTACATGGCTGGTGAGGTATCACTCCGCTGGGGTTTGTTTGCTGATTGTTATGGTTATAATGTTCAATATGTTAATTGGTAATAAAGCTGTGACCCGTTGTTTCCAAGAAACATTTGTGAGTGTGACGTTTGTGGGAAGGAGATGAGGTTAATGGAGGGGTGGGGGGGGGGGGGGGGTTGTGCGAAGGTGGAAAAAGGGGGAGCACCGGGTCCGACTACCCAGTTAACACTACTTTCACATCAACAACTGCATCCTGAACAGGAAAATGAAATCATAGAGTCCTTGAATGATTGGTTTCAGTCAATTGAAACGAAACTCCAAGTTACCAGAGAAATTGCTCAAGGTACTGTATGTCTAAAAAGAGTGGCTTCGGAGACTTGCCTTGCTATTCTGTGTATCCTGGTGCGGCGTCGGGTGGAGGAGGAGATTGGAGGCCCCGCCCCCTTCGGGCCGCTATTTCAGCGTCGGCCCGTAGCTGCCCGGTGAGACTTGCCTTGCTATTCTGTGGATCCTGGTGCGGCATCGGGTGGAGGAGGAGATTGGAGGCCCCGCCCCCTTCGGGCCGCTATTTCAGCGTCAGCCCGTAGCTGCCCGGTGAGACTTGCCTTGCTATTCTGTGGATCCTGGTGCGGCGTCGGGTGGAGGAGGAGATTGGAGGCCCCGCCCCCTTCGGGCCACTATTTCAGCGTCGGCCCGTAGCTGCCCGGTGAGACTTGCCTTGCTATTCTGTGGATCCTGGTGCGGCGTCAGGTGGAGGAGGAGATTGGAGGCCCCGCCCCCTTCGGGCCGCTATTTCAGCGTCAGCCCGTAGCTGCCTGGTGAGACTTGCCTTGCTATTCTGTGGATCCTGGTGCGGCGTTGGGTGGAGGAGGAGATTGGAGGCCCCGCCCCCTTCGGGCCGCTATTTCAGCGTCGGCCTGTAGCTGCCCGGTGAGACTTGCCTTGCTATTCTGTGGATCCTGGTGCGGCGTCGGGTGGAGGAGGAGATTGGAGGCCCCGCCCCCTTAGGGCCGCTATTTCAGCATCGGCCCGCCACGTAACGTGATCCACGGGCGCATACCTGTGGGTGCGTGCCCGAAGGGGCGTGACCAAAGTGGCAGGCCATGCCCCTTTGGAGCCCCTTCGGAGCTGTGAGGAGCTTCTTTGCACGGTCTCATGGGGAGACGGAGGAAAAAGGTTTTTTCATCAACCCCTGCCAAAGTTGGTAAAACTGTTGGTCCCATGGATTGTCATCTCGTGGGTGTTGTTCTTCTCCCTCCCAGGAAGAACACTTGAGGGAGTCCATGAGTACTGTGTCTGAATCCTCATTTAGTACGCAAAGAGATGTCCAACCCGGAAGGGAAGAAGTATTGGATGTTTTTTCTGTTCGGGAGGTTTCTCCCGGCGAAAATCCTCCTTCTGCTCAGAAGTCTTCATCTTTGCTGGCATTTAGAGAACAGGAAATTAAGCTACCTACTCCGGTTAAATTTTCTTCTGGGAGAGTGGATGTGACTGTACCTGCTGAAGTTTCCTTGAAAGATATTTGGGAGTTGATAGCGCGTATGGAAGTTTCCTTTCACGCTTCCTTCTCCCAAGTAGAGCGTTTTTCTAGTGAAGTGGTACAGAAGCTTTCAGACCATGAAGAATCGCTTTCTAAACATGTTACTGTCTAAACTGGAGGGTCGCTTTACTGTGTTAGAGGCTACTGCCTCTTCTTCTATAAAAGATAGTGTTTTAGTTCACCATCAGTTGGAGGCTTTAGAGAACAGTAATTGTTTAAAAAATTTACGTTTTCTAAATTTTCCTCGTACTCATTATCTTGCTCCATTGATTTTGTTACAAAAATACTTTAAAGAAGTCTTGTTAATTGATGATGTGGATTATATTAAGTTTTCTTCTATATATTATATTCCTATGTTTTCTGTAGTAAAGGCTTCTTCTCCTGATGATTTACGGGAAGGGAACCCCAATGGTGTAGAGTCCTTGGATGTGTCTCAATTTTTGGAATCTTCTAATGATTTAATTTCCCAGCGAGCTACCTTGATTGTTTCCTTTATCTCAATTCAGGATAAAAATATGATTTTAAGTTTATATTTTAAAAAGAAGAATCAGGTTTTTTGTGGGGCTCCAATACAAATTTTTCCTGATGTGTGTAGGAGCACCCAGGCTCGACGGAAAGCGTTTTTGGCATTAAAAGAACGGACTTTAACCATTGGGGCTTCTTTCTTTCTGAAATACCCCTGTAAATGTATTGTGGTTCTAGAGGGTGTTAAATTTGTTTTTCTTGATGTCGGCCAACTTGAGGCATTTCTGACTAGTAAAGAATCCTCATGAATTATTACTTTTCTTTCTTTCCATGTAAATTGGGCTTTGTAAATTTGATCCTGTTGCTTTGGTTTCTTTTTTCTTTTCTTGGTTAGGCAATTGTCTCCTAGATGTGGACTTGATTTTGTATTCCTGCTTTATTTCAATAAAGATTTGTTTAAAACCAAAAAAAAATAAAAATAAAAAAAAATAAAAAGAGTGGCTTCAAAGTGAAAAAATATGATTTCTGTGATCGAAGTGCCGCTCTGGGTACCAGCAATTTGATTCTCATGTGGCAGCAGGGTTTCCAGAGTAGGCACAAAATTTAGGATATATGTGATCAGGCATCAAATAAAATAATATCAATAGTCCCCAAAACAATGGGGTTCATTAAATATCCACAGTTCTTCAATGTCTATGGACATTAACCTTTAGTAAACATGCCCCAATGTGTTCAGAATGTAAAATAAGGCTGATGTTATAAATATTCTGCACAGGGACCAGCTAAATCTCATCCTCTAGGAAGTGGAAGATGAGGTGTGCAAAAATAGTTAATTTGAGAATTCTGTTGAGTAAAATATATCTGATGAACATTCTATTATTACTGAAGACTATATTTAGTGCTGAAAATGTCAGAATTATCTTTCTCAAATATGAAGAATTTTGAAGAGACTTCTAAAATGACTAATACGGCTGTTAGATGTTCTGCTAGAATGACAAAAGGAAAACTGACTACATATCTGCAAGAACATTATGTTGTGGACTGAGAAGAAAATTAACCTTTAGTGTTAGTCTAGGATCTTTTGAAAAGGGAAGATGTAAATACCCACATCCACAATGCAGCCGCCAGATCTACCACTTAAGCTACTTGCCTTACTTACTTGTAAACATATTTAAATAACATTAAAGAAGCTTCACTATTTTAAACATGCACATCTATGTGTATAAGGTAGACACATACGGATAGCACAGTATGCTTGGTTTATAATTTACATAACCATTAAGTATTTTTAATGAAGTGTTTTTGACATAGGTTTAGACTTTGTCTATCATCAGCTTACAAATTTATTCAGGAATGTTTACAGGAAATAAGCAGCCATTATTTTTTTTTAGTTATTATTTTTTTCATTTATTATTTCAGGCTGCATTTGGCACAAAGCAAAAGCCCAATTTACCAATCATCATATTATTGATTAATATTCATTGCTCTCAAGACCCCATCACCTTTCCTTTTTATTTTCTCTTTGTTGTAGAGTAGTTGTTGAGGATACCAACTGTGTGTAAACAGGTGAGTGCAAAGTCTCCATTTTGTTCAAACATCATGAAATCTCTACCCTGATGACATTATTCTGGAAAATCATTTCTCAATATTCAATATTCTGTAGTTACACATTTCAGACAAAGCATTTTGTTGTGGAGAATAAGTCTTTCACGCTGGTGTTATGAAGTTTATTCTTCTGTCTGCTGCTTGGTCATATTTACCAGTATAAATAAAGGGACAGGAACAGGTCAGGAAACAGAAAGCACACGAGGATTTCACTTTGAAATCTCCTCCTGTGTTTCTTTGTGCTTCAAGGCTGGTGTAACATAGGCAGGTATAAAAGTACCCATGAGGCATTTCACTTTGAAATTGAGCAAGTTTGCCATACACTTTCACTATCGCCCTTCCTATAAGTAAGAGGCATAAGATATTCACAATTTTAAATGTAGTCATTTAACATTATGTAATATATCTTTGTATCCCCCTAGTTTACACTTTTTTATCCATGATTTTCCTCCATTTCTCATGCATGTCACAGTATTTGAATGAACATACAGTACAATAGTTACTACTATAAAGATTGGGAATACTTTTCTTGTGCTAAATCCTTTAATTCAGTTAGTATCCAGCAATATATGTTGAAAATATTTGCTACCTACCCTCCTCCTTGGGGCTGTTATCAATCACATTACTTTGGGCACATGCTAGAGCACACTAACTGCCTTAGATCATATAGCTAAACTGTGGTTTTCTGCATCACTGTGCATAATATTGATAGAAAAATGCTGCTATAGGGGCAACCGAGACTTCTATGATCTTTTGGCCGTGAGAAGAATTATAAGATCCAGGCTTCTCCACAGAACTGATGTGGGAAAGCAGGGACAGTAGCCCACGTGCCAATCTCAGCTTTGGTGGTAGGAAGAGGACAGCATCAGCTCTGTACCTTAGGTTAATTCCTCTTTTTCTGCTGCCAAGGGGCACGGTTTAGTAGTTTGAGTTGTGTAGTTAAAAGTGTGAATTTGCTTCCAGCTAGAGGAAGTAGACCACATCAACATCACTGTTGATTTCTGATTGGAGAGGATGGAAAAGAGGAAAAGATTGGTGTGTGGTAGATGTTGGTGGAAGAATGGGATGGGGGAAGAGGATCAGCTAAGAGTAGGGATTTAGAATGAGTGAGTGAGGGGACCAGAGAGTTATGGAGTGTAAGAGGGAGGTGATTAGAGGAGTGTGGGAATGTCTGAGTGAGGGATCAAAGACGATGCATGTGAAGTCCCACTACCAGCCTGCAGGTGGTTCAGTTCCCAGAAGAATCTTGCCTGGATAAACATCTGCCTGGATAAACATCCAACCAGCAGGTATCAGAAGGTTCCTCACAGCTGGCTGAGTGCCTTAACCTGCTCTATGCCCATTATTTCCTTTTGGAAGCTATCTTGTTCCTGTCTGGGATTGCTATAAAAACGCTGATCTGATAAGACCTCTTTGCTAGAGCTTGATCTGTATTTTAGTGTCACTTTGTACTTGGCTCTCTGCTTTACTTTGGACCTGATTCAATTTATTGGTCATTCCTAGATCCTATATCAGTTCCTGTTAGAAAATGGTATTACTCATGCCTCACTCCTCCTTGGTGAGTGTCTTGTGCTTGTGTTTCCTGTCTCTTTTGGAGTAGTTATTTTCCTGGTTCTTACCTTGGGTCCAGAGTTCAGGCAGTGAAGACCTTGTGGCCACCAGCACTGGAGGACTCAACCTGAAGGAAAGATGGCTGTTTCAGGCAGACGACCCTGTCCAAAATATTCCTAGGCTCAGAAGAACCAGTGTCCACGGAACTTGTTCACTCATTAGTGGAGTGGAGGAGTAGCCTAGTGGTTGGGGCAAGGTACTTCAAGCCAGAAGGTCAGGGGTTCAAATCCCACTAGAGGACAGCAACCTTGGGCTGGAAGGACTGGGGTTTCTAGTCCCACAGGTGCTCCTTGTGGTCTTGGGCAAGCCACTTAACCCTCCATAGCCCATGTTCCCTGTAAAATAGTTATCTCCAAGTTATAATGCCCTGTTCAATGTAATTTCAGTTTGTTCAATATAAACCACACTGATGCAGAATAGCACGGTATATAAGAGAATGTAAATAAATAATTTTTTTTTAGGTTTTTCCTTCTGAGGAACAATGACACATCAAGCTCTGGTTAGTATACTGTAGATCCTGCTGAGCTGGCTATGGTCCTATCTGCATAGGGGAAACTCCTGGGGAACTTAAGTCAGCAGTTGATTCAGCTGGATCAGCATCTATGGTAACAGCAAGTTCAGACTGAGGAGCTGTGCTAGACTGCCCAGCCCAATGAAATAGTCTATAGAACTTACTCCCCAGGTCCAGTGCCAGAGGTTCCACCAATCCTGCCTCATAAGAAACCCAGGATTGAGATCACCCTATGCTTTTTTGACCTTGTGCATATAGTTTCCCTCTCCCCTCCTACTCTCCCCCCCCCCCCATCCCTCCTCTCTTCCTCCTCGTCACCATTTTCCAAGGCATCTGTTATCTGCCATGCCATCATCTGATACCCTCTTGCCCTCACATTTTGGCACTCTTACAGTGGAGGAACAGGCCACCATCTGGGACCAAGTCCTGTAAGATGCTATCAACCTTTCGGCATCTGGATCAACAGCCACTCGGCCCTGTTCTTCTCTGTGGCATTCTTGGTTTCATTCAGGACTTATATTCTCAAAAGACAGCTGAGAAGAGCTGAACGCCTATGGCCTTCGCTCACCAAAAACCTTATCCTATCAGCAGGCCCGCTCATCCCACTGTAAGGCCATCTTACAAACTAAACACAGCTACTATACGCATTGTATCTCTAAGTCTCAGAACAAGCCAAAACAACTGTATTCCCTAGTCCATAGTCTTCTTGGTTCCCAGTCCTCTACCATCCTCAGAGATGCTCCCTCTGCTGACTGTCTGGCCCAGTATTTCACAAAGTTCAACATCTTTGGCAAGGCTTTTCATTCACAGGCACTTATCCCTCCTTTTTGATGACTCTGATTCTCAGGTATCTCCTGAATCCTATTGTGGTTCATCAAATCTTGATGTTACACATTCTCACAGATGGTCCTGTTTCAACCCCATTAGTACACACACTCTTGTCAAAGCCATTATTTCCTCTGTGAAAACGTTGTCTGACTTGAATCCTATTCCACCCTCCTTGATTTCTGAACCGTCATTGGGCTCTCCTACCATTAGTACTATCTGTGTTCAATAATAGCTTAGCTTCTGGTGTGTTTCCTTCATCCTGGAAGACTGCCAAAGAAACTAGTAAAGAGATGTCACCCTTCTCCCAAGAAACCCATATCTCATTGAGAACTGAAAGTAATATGGTTTCTGTACTATGTCCCGATCTGAAACTTGATTGACGTGGATGAAGTGAGTTTGTGTGTTCCAAACGTTGAAGAAGCTGTGAAAAAAAACCAAATGTTTCCAATACTTTAGAGAGATGAGGTAAATTAGAGGCAGGAAGGAAACTAGCTGGATTAGTAGCCTCAAGAATAGAGTTTTTCAGAATAGGACGTATGATGGTGGTTTCTCACGTCTCACCTCAGTGGGTCTTTGCTCTACTTTCTTGCATTGGTTCACTTCCTATCTTTCTGCATGGTCATATTATGTTTCTTTTCAAGCTAACTCCTTTTCCCCTTTCATGTGGGGTTCGAGGGCTCTGTTCTGGCTCCTCTGCTCTTTAATGAATTTCTTGCCCCTTTGGCCACTCTTATACAGCAGCAGGGTATCTCTGCATATTTTTATGCTGATGACATTCTGCTGCTCTTCTGCACTCATCCTACTCCTCCTGATCTTATGACTATTAACTCTAGTCTTGCTCTAATTGCCTCCTGGTTCGATACCAATCATTTACAGCTTAATCCGTCTAAAACTTCCACCTTGTGGCTTTCTGGCTCAGTGACTACTCCTTCTGTAGCACATTTAATAAAAGGCCTACCCATCCCAATAGTACAGACACTGAAATACCTCAGAGTCGTACTCGACTCCTCTCTTTCGTTCCATAGGCATATCAGTCAACTGGTCTGTCACTGTTTTTGCTAGTTAAGACATATCCACTCTATATGTTCTTTACTTCCCAAGTCAGCAATCATTACACTTCTGTTATCACTTGATGTATCCAAAATAGATTACTGCAATAGCATTTTTTCAGGATTACCTTAAATGCTTTCAAACTGTCAACAACATTGTTATGCATCTCCTTTATCACTCTTCCTGTTATGACCAGGTCACACCACTTTTTATTAAAGCACACTGGTTACCATTTCCATACCGCATATAATACAAGCTTTTGGTTCTTATCATACTTGACTCTGGTACTCTGGCATATCTCTTCTCTCATCTCATACTTTTCAGCAGGTGTGAGCATTTAAGATGCCATCTCTAACACTTATGCAAGTATTTATAAAGACGCCTAGGCACCTATATGGATTTATATAATAATGCCTAAGTAGGTGCTTATTGCCATCTTAAATTAGGCACCCTGTTACAAAATTGCCCTCTATTATGTCTAACAGCCAGCCACCATCTTGGTTCTCCATGCTCCATCCTCTACTCAACAACAAGAACCAATATTTATGGAATCAAAGCAATATCCAAAGAGGCAAGATTCCAAATGAGACATGAATCACAAATATCTAATTTTTGTCAGGTACACTGTCACAGGAGAAGGAGATGGATTTCTCTTCCCGCCACAGTAAACCCATTTTGATTTGAATATAAAAGTGAAAGGCCACTTAGCTGAAGGGTGCTAGAATCCTCCGAACAAATGTATAGAAAGTCCTGCATGCACGACACGGCACGTTTCGGGTGACCTTTTGCCTGCCACGATTGGTGAATTAAAATCATTGTGCAAACGTTTGACTTGTGCACAACTCCATTGCTTTTCCATGACCCAATATTTAAAGTCCCAAATCATTCTTTGGGGTTTGCGTATGCCACGGGCTCCGAAGATATATTTGGATGATACTGCATTTTTACATAAATGGAATGCTATCCTTAACAACTGCAGTTTTGACATGATAATTTTACTTGTGAAACAAACTATACAAGAAGAGGATAGATTACAGAAACATATTATTGAATTAACTGATAGGATCAAGATCACCCATGACACACCGACTTTTAACCTTCAATTGGTAGATTTGGATAATCAAATATCCAAATTTCATGACTGTTTCATGACTCTTAAAATCAAGAAGTTTAAGAGGGACCAGTAGGATTTTGCCAACAACAGAGTTTATATTTGGATGCAAACTTCTGATACACTGGTCCCTCAGTCGGTCACTGCTGATTGCTCTAGTGATGATACTGATGCCAGTGATAACCCACATATTGTTGACCATCGCCCTCTTGGCCACCAAGTTGAGAGGATTTTTGGGGTGGCCCCTGCCAAGGTGGCAGGCCCAAATAGAGGAAATATCAGGATTATCAGGAGGGTCTGACAACCAGGTTTAAGACCAGGTCTCAACAGCTTTCAACCTCTCTGGATCATTACTAACTTCTGACCAGCAAAGGGTTTTAAAATTGGGCCTATCTTTTGTTCCGGTCACTCGATATGATCCTTTTAAAGCCAGAGAGGCATTATATCATTTTTTTCTTAAGCTTCATATTATCAAACATTTTTCAGGCATGACTTCATCTGCTGATGTTTCAGTTATACGCAATCCCTCCAGATGGCTTCCACCAGTTGACATCAATCCGGTTCTTCTTACATATCAACACTTGGTTCTTTTTGATTTGACTAAATTGGAAGGTGGTTTTAAAAGCTCATTCTCCAATTTATCTACATCTGAATGGAAGGCTTTGGACACTTTGGTGAAATCTACACAACTATCTATTAGGAACATTGATAAAGGTGGAGCAGTAATTGCGCAATTTACAGCTGGTTACGACGCAGATCTTTTGACTCAACTATCTGACTAAGATATTACACTCTTTTAGAAGTGGATCCTACCATGACAGTAAAGAATGTATCACATCTCTGGTCTCGACAGCGCATCAATCGGGCTGGATTACTAACAAGGGAGGCCGATTTTTTGGTTGCAAAATAGCCTAAAATTCCTGTGATTTATACTGTGCTGAAAATTCACAAATCACTCACACACCCTATTGTGTCTTGCAGAGGTTCTGTGTTAGAGCCCCTATCTAAATTTTGTGATTATTTTCTTTAGCCAGCGGCATCAGCTGTTAAGTCATATATTCATGACGCCTCTTCTTTTTCAATCCAACTGGCCGATTGTACGCAGATGTCTTCTTATACTTACCTGGTTACCCTGGATGTTCAAGCATTGTACATTAATATTAATCAAACAGAAATTCTTCAGTGTCTTCAAACATATCCAATTTCATTGCCCTCCCATTTACCGAGAATTTTTTTTTGGATTTTTTGCATCTTGTCCTTACAAAAAATGATTTTTTATATGACAGCAAGTTTTATTTACAACATTTTGGCATTGCCATGGGTGCTACAGTGGCTCCCTCACTGGCAACCATATATATGGCCAAGTTTGAGGAGGATTATGTGTATACTTCTGATTGGTTTAAATTTATTCCGTTTTGGCACAGGTTGCTTGATGACATTTTTTTCATTTGATCTGACTTTTTTTCTTCTTTATCAACATTTTTGGTATGGCTTAATACGCTTAAATCTAATTTGAAATTTACAGCACAAATTGAAACTACCTCCATCCAGTTGTTGGATATTACTGTTATTCTCACATCTGGGGGTTTTCATACTACTTTGTATTGAAAATCCGTGCAGTGAAAGTTTCTTCTTTGTTATAGCAGCTACCATCCTGGACCCTTAAAGAAAGCTCTCCCTTATGGCCAATTTCTCTGTTTACACCGTCTTTGTTCCACCACATCAGAATTCAAAAAGCATACTCATGATTTGATGTGACGACTCCCTTCTAGAGACTATCCACATAACATCATACACAAAGCTTACTGCCAAGCATTCTATTTATTTATTTATTTAACAGTTTTTATATACCGTCTTTCTGCGAATCAAGATGGTTTACAGATAAAATAACAATGCAGTGTGTTTCAACTGCTTACATTGAAAATGGATATGTATATGTATAACAACAGAACTTTTTACAATGATCAACTATTTACATGGATTTGCATTATTATAATATCAACTATTTACATCACTTTGTACAGGTTACAGATGGGTTGTTAGAAAGTGAAGTGTGTCGGATAGGGAGGGGAATTGGATTTGAGGGTGGGTTGTCGGGTGTGGGCTATGGTGGTAGGGAAAAATGTTCTTGGAAGAGGTGTGTTTTTAGTTTCTTCCGGAACTCTCTGTGATCTGAGCAGTTCCTTAGTTCATATGGAAGGGCGTTCCATAGAGAAGGGGCATAGAGGGAGAAAGTTTGGTTGCAGGTAATTTGCTTGCTGTGTCTTTTGGAGGTTGGGATGGTAAGGAGATTTTTGGTGAAGGTACGACGTGTTCTGTTGTTGTTGGAGTTAGATAGGAGTGAGGAGAGGCATGGTGCTGACTCATTGGAGATGATTTGTGTGTGAGGGTGATAACTTTGAATTTAACTCGGAGTTGAATGGGAAGCCAGTGGAGATCATAGAGGATTGGTGTGATGTGTGATCATCTAGGGTTGTTTGTGATGAGACGGGCTATAGTGTTCTGGGCCATTTGAATAGGGTGCATGCTGGTCTTAGGGAGGCCCTGGTAGATAAGGTTGTAGTAATCGAGGAAGGGGATTGTGATTTCTTGACAGACAGTATGGAAGGAGTCAGGATTCAGGAGAGGTTGGAGTTTCTGAAGGGTACGTAGTTTTGCATAAATTGTATTAGCTGTTTTCTTTATTTGTTCAGTGAATGTGAGGTTCTGGTTGAGTATGATTCCTCGGTATTTTACTTGGTTTTTTAAGGTAAGGGTGAGGTCGCTGAGAGTAAGGGTTGTTGGTGGGGTATATGATGTATTGGTAAATACTTGTAGAGCTTCTGTTTTAGATTGGTTAATTAGGAGGTTGTGCTGTAGGAGCCATGTTTTAAGGTTTGTAAGGCAATTACTTAAACTGGTAAAGTCAGAGGTTGCTAGGTTAAAAGGGGTGAAGCACATAATGTCATCTGCATAGAGTTGGTAAGAGATTCCCTGGCTTTGGAAAATCTTGCAGACTGGTTGAAGGAAGATATTGAATAAGAGTGCAGAGAGACTAGTTCCCTGGGGAACACCTTGTTGTAGGGTAAATGGTAGGGATGTGTCATTCCCTATGCGGACTTGTTGGGTTCGGTTGTCTAGGTAAGAGTGGAACCACTTTAGGGTTGTATCTCTCAGTCCTATTTCATGGAATCTGGATAGTAGTTGATGATGGGGGAGGGAGTCAAAGGCTGAAGACAGGTCAAGGAATATAAGGAGGCATCCTTGGTTGGGGTTCTGGGTGTGTAGGTATAGGGAGTCCAGAAGGGAGGCGAAAAGGGTTTCGACACCTTGATTCTTTTTGAAGTCATGTTGGAGCAGATCAAGGGGAGTGTGTTCATCTATGTAATTCTGCAGTTGAGTTTGGACTAGTTTCTCTGTTATCTTTGCAAGGAAGGGGATACTAGAGATGGGTCTGTAGGATGTTGGGGAGGTGGGGTCAAGTTTTGTTCCTTTGAGGATTGGACAGATTGTGGCGCATTTTAGGTGTGTAGGAACAGAGCGTTTGAAGGGAGGTTTGTACAATGTGGAGGATATATGGGCTGATGTGGTTTCTTGTGGTTTTAAGCCAAGAGACAGGGCAGGGGTCAAGGGCGGAAGTAGAGGTGTTTAGTTCCTTGATGACGTTAGCTATGTTTATTCTACACACTTAGAGAATAGTTGTTATATGGTTCTGCTTCCCCATCTTCTGAAGATGATTGTAAAGTGGGAGTTTTACCCTACATGCAACATTCTGCTGGCATATGCTGTTTATTACACAAATATTGGTCAATTTTAAGCTTACATACCTGTTTTCAATGTCCTTTGTTGTTGGCGTTTTCTCAAGGAATTAACCTCCATGATAACCTGGTGCATGCAGCCACTATCAATGATAGGACATTACAATCACATTCTAATCCTGGTCACTACCCCTGTGGCACATGCAAACATTGCCACACTACGATGCAGAGGAATTGTTGGCTAGATTCTCAAAGTGCAATCTTTATGATGTTGGCAGGACAACTCGGCAATGCATGACTCATTTCAATGAACATGCTTTTCGTTTACATCTGGCTAATCCATTGGCACTGATGGTGGAACTTTGTTTAGAGAAGGGACATGTTTTTTTTATCAGTTATCCTGGCATATTATTGGTCATATTCCGATGGATCCCAGGGGCGGTGATCGCATTCAGAAATTTCAAAGATGTGAGCAAAAATGGATTTTTAAACTTGATACTGTTTCTCCTAAAGGATTAAATCTTGAACTCAATTGGTCTAGTTTGCTTTGATGTTGCCCAATCATGTTTGGGATTCCCTGCTTAGTGGGAGGTCGTAAACTTTCTTTGTTCATTGGTCACCCCTGTTCTTGTGATGTCAGACGCCATTCACTTCAAGACTTTCATATTTATAAATCGTAGCTGAGATCTTCAGCCATTTGAGGATTGTCCTGTACAGCCTGAAGCAGGGTGTATGATTTCACCCAAAGCATGCCACGTCGTGTATGCAGGACTTTCTATATTCATTTGGAGGATTCCAGCACCATTCAATTAAGCGGCCTTACACTTTTATATTCAAATCTCAAGAAATGACCCATTCTAGAAAGGCCCTTACACTCAGTATCTGATTTTACCTATCCTTGCAGTGTAAATAGCTTATGTATATAGTTGACCCTGTTGTCCAAGTTTGTACTCCTGTTCGATGTAAAACCAGACAGCTTGTTGTTATGGTCGTTGTGTTTTGATGTAAACCGCGCTGATACCGAATAGCGCGGTATATAAGAAACTATAATAAATAAATAAATAATAAATAAATCAAAATGGGTTTACTGTGGCGGGGGAGAGAAATCCATCTCCTCCTGTGACAGTGTACCTGACAAAAATTAGATATTTGTGATCCATCCTCTACTCTGGCATTATGATAAATTGTATATCCTGGTGTCATTGTTCCACTGGTTATTAGAAACATAGAAATATGACGACAGAAAAAGACCACATCTAGTCTGTCCTTCCATATCAACATCTACAACAGTCCCCTTTTTTCCTTTAGAGATCCTCTGTGTTTGTCCCATGCTTTTTTGAATTCAGTTACTGTCCTCATCTCTACCACCTCCACTGGGAGACTATTCCATGGATCCACCACTCTTTCTGTAAAGAAATATTTCCGCATATCACTCCTGAATCTATCCCCTTTCACCCACATCCCATGTCCCCTTGTAGCAGAACTTGCTTTCAATTGAAAGAGGCTCTCCCACTGAATATTTATGCCACGGAGGTATTTAAACATCTCAATCATATCACCTCTATCCCGCCTTTCCTCTAAGGTGTACATATTAAGATCCTTAAGTCTGTCCTCATATGCTTTATAATGAAGACCACTAACCATTTTAGTAGCCACCCTCTGCACCGACTCCATCCTGTTCACATCCTTTTGAAGGTGCGGTCTCCAGAATTGCACACTATTCTCCAAATGAGGTCGCACCAAAGACTTATACAGAGGCACTATCATCTCCTTTTTTCTGCTAGCCATTCCTATTCTTTTTCCACTTGGTTTCTAAGTGCCTATTATATCAATATCTTCATTTAATGCAATACATTCTAATTTTCCCATTTTATCTTTTAGACTTTGGCCTTTGCATAGAGATAACTAAAAGGGTTTAAAGTGAAGGAGTAACCTAATGGTTAGAGCAGAAGGTTGAGAACCAGGAAAGCTAGGTTAAAATCCATCGTTGCCCCTTGTGATCTTGTGCAAGTCACTTAACCTTCCATAGTCTCAGGGACAAACTTAGGATCCCTTTTACTAAAGTGCGCTAAGTAGTTAATGTGTGTTTTAATGCATGGTAACTGAAAACATGGGCTTGCAGTAATTGCTACCACACAGGCATGACAGTTATTGTGTGCTACTTGTGTAGTACTTGTCAATCATGCAATGGGGGCAGCGAATGGGTGGACTTGGGGCAGAGCAGGTGCAAGATGAACCTTCAATCTTACAATTCCCCCCCCCCCAATTATTACAACACCACTCTTCCCACCACAGTCCTGTAAAAATGCTTTATTGGACATTATACTTTTAATGACTAAACTTTGCTTTGTATGTATGTGTGATCCCACGTTCCCTACAGGTAACAGAATTTGCCGATGGCTCTGAGTTTGTGGGGCTCTCAGAATCTATTGTTTTGCTTTGACTGTTGCTGCTCTTTGTGCCCCTCAGAAGCTGATGCCCTTGACAATTGTCTAGTTGCCTGGTGGTTGTGTCGGCCCTAGTTAGGGGTGGAGAGTGGGAATGGAGAACACATTACGCTTCATGTGAGGGAATGTACCACATGCTAACTGTAAAGGTTGCAATTAACACATGTGCACTTAACAACACCTCAGTGGGTGGCGTTAAGTGCACCTGCCTTAATTGCGATTGTGCTGCTATGTATTATGTGGCATGTTCATGTGGTAACTGCAGGGAACATATCAAGGCTTTGAACTAACCATGCATTAGTTTTGGTGCTAAATGCTCAATATGTGCCAAATCCTACTGCACTTTAGTAAAAGGTCCCCTTTCGGACTTGAATGTAACTCACCTTCAGCTTCTGAGAAAGGTCTGAGCTTAGTCCAGTTCCCCAATAGTTTTCATTCTCTTTCCTAATCTGCTTACTAGTACTTGAGCCAGATCATTTTGGAATCAGTTTTTTCTACAGCCTCATCATCAGGAGACTCTAATTTTCCTCTCTTAATAGTATGTTTCAGATTATTTATTCAAATGTATTCATTACCCCTACAAAACTACACAAATTGATTTACAACAAAACTAAAATGCACTGGAGGGGTAATTTTTTATCGTAGGGATCTATGTGAGAAATCCACTACTACTTATCATTTGTTTAGCACCACACAACATAGACAGCGCTATCTTTATCTTTATCTTTATTTCGCATTTGATATACTGCCCATGCCAAGGCATCAGGATGGTTTACAATACTAGTAGTAATGCTGCGGAGTTAAGAAATGGAAAAGAACACTATAAATTGATAGAAAAGAAGAAGGATAGACAAGACATCAGCTAACAACTAGGGAAGAGTGACAGGAAGACTAGAAGAATGGGAAAGAGGGAGCTAATGTGGATTAGTGCATGGAATATTGAAGGCTTGGTGAAATAGGTGGGTTTGTAGTTGTGCCTTGAATTTCTGATAGGAAGGTTCCAAACAGAGTGTGGACGGCAGGGAGTTCCAGAGTACAGGGCCAATGAAAAAGAAGGCAGCATGACGCGTAAGCTCTAGGTGAGCTTGGGATGGTGAAGGAAGGAATAATCGATTGGCGTGGATGAACCGGAGTTGTCAGTAGGGAGTGTGCAAGTGTATAAGATTGGCCAAATATTGGGGTGTAGAAGTATTAACGACTTTGTGTGTCAAGATCATCAGAGCTTACAGTCTAGTCAAGACAGACAACATAACAACTGGGGACTAGGTTATATCGAGGGGAATGGTAGGAAAAGAACATCTATTTTAAAACTACTTTTTAAAGGCCGCCTAGGTGCTTTTGTGCCTTTAGAAAATAGGCTGCCAAATCCAACCCCAATAGTGCACAAATGCTGATTTTCAAATGTATACCTTCTTCAGAACAGGTGTAAATTTGTGCATGCACTCTCTACGTACACTTGCATATTTTATAAAATATACATGCACCTCTGCCTCTGCTCTACCAAACTATACCTCAGGAATGGCTACACCCAGATCATGTAAAAGTAGGTGCACAATATTAATGCATATACTTTTTATGAGTACATGCAGTTGTGAAATCTTCTTAAAAGTCCCTTTCTGCCTGTAAAACAGGCTTTAAATGTAGAATAATATTACTTTATAATGGCTGTGTTTTATATTTTATTTTTTTATATGCTCAGTTAAAGTGGCATATAAATCAAAATAAATAAGTTAACTGGCAACTAATTAAATGAACAAGCCAGATCCATGATTTCATATTAAAATCCCCATAAAACACATCTACAATAATCACTCCCTTTTCTGTATGGCCCAAGGAGCCCAACCCTCAAGATTATTAGCCTGAACCATCCATGCACTCCCAAACAATCATTGGCTTTCTCCTATAATCCAACTTAAAAGCTGCTCCGTCTCCTTTTTCTTAGCACTTACAGCTGGTAGGGATGTACACGGGCAAAAAGCTTTTGGCATGTTTTTGGATTTCTGGGCTTCTCAATTTTCAGACTTTCTTAAGTTTGTCTCACATGTTTGTGTAATGAAACTTTTTTAGCTAGCATTACAGCCTGGCAGAGCAGGGAAGTGCATTCGTTAGCATGCATTTTGTTTGTATGCATTAAAAATTTTAGTGCCCAAAATTGATTGTACACGTGATTTGTACGTGGAAAAATCTATGACATTTAAGTGTGTAGAATTGATTTGTATGTGCTTAAAAAGGTCTAACACTTGTACAAAAACAATTTTAAAATGAATGTGTGAAAATTTTGAAAAGAAAATTGGGAAAAAATGCAAACTAATTATAAATTATTTTCCTGTGCAAATCCCCATGGAAAAGATCTGATCCCTGTGGGCATCATCGAAATGCATGAGAGGATATAGATTAGTTAACTGAGACCCAGATGTACTGAACAGCTTGGAATCAGTTTTTTCTACAGCCTCTCCATCAGGAGACTCTAATTTTCCTTTCTTAATAGTACGTTTCAGATTATTTATTTAAATAATCTGGAGTGGTCTAGTGGTTAGGACAAGGTACTTAGGGCCGGGGGTTCAAGTCCCACCTGGGGACAGCAATCTCAGGCCGGAGGGTCTGGGATTTCTAGTCCTATAGGCACTCCTTGTGGTCTTGGGCAAGCCACTTAACCCTCCATTGCCCATGTTCCCTGTAAGTATTAGCGTATGTGTCTCATATCCCCTCGTGTTAAATGTATCCCCCAATTGACCGCTTTGACCCAGTGAAAAGCAGGATATAAATACAGCTAAAATAAAATAAAAAAAATAAAAAATTTGGGAAACTACTGTACCTGTGTTGTTTGAGATATTTGCCGAAGAGGACAGCCTGAATGATGAGCCACAGTTAGAACCTGTATGCCTAATAGTGGATAAGTTGGATACTAGCCTCTTAGAAAGCTGAAGGCTCTTCAGGATGGTGGTTCAGTCATAGTCATCAGAGATGGTGATACTCAGGCCATACTCAGGGAGAAATGGCCTAGTGGTTGGGGCAAGTTACCTCAGGCCAGGGAGTCAAATCCCACTAGAAGACAGCAACCTTCAGCCAGAAAGACTGGGGTTTCTAGTCCCATGGGTGCTCCTTGTGGCCTTGGGCAAGTCACTTAACCCTCCATTGCCTCAGGTACAAAAGCATAGATTGTGAGCCCTTCAGGGATAAGGGAAATATATTTATAGTACCTGAATGTACACCGCTTTGACTTCTAGAAAAGTAGTATATAAGCCTAGTTAAATAAATATAGACTGTAATAGCTACTCTTTAAAGATCAGTGCCTGGCATTTAGAAGGAGTTGGGGTTTTACTCTATTGGAGTTCATGTAAAGGCCCAGAAATGGCAGGACAAACTCCATTCCCATAATGAAGTTGCTGCCCCGTTTTATAAATAGAGTATCATTATAGGGTAGATAAAGGTGGTGGTGTGGTGCCATATGTTAAGGATTCCATAGAGCCAAGAAAGATACAAATTCTGAAGTAATCAAACTGCATTCTTAAATCTCTAAGGATAGACATTTCATGTGTGGTGAGCAAGAGTATAGCAGTGGGGTTTATTATCATCCACCTGATCAAGAACATAATGCACATTGTAAAATGCTACTGGAGATTAGTCAGGCTACTAGACATTGAAACTCAATAATAGTGGGGGATTTCAATTGCAGTACATCAGTACTAATAAAAGTTTTATCATGGCATGTCAAAGAGATAACGTTTCTAGAAGCCATAAATAATTGCTGCATGAAGCAATTGGTCCTAGAAGCAATAAAAGAGAGCACTGCTTTAGATCTAGTGCTCACAGGAAGGCAGAATTTGGTGCAGGGGTAACAGTGGTGGAACCTGACTGCAGAATTACAGCTCCAGCAGGAATAGGAGTTTAACTTCTATCTGGACTCATCGACTTTGCTCTCTTTTACACTAGCAAAGCTCCTTCCCTCCTATTCTTTTCAGTTCATATGCAACTGTATGTTTGCACATGTGCAAACAAACATGCAACAGAAAAACAGACAGTCAGACTGACCCTGAAATATAGGCACTTTCTTCTTATATAGAAACAGGCCTAAAATATTGAGTCTGATATTAAAAGGCATTTACATGGTTTACAGACCTGTAAACTGTTTAATGCCTCTAAGCAGGATATTTTTAGTGCTGCTAACTACCCCCGGTTCCGCCATTATACGCACCTGTCGCTAACCGGTCAGCGGCAATATTGAGCCACTGACAAGTTAGCGGCCCATGGGTAAAGGTAGGTCAGATTTTGTCACATCTAACTTTACCCGTGGGTCACTAAGCAGACAGTGGCTCAATATCACCGCTGCGTGATTAGCTTCCGGGCTGTGTGGCTGACCCAGATATTCAATGCCGATGGCCAGATATGACCCCGGCAGTGAGTATCCGGGTTTTGTGTTCAGCGGGTTGCCTAGGCACTGTAATCGCACTAGCCGCCTCTGCCGAATATTGGGCCCATCATTCCTTTGCTCTCTCTTTACTATGAGGGACGTTCTAAAAGGTTAAGTCATGGTTTGGACATTTGCAGACATGCACATGGATGATCATGGGCACGTCTCCTTAACCATTCCACAAACGCCGTTCACAGATGTCTCCAGTACCGGGGGCATTCAAGTATGCTATTAGACATCTTGGTTCTGAAATGCTCTCCTGGGGACATCTACATAGACATTTGATACACGTGCATTTCGGGCATGTTCATATTGCTGGAATTGTGCCTGAACTTTACACATGCCTGCCTTTCTTTTTAGATGTTCTGGCCTTGATGTCCCAGATTGCACTTGTGTGTCCCATTTGAAATGTGCCTCTACATGTATAGAGAAACAAGACTTACAAAGAACAAGATGACAACGGAATAGCAGGGGCATTACTGTATACTGAGCTGCATGTCACCTCACTCACTCTATGGCCCCACCTCACTCACTCTATGGCCCCCATAACCAGCTGCACTTGAGTCCTCCATGCTCATCTCCAAATCCACGAATGGCTCTGTCACTCTGTGATCTCCACTGCCTCGTCCTCCTAAGTGGAGTTTGGACTAGGTGTGAATCCACCACCGCTGCCTCCCGCTTCAGGCTGCTCATTAAAGACATCATTTATAAGCTCTATTTGTGAGCTGAACATCTTAAAATGAGCGTTCAGATGCGCAAATCATAGAGACATTTCGCAGTCATTTTAGAAAGCTGGGTATATAGACTTTCTTGGTGCGAGAACATCCATGTAACATAGGGTCGTGGTGGAGGCATGCCATGCACAGAGCAAGGGAGATGCGCATTATGGTGCGATTTCTGAATGGCGCAAACATGTCTGGCTCCGATTGCTCAGGAATCCATGACAATACCTGATCCTCACCACAATAAGGTATAAAAGTGCTGCAATACTTCCAGGGGGAAGGGCAAAATCCACTTTCATCACCACAGTTAATATTCCCTGGCCAAAGAAATCTCTATGTAAATGCATACTGTACTCCAAACATATTATTGACACATCACTGCACGTCTGATTATCTGAAATGGCTAGCCAGGGCATGCTAGTCTGAAAACATAGTCATTCCCCTTCTGAAATATCCTGTCCGAGAAGTCCAAGTACCCAGTTCTGCAGACTTGCAATTCAGGGACCCCCACATTTATGAAGTCGTCTATACCCATGTACATTTATTTATTTATTTATTTATTTAACATTTCTTCTATACCGCGCTATTATAATCAGCGCAGTGTACATCGAACAAAAACATACTACAATGTATACAAGCAACATTGAGTTTACAATGAAGAGGAAATTAAACATGGGATAAACCGGGGGAACTATGTACATGTTAATTCGATACTATGTACAATACTCTAACTCGTTTGGATGATGCATGTGCTTTTGTGGGTGGATGGAACATGGATGATGATTAGCAGTTGGGCTTATGTGAAGGCTAACCATTTTCTGTTTGTATTAAGGTGCTAGGGCGGCTGGGGCATGTGGGAAGCTTGCTGGTTGTGTGTCTACCTTGGAAGGTTTCTGGGTAGCATTTTGTGAACAGGTGGTGTTTTAAGGCTTTTCTGAATAGGACTAGGCTTTTTTTTTTTTTAAAATACCCAGCCTTGCTATCTGCGTGGGCGCATCGCCGGAACTGGCTATCGAGACATTCATTTTTCAGGGCAGAGACAGGGCGATTTCAAATGACACTTATATGTGCCTCCCTTCACTGCTGTCATTCTCCCCTGATTTTTAGATGTTGTGCTCTGGATGTCTCAGATTATTCCTAATCATCCAATCTAACATCCCACTTAAATGTGTATAGGGAAAAGTCATTATGATTCTAGTAGCGATTTTTTGTAGTAGCGTTGTTTACTTTAGGCCTTCTGAAAAGTAAGCTGCATAATCATACATTTGGTGGCTGAATATTACCACTGTGTCAATAATTTTATAATGGGGTACTTAGGTTATTGAGCAGGAGGGCACCTATTTTAGTGCTTTTTTATAAGACACGTAGGTGCCTATGTAACTTTATAATATATTAGTACAAATCCAGCAGACATGCGTTGATCAATGTGAAATGAACTGGGGACCTCTGTATGGTTCACAATTGACATTAATGGTCACTTACATCTTTTCATGGTACCAATGTAATTTAGATGCTGTATGTCGTGCTATCAAAATAAATAATAAACTCCCAAATTCAAGGAAGTATTGTGGGAGATCAGTTTATATAGTTCTAGTCAAATCAATGTGTTTGACTCTGCAAGTTTATATTGATAAGAGTTTAGACTGAAGTGAGGTCTTGTTATGTACAGAGTATTCTGGCATTACTACAGATTTTAGACTCCATATTTGTGGCTAAGTGCTTGTTTAATCTTAGTTCAAGAATATTCAAGACATGTTACTAAATGATAAATCAAGTTGCTATTTGGATACTGGGGGCTTGTTTACAAAGCCGCAGTAGCGGTTCGCGATCGTTATCGGAGCTGCGGCCCCAATGGGTCTGATATTCAAAGGCATTTATTTTATTTATTTATTTTGACATACTTGTATACCGCCTTATCCTACAATCAAAGTGGTTGCATTACATCACAATTGGGTTACATTCAACATATGGGTACTTTACAGCATTTAACATGAGGGTATTTAGACAACACAGGTTGAGGGTTACATTTATCATGATGGTGTCATGAGTCTAGTTGGATTAGATAGGTATTGAGCTTGCAGTGAAGTTTACGTTGCTATCCCGCTCGGGCGGGGGGTGTTGTGTATTTGGTGAGGGCTGTTGTCTATCTGCTCATAATTTTCTGTGAAGAGCAGGGTTTTAAGGGCCTTGCGGAAGTCTGTGATGTCCTCTAATTCCCTTATGCTTGTTGGGAGGGAGTTCCATATTGTTGATGCCATTAGTGATGGTGCTCTTCTTGATGTATTTTGTTTAGTCTTGTGATATCCTGAAGGTGTGCTGATCATGTTGTCATAATTGTTCCTTCTTGGTCTGTTACTGATATTCCTTGTTACAATTTCTTGTAGTACATCTGCTGAGAGATGGTGGATGATCTTGAAGATGATCAAGATTATTTTATATTTTGCTCTGGCTACTATTGGTAGCCAGTGTAATTGTTGCAAGATAGGGGTGATGTGTTCTGATCTTCGGGTGCAAGTGATGAAGCGTGCTGTAGTGTTTTGCACCATTTGAAGTGGGTGTAAGGTCTGTTGGGGGAGGCCTTGATATAGAGAATTTCCATAATCAAGCAGAGGAGTAATGAGTGCTTGGCAAACTATGTGGAAGTGGTCCTGGAGGAGTAGTGGATTTATCTTTCTTATGGTCCTCAATTGTTGATAGGCCTTGTTTGCGGTTTTGGCGATATGAGATTTCATGTTCAGAGCTCTGTCCATTGTGATGCCCAAGTACCTAACTTCATCCTTGACTATTATAAGTTTGTTTAGAATGCTGATATTCTGTGGTGGAATGAAGCTAGTGTTCCTGGTGCCGAACATTTACATGATTTACAGATATGTAAACTATGTAAATGCTGCTTAGTGGGATATTCAGCGGCACTAAAATGGTTATCCTTGATTAACTCTGCTACACGCCCCAATGCTAACCGCTTAGCATCGGGGCATGTTGTGGGCATTCTGAGGCATTCTGAAGGTGGTACCCATTGTTAAGTGGGCAGTGACAGTGATATTGTACCACTGTCCAGTTAGCGACCTGTGGATAAAGATAGGCGCAGCAAAAGCTGGCCTATCTTTACCAATGGGAGCTAACAGCGCAGCAGCTCAATATTGCCACTGTCTGGTTACTTTCTGTGGAGTCTTTGTCTGTGTGGTGAGCCCAGATATTCCATGCCAGGGAAGAATATGACCCCAGCATTGAAAATCCGGGGTTAAAGTTCAGCGGCAATGGCTATATGCTGTATAGGCGCATAGCCATCACAAATGAATATCAGGCCCTTAGTCATTTATTCATAAGGGAATTCTTTGTTTTACAAAACCTAAATAATCCTTTATGAACCTCAAATTAAATTCTTATTTGTTCATAGCAATTCAAGAGGGCCACTTAAGCCTAGAGGAAAAATACTTATGCACAGCAGGCACTCATGATTCTCTAATTATAGGCTTAGTCCCTGGCTTAAATGTTCTGGTGACAATTATCAAAAGGAGTATTATATTTGCGGGGGGCTGGTAAATTTACATAAAGCATGGGTGTTGCTTAAAAATACTATCTTGGAAGCCCAGACCAGATGTATTCCATACTTTAAGAAAAGTGGAAGGAAGGCCAAAAAATTGCCAGCATGGTTTAAAGGTGAGGTCAGAAAGGCTGTTGCCAAAAAATCATCCTTCAGGAAATGGAAAAAGGAGTCTAATGATGAACACTGGAAACAACATAAGCATTGGCAAGTTAGATGCAAGGCACTGATAAGGCAGCAAAGAGAGAATTTGAAAAGAAGCTTGCCATGGAAATAAAAATGAATAATAAAAACTTTTTCAAGTACATTTATTTTATTTATTTATTTATTTTATTTTAAGTCTCTTCTATACCGCACTATTCAGCATCAGCAAAAAACCTATGAGAGAGTCAGATGGGCCATTGGATGATAGAGGGGTAAGCGGGGTGCTAAGGGAGGACAAGGCCATAGCGGAGAGACTGAATGAATTCTTTACTTTGGTCTTTATTGAAGAAGATATAGGGAAATTATCCATTCATGAAATGGTATAAAAGGTGATGTAGTGGAAGTACTGAAAGAAATATCAATAAATCGGAAGGATATATTAAAACTGTTTGATAAACTGAAGAGTAGCAAATCACCTGGACCGGATGGAATACATCCAAGGGTGTTGAAAGAACTGAAATATGAGATTTCAGACCTACTATTAGTAAAATCTGTGAACTATCATTAAATATATCTGTAGTTCCTGAGGATTGGAGATTGGCCAGTGAAACTCCAATTTTTTAAAAAGTATTCCAGAGGCGATCCGGGAAACTACAGTCTGATGAGCCTGATGTCAGTACTGGGCAGAATAGTAGAAACTATTATATATTTAAATCTTTTTATTCATCGTAAATAACATACATCCCAAACATTATAAGCTGTTGGCAGCTTGAAACAGTATAACAATGGCTTACAGACCAGGACAATGTAAATGTAAAGTACAAGCCCCTGAAACTGGCACAGTTGGCACCCCTCAATGCACGGAATGTTGTGCTGGATGTCTGGGAGGATGAATGGGGGGGGGTGCTGGGGACAATGGGATTGCGATGGTTGCGTTAGAAACTATTATAAAGAATAAAATTACTGAACATGTAGAAAGCCATAGTTTAATGGGAGAAAGCCCACATGAGTTTAAACAAGGAAAGTCTTGTCTTACTAATCTGTTATATTTTTTGAAGGTGTGAATAAATAGGTAGACAAAGGTGAGCCGGTTGATATAGTACATCTGGATTTTCAGAAAGCCTTTGACAAGGTCCCTTATGAGAGACTCTTGGCACATTTAAAAAGTCATGGGGTTGGAGGCAATGTAGTATTGTGGATCAGGAACTGGTTAAAAGATAGAAAGCAGAGAGTGGGGCTAAATGGCCAATTTTCTCAATGGAAAAAGATGAACAGTTGAGTACTCCAGGGATCTGTGCTGGGCCAGCTGTTTTTAACATATTCATAAATGACCTGGAAATATTTATTTATTTATTTTATTTTATTTAATACTCTTATATACCGTGCTATTCGACATCAGTGCGGTTTACATAGAACATCAAAAGAGGTTTTACGGTGGGGTTACACTGTAAATTACAGATAACAGGGAGATTAACTTGGATAACATGTTAACTATTTATACAAAAAGCATACCAGAAAGTGTAGGAATAATGAGTGAGGTGATCAAATTTGCAGATGACATAAAATTATTCACAGTTGTTAAAATGCAAGAGGATTGTTAAAAATTGCAAGAGGACCTTGAAAAACTGGACGTCCAAATGGCAGATGAAATTTAATGTGGACAAGTGCAAAGTTATACACCTAGGAAACAGCAACTCAAACTATGGTTACATGATGCAAGGTACCACCTTAGAAACCACCACCCAGGAAAAAGATTTAGACGTTATCATGAATAATACGTTGAAACCCTCCAACTAGTGCGCAGGAGTGGCCAAGAAAGCAAATAGAATTCTAGGAATCATAAAGAAAAGAATGGAGAATAAAACAAAGGATATTATAATACATCTGTATCGTTCCATAGTGCAATATTCCACACCTTGAATATTGTGTGCAATTCTGGTCACTATGGGGTATGTTTACTAAAACTCCGGTAATGTGCGGGCCGCGCTAGTGTGCGGGTGCCATATAAGGAGTGGGCGTTTCTTTCTGAAAAAGCAAAACCGGGATTTAAATATGTGCTAAGGTGCACGGCGCCCATGTGCGCCCCGCACATTAGAGCATGAGAAAGCTGCATGGGAGGCATAAGTGGCGCGCTGATGTGTAAGTAGAAGTGCAGAGCCACAGCACAATGGCTAAGACACTTACCAATGGTGCAGGGATCAGGGGTTCAATCCCCCACAGTGCCCAATGAAGAAGACTGGCTGAGGCATTACTTTAGGAGCCAGTTTAATATTGGGCAGCATAAGGCGGTGCACTGATGGGCATAAGGCAGTGTGCTATTGCTTTAGGAGGCATTTTAATATTGGGCGGCATAAGGCGGCACGCGGATATGCAAACACAGGAACAGAACCACAGCACAATGGTTAAGACACTGACCAATGGTGCAGGGATCAGGGGGTCAATCCCCCACAGTGCCCAATGAACAAGGCTGGCAGAGGCATTATATATTATGGTGAAGATTGCTTTAGGAGGCATTTTATTTTTATTTTAATTATCACTACTAGCAAACGCACTCTCAAAGTGTGTTAAAATAAGGCACCCCATAAGGCACATTTTAAAGTGCACTGTCCGCCAAGGCACCCTAGAATGTTGCTTATAGGGCACTTTATAAGGTGCCGTATGAGGTACCGCAAGGTCAGAGTACTGTTTTGATGGCAGCACTGTGCAGTTTAAGGAATGAAAAGCATAAGTAGGTGCACTGACAGGCAAGGAGGAGCAGCAGTGGAGCACAATGGTTAAGGCACTGACTGCTGATACAGGGGTCATGTGTTTGCTCCCCAGTGTGCCTAATACGTAAGGCTGGCTGAGGCATCAGCTTTGCAATGTACGTTTTGTTTCTTGCAGCACTTTATTTTTATTTTATTAATTGCTGCCAGCAAACATGCCCTCACGTGCCGTAATTGAAGGTGCCGTATAAGGCACCCTATAAGGCACTCCATAGGGCACATTATAAAGTGCACTGTCCGCCACGGCACCCTAAAATGTCCCCTACAGGGCACCCTATAAGTTGTGTCACAGGATAATGTATAGTGCACCTTATATGGACGGGAACCATAAGGTGCCCTATAGAGCGCCCTATAAAGCCCCCTCAGAGGCACCTTATGGGTACAGTACGCTGAGGGTGTTTTTGCTGGCAGCAAAAATGTACATTAAAAAGAAATAATGCTTTGGGCAGCCCTATCAAATAACCCCACCATGGGTTTGAACCCATGATGTATGGCTTCACAGGCAGTGAAGTAACCATTGGGCTACAGCTCTATAGCTACTAGCAAGCCCCTGGCTGGCTGCAGAGAGCCTGCACGTCACCACACAGACAGTCTGTTGTGGTCACCAGGATAGGGTTAGCACACCCATACCCATGATGCACTGCACATGCAAATCAGCTGTCCACAGAAGAACACAAGATGGGGTATGCACCCCCACAACACCTCGGCCTGGTAGGGGGAACTGACCATGTGCACCCCCACAGCACCTCGGCTTTGTAGGGGGTACAGACCGTGTGTTTTACTGGCACAGAGTAGCTACACACTGTCACATTGTGCGGATACTGTGCTCACCCTGATGGTACGGTGAGGCGCCCAGCACCAGGTCCGCAGCACCTTCCATGGCAGCAATAGGCCATGGTGCAGGTTCAAAGCAGTGTTAATGTGTGAGATAGGTAGTTTCTGTAAAAACACCTTGGATATATCTGTCTGTCACAGTCAGGTGTAGCCCCCAGGAGGATTATGTACCATCACCCTCCTCCTCCTCCAGGGTTGAGGGTGGTAAACAGGGTCTCCAATCAACAGATCCACATTGTACCTCCCTGCAATGGTGGCAGTAGAGGGGACCATCTACCCCAGTCCTGCTGTGGAAAAGACACCCTTCAGGGAAGTCAATGCAGCTCTGTACATATCCATAACACAATAGCAGACAGACATTAGGCCTGTATATGCTAAGATGCACCCCACCACCATCTGATATTCTCCTGCAGCAAGCCTTCAGCCACTGCACCCTGCAAGGCACTCCATCAAAACACATACCAGCTGCAAACAGTCTGCTAGTTAGTCCATAGTGCATGTTCTTGGTGGAAATGCATGCACCCAGAACTGGGATGGCAGCACACACAACAAGCAGATAAGTCAGTGACTGGCCCCCAAAAGGAAACCCATAAATATCACATGACAAAAATACTATATAGCACTATGGGGGTACCTAGCTATGCTGTTGTCACTGCACAGTCAGGGTGAGAGTGATCTCCCAGCAGGACATACTGAGGTCACCCTGTCTGTGTAGGTGGTGGCCAGGCACTAAAATGTCCCAGTCAGTGCCCTATGCCCTGTGCAGATGCACCCTGGCCAGGCCACCCTGTCTGGGCTATACCCATGGTACCTTGCTCCTCATTATGCACATTGGCAGGCCAATACTGGCAACAGTGCTGGCAGTGTGGGCTGTGGAAGGTGTTTGCAGCCACCACACACTGTATAGACAGACACACACTCCGACATCTATGCCAGCATTGTGCTACTATAGAGCAGTCTATCAGCCCTGGCCACCACACTAGTCCTGGGCACAGTACAGGCATGGATATGGTACGCAATACTGTTGGGGGGCACTCCCCAGGGTGGTAAACACTGTCAGAGACCAGACCTGAAGCACACACCACAGACATCCGAAAGATTGTTATGATGGAGCTCAAACAGCAAACTGTGCTTAACGTAGAAATCGCTATCTGGCAGTAATCATAAAAAACGTTGATAGCTGTGTACTGTATACCCAGGTGTAGGGTGGCATTGCTAAGGTATGCAAGTGCTAGTATTGGGGGATGCACGCAGGGCCCAATGTCCTGCCTCTCCAGGAGGCATTGGCTAATGGGGCCTGTGGGTGTGGGTGTGTCTGCCCTTGTTGGCTGCTGCTTTACGGCAGAGGTTCCCAACTCCAGTCCTGGTGTGCCAAACACTGTTCGGCTTTTCATGCTGTCCCTCATGAATATGCATGAGCTACATCTGCATACCATGGGGGTGGTGCATAGATATGCAACACAGGCATCTTTATTAGAGGCAGCATGGAACCTGAATGGTGTTTGGCCCTCAAGGCCTGCATTTGGGAGACTCTGCTCTAGGTAATGCACATTTCTATGATGTTTGTGCTGTGTGGGGTAAAATATAGGTGTTTGACCCATGCTTATGTTTTCAGCAATAAAGGTTCAGTCTTTACTACCATGTTTTCTGCATAGGTAAAGTAAAGGGACTGGGTTGGCAGGAGCCCCAGCTGGGATTTGAACCTGTGACCTTCTGGTCCTAAAGGCACTGGCTGTGTTCGCTGCACCACTGTTTTAGCACGACAACAGTGCATTCCCTGGGGAGTCCAGGCTGTTTGTCAGACAGGGCCTGTCTGTTGGAGTGCACTGCACCCACGTGAAGGGGGCTAGGCCACTGTCTGCTGTGGGCAGCAGCCACTGCCCCCTCCACCAACGGTACCCCTCCACCACCATGCTGACATGGCCTTATATTGGAGACAGCATCACAGCTGAATGATATGTGGCCCTCCAGGACTGCATTTAGGGGACTGTGGTCTAGGTAATGCACATGTTTCTGGTGTCTGTGCTCTGTAGGGTAAAATACAGGTGTTTGGACCATGCTTATGTTCTCTGCAAAAAAGGTTGGTCGTTACTATCACGGTTTAGTGGTGGGTTAAATATGGGGATTGGGTTTGCAGGGGCCCCAGCTGGGACTTGAGCTGCTGACCTTTGGCTCCTGAACACACTGTCTGTGTTCACTGCACCACACTGTGGCCACAGAGACAGTGCAGTCCTTGGAGATAGGAAACCTGGCCAAAGAAATCAGAAACCCTGCTCTGCACAATTTCACTGTGGGCTCATTCACCTTGTATGGAGACAAAAGGGCAAATAAACATTAGAAATGGCCTCGAAAAAAAGGGAAATAAAACATAACCAAGCTGGGTAAAAGTGATATCAAGGGGCAACAGTAAAAAACACTCCCAGGAAAGCTAAAAAAAAAAGCTTTTTGAAAGGGTCTACGGAGCGTAGACCCTTCCAAAAATCATTTCCTTTTTTTGGAGGTTTCCTGGGAGTGTTTTTTATTGTTGCCCATTGATATCACTGTTGCCAAGCTGGATTATCATTTTTTAGAATTTTGGTGTGGTCATTTTCTATTTTTATTTGCTATTTTGTTCTGTGCACATGTATCACACTGCTCACGTTTTGTAAGTTTCCCTGGTTTTGCTGTACATTGCTGACCTAAATGGTTTCTCTTCCCTTTAAATCGACTCTACCGTGAGGTTTTCATTCGCGGTATTTTTTTAGTTGAATTTCAGCCCCACTCCTGTGCGGGGAGCCTCTTACCTCCCACGCTCCACCCATTGACCCCGTCCCTCCGCCCCTCGGGAGCCTTCCTCCGCCCTCAGAATGCCTTTCCACGCCTCTATCGCACATCAGCGCACTGCGCACTTGTGCGGGCCCATTAGTGGAGCGCGCACGTGTGCGGGGCACAAAAAAGCACTTTTAGCGTGCGCCAAGGTACCTTAGCGCACACTCAAGTGCGCCCCGCACAATTGCGCGGTTTAGTAAACATACCCCTATATCTTAAAAAGGATATGGCTGAATTAGAAAAGGTACAAAGAAGAGCAACAAAAATGGAAAAGGGAATGGAAGAATGCCCCTATGAGGAGAGGCTTAAAAGGTTGGGGCTCTTCCATTTGGAAAAGAGACTGCTGAAGGGGATATGATAATACTCCTTTTGATAAATTAATGAATGGAGTGGAACGGGTAAAGGTAGATAGGTTGTTTATGCCATCAAAAAGTATAAAGACTAGAGGACACACAATGAAGCTACAGTGCAATCCATTTAAGACTAATAAGAGAAAATATTTTTTACTCAATGCGTAATGAAGCTCTGGAATTCATTACCAGAGGATGTAGTAAAGGCTGTTAGTGTAGCTGGGTTTAAAAAGGTTTGAACATGTTCCTGGAGGAAAGGTCCATAAACCATTATTAAAGAGGACCTGGAAATCCAATGCTTGACCTGGGACCAGCATTGTGGAACCTGTTTGACTCATTTGAAACCTGCCAGGTGCTTGTGGCCTGGATTGCCCATTGTTGGAAACAAAATACTGGGCTTGATGGACCTTGGTCTGACCCAGAAGGCATTTCTTATGTTCTTAAATATAAACTCCCCTAGCTACTGATTTTCAAAAGTATCATACAGATAGAGGTTCATTCTGCTTTGTACGTCTTTGAGCCATCCGGGCGTACAGACATGTGGACAGCTGGGAGATGCAGCCGATTCTGCTCCCATGTGGGCTAGACATCCCTGTGGGAGAAGAATCACAGCACAGTGGCTGGACATCCAGAATGTACCCCTATTCAGGCACCCGGATGTCCAGCCACGTACCCGGCTAACTCAGGCTGCTTAATGGAGCCTTGGTGCCATGGCAACATGACGCCATGGCACCGTGACTCCATTAAGGAGCCTCAAATGCCAACTGTCACCAAAATCTTCCTTTCCCTACAGCTAGACCCTTGATCCAGCCTCCCATGGCCAGGGTTCAGCTGTGGGGAACTTCCTGCACTCCTGCCTCACCTCTTTCTGCAGGCCGCCACTGAAACACCATGTCCAAGGCGACTTATTCCACCTCTGAGGTGGAATAGGGTCCCCGTCTACCCGGCCAATCCCACCCTATACATCTGGGGAGATGACCTGCCCTCTCTCTGCCCTCATTCCGCCCGCCCCTGTCTAAGGCTCCCCATACAACTCGGATGGACATATGGTGAGCCTTTCTCTGGCAGCCGCATTTGGACGAATATCGGGGCTGTTGGATGTACATCCCTGTTATTTGTGGTTGAGAATGACCCTCATAGTGTCAGAGAATCATTCCAACCGCTAGGACAATAACTGTATCATATATGGGTGAAGTTAGGTTAGAGTGTGGACAGTAACACCTACCTATGGGGGTCATTTTAAAAGCATTAGTCATGATTTAGACATCCAAAAACATGCATGTAGACATCCAAATCACAGATATGCCCCTGGATCCATTTTATAAATGGCTTTTAAAGACATTTCCAGTATAGCAATGGCCAAGTAGGCATGGAGCAAGATGGAGGCACGTCTGAGGTGTTGCAATGGACTTAGATGTCACCACTTTATTTCAGATACGTCAGGAAGTCTGCATCCCGTCCTAGTTTAGACCTGCTCTAGGCACAAATAGCATCAGGAAAGTACTTGTTTTGGCTGTAAAACATCCAGGGTGTAGACATGGCACTTCACCATCCCCAGTAATTTCCACAATCACAATGATAGCAGCATTGGAATTTGAACCCTGGATTCCCTGGTCCTAGGCCACTACGCTGGCAATTATGCTATTCCTAGACATCCCCAGTCTTGAATGCTATTCTGGAAATGTCAATGTAGATGCCCACAAATATCTATATCAGGCGCATCCATTTTTGTGAAATCATGCCTAAACTAGGATGTGTCTGCTTTTTTTTCAAACTTTCTGGCTTGGATGTCCCAGATTTGCACTTGGACGTCATTTGTAAATCGTGCCTCCACATGTTTAGCTGTGATTTTCAGTCATAAAGCATATATAGCTGCATTGTTCATTTTAGACCTTCTGAAAAGTAAGCTGCATAGCCATACATTGAGTGGCTGAATAGTACAATTGTGTCTATTTGACTTTATAAAAAATACTAACATAAATCCAGCAGCAATAATGCCTACATTCAAGGCACATGCATTATGCCAGCTTGAGAGCAGGTATAAATGTTAGCACACATTCTATAAAATATGAACATGATCTGCCCACCCTCCACCCCCATGCAAGTGATTGCGCTGCATATACGTTTGCATGACCTAATTTTATGAGTCCATTTACACATGTAAATGCTGTTCTAGGCACCAAAATGGTTTCTAAATTGATCCTCTCTATAGATAGTTACTGGTGGGCACCCTATTTGACATAATTTCAGTGCAGCTGCCCATCATTGTACAAGTGCTAAATATATGCATCTTTTAAATGCCACAGCTGGTGTTTAAAAAAATACAGTGACCGCCAGGTTTGAATACTGACCTGTTTGTTTCTATGGTATCTTCTTGTGAGGATATTGTTATATATCAAGGTCTTGAGCATAAGCCGTCATCTACTACACATTCATTTCTCTCCTCTTCAATCTGTTCAACGCTCTGCTGCGCAGCTAATCTTCCGTCAGTCTCGTCATGCTCCTATTACCCCTCTTCTCAAGTCACTTCATTGGCTCCCTATCCGTTTCCGCTTCCAGTTCAAACTTCTGCTGACCTATAAGTGCATTCACTCTGCAGCTCCTCACTACCTTTCTTCTCATCTCTCCCTACATCACTCCTTGGGAACTATACTCTTTTGGCAAATTGCTTCTATCTGTGCCCTTCTCTTCTATTGCTAACTCCAGATTTTGCTTCTTTTACCTTGCTGTTCCTTATGCCTGGAACAAACTACCTGAGTCTATACGTCAGGCGCCTTCTCTGACTCTTTTCAAATCCAGGCTGAAATTTCGCCTCTGTGTAGCCACTTTTGGATGTTGACTCACCTGATCTACTTTGTGTTTCAATACCGTTCCCCCTAGATGTATCCCATGTCTACTGCTACTGTGTTGTCTGAATTGCCTAGATTATAAACGCTGATGAGCAGGGACCGTCTTTTATATATGTCTGTGCAGCGCTGCATACGTCTTTGAGCGTTATAAAAATGTTCACTAGTAGTAGTAGTAGCATGCATTAATAACATTGACTTAGATTGTAAATCTTACAATATTTACTCAAATGCCCTTTTCAGTCCTTATTGAGTAACACAGAAAGAGCTCAAGAACAAATGGGTCATCACACCCTATATAATTTATATGACTGCTAGCATTGTTTCACTGCAAGATTTTCCATGAGAAGCTCTGTAATGCTATTAGTCACAGGTCACAAGACAAAGTATATTATCTGTAGTATCTGATATGTGGTTTTAAGGGGTCTTTGTTTAGCAGGAGCACTTTAAATAAAAAAAACACAGTTTGACACAATGTTGTGTTGTACTGACGTAGATTTGCAAGCTTATCACTTTTGTTAAAATGGAGAATTAGAAGTGCCTGACGTAGTTTTTATGGATAAACCTAAAACATCTTATCTGGCATGACTGCAGATAAGTATACATAGAATCAGTGAGATGGGATGCCTTTCAAGCCTAGTTACTGTTCCATTATATATTCTGCCCTGTGACATTGGGCCTGATTTACCAGAACCTTTCTTCCATTCTATATCTATGGGAATAAATCAGATCGGCAGTGTATAAAGGAAAAGAGGATGGCACTAAGTACTTGAAGTTCTAAGTGTAGCTCTGCCCTTCATTCTCTGTGTGATTCTGTGCTTACCAAATTACCACCTTGTATTTCAACCTATGTCGCTTTATCCACCCTTGTCTCAGATTACTCACAGTTATGAATCTATATCAGGAAAAATTTCAGTAGAGGCAAACTATGTATATTCTTTTAGGAGGTAATTTTATAAACCTTTTTGATGTGTAAAAGGCCTCATAAAATTATCCCACAGATTACACTCATAAAAATACATGCAGTGACAAGAAGGTGCATACTTTTAAATGCTCACATGTACGTGTCTTCAGGAATGTAGTTTGGAGAATGGGTGGCGTCATGAATTAACAAGCATACTCCTAAATTACGCATCTATGTGTATTCTTTACCCTGGGCCTTTACTACACCTGTTTCCAAGCACACCTTATTTGGCAGCTTGACTCCTAGTGTTAATATTAACAAAGAAGCAGAAACAATATCATTCAGACATCTTGAAGCGGTCGTTAAACAAGCCCCACGACCTCTTCAATATAGTGAAATCTCGTATAAGAGAACCTCCTGCAGACCAATCACATATGCCACAGCCCCAGGCATACTCCAACTACCTACAATCAAAAATGATCCAGACTGGTGCAACCTCAACCAACTACCTACAACCAAAAGTGATCCAGGCTGGTGCAACCTCGAGCTCCGCAGACAACACCCTTTAGCATAACTTGCCCCAACCATCACCACTATCCGAATTTGACAAAATATCACGCAGAGAGATTGAAGACACTATCGCTGCAATCAACCCCACTACCGCGCCCAACGACCCATGCCCAGCTCTATGGATAAAGGAGTTACGCTGCCACTTAAGCCAATATCTGAGCAAATTAATAAACCAATCCCTTACAACTGGATCGTTCCCACAGAGTCTGAAACAAACATCAATCAGACCACTGCTGAAGAATAACAAGCTGGACCCAACGAAAGTGGAATCATACAGACCAATTTCAAGTATCCCCATGCTTGACAAAATAATCGAAAAGTTAGTACAGCGCCAAATTCAACAGCATATTGATACTGAAGCCCCACTGGATCCTTCCCAGCATGGGTTCAGAGAAGCACACGGGGTGGAAACCCTCCTCACCACCCTATTTGACAACCTAGTCTCTGGAACCGACAAAATTCACCAAGGATTCGCCCTCATCTTCCTCGACATTGCAGTGGCCTTCGACTCGGTGAGCCACGAGATCCTCATACAACGCCTCAGCGAGAAAGGAATTCAAGGAACGGCTCTAGAGTGGTGCAAGTCATACTTGACTAATAGATGGCAACATGTAAGGTCTGGCTCCACAACCTCTGAACCGTTTTTGCAAAACCAGGGTGTGCCACAGGGTTCGTCACTATCTGCATTGATGTTTAACAACTACATGCAGCCCATATGCGCCCTAGCATGTTCATTCAAGGTCAACTGTCTAGCCTACGCAGACGATATCCTGCTATACATCCCATTCAGGACCAACCAACCAGACCTCTCCCCTCTAACAAGATGTTTTGAGGCAGTAGCAGAATGGCTCAACACACAAAACTTGCGAATCAACTACAGCAAAACAGATGTCCTTTTCATCTCAAGGAACCAGGACTTCACCCCTCCACCCTCTTTAAAAATCGGCAACACAGAACTGAAAACTAAACCCACAATCCGCTACCTTGGCGTTACACTGGACCAACAACTGGACCTGAAAACCCACATAAAAAATACCGTAAAAACAGTATACCTGAAAATAAGGACCTTAAAACATCTCCGACCGGGGGGCGGAGCCTGATGTCCAGCGGGATGGTCGCATAACGCTGAGGCTCCCGAGAGGCCTACTCAGAATCCTGAATTAACACCGTACATACTTGGAACTTCTACTCTGATCTTGCCGGGGCACATTGGTGAGATGGCGGGGACCAAACCCACGCGCCTGGAATTTGGATCTCCAGCGGCTTCTCACGGCAAATGTTCCAAAACTGAACCTCCGTCCCCGCAGAAGGGGCTGCGCCCCCGAAATGCAGCAGGAAATCCTCGCAGAGATTAGAGGGGTCAAAAACCTCGTGCAGTCAAACGGTGAAGCACTCCGAGCGCTGCGGGAAGATTTTGGTGTGCTGCAAAGCAAGCTAGAAGGGCTTTCTTCGCGTCAGGACAAAATGGAGAGCATATTGGACTCCCATGCGGCCCGGTTGTCCAAACTCGACAAAGTTGAACGTCAGGTGCGGGCCTTGCAGAAAGAAGTGGAAGATGGCAATAATAGAGCGCGCCGCAACAACATACGACTTGTGGGCATACCGGAGGGAGCGGAATCGGGAGACATGAAAGAGTTTTTATGCAAAATCCTCCCTTCCCTGCTCCAAATCACCTTTACCAAAGATTTGGAGATCGATCGCGCTCATCGTGTACCCACAAGCATAACGCTCAACAGGAAGACCCCGCGGCCTATCATTTTTCGACTTTTGAGATATCAACACGTTGAGCAAATTCTAAATGCCTCTCGGGCAAAGGGCCATATGGAGTTTGAGAGCCACAAGATCTCCTTCTATCCCGACTTGGCTAAACCCACGGTCGACCGCCGAAAGCGCTTTCTGGAATTCCGGCCGAGGCTTCAACAACTACAAGCACGCTATGGCCTGATGTACCCGGCCAAGCTCCGAGTCACGCTTCACAATCAGACAAGAACATTTGAGGACCCTGATCTACTAGCGGAGTTTTTCGATTCCAAAGAAGCCGACTTGATGCGCTGACTTCCAGAATATTCCTGCAAGTATTCTCATATCCGCTGTACCTGCCATATTGGATCTGCCGCAGCCCAGCAAAGAGTCTGGCGAGGGCAGTTTGTTGCCTTACTTTTGATGATATCTGTTACCCGACTCCATCTACCCACAGTAGCCTCGATGAGTATCAGAGACAGTGTTAATTATGGACTCTGGTTTTTTTTTCTTTTTTTTCATGTCTTTCTATTTCCTCTCTAGGGCCTCCTCCCGCAGACATATGGTCGCCATATTCTTTGGGGGTTTTGCTTCTTCTCTAAGATACTATGGTACATACTTTTCAATATGGGGTGTATTAGCCAGAATACTCGGTGATTATGTCATTGTTGCACAGATTCTGATTATGTTGTATGTTTTCAAGCGCCCTTACCTAAAATGTCTATTACTGATTGATGGCACCATGTAAGATTTTCTCATTGAACGTAAAAGGAATCAATAATCTGATAAAACGGAAGAAAATCCTAAGCTACCTAAGTCAGGAAGCTGCGGATCTGATTTTTCTCCAAGAAACGCATTTAAATTCGAAGGAAACTCTTAAACTCAATATTAAACCTTACATGGTGGCCGCCTATTCCCCAGCCGTTTCTAAGAAATGTGGGGTTGCCATACTGGTTAGGAAATCTTTGCATGCTACTATTATTGCGACTAGCTCAGATACAGAAGGTAGATGGTCCAGAGTTCACCTCAAGATAGGTAGCCTTGAAGTTACATGTATATGCCTTTACGCTCCTAATGTGGATGATCCTGCCTTTTTTGCTACCATTGCTCAGGTTGCGCAGGCCTCTGCTAATACTTCATTGATAATTGGGGGGGATTTCAATCTAGTCCTTGATCCCCTGATTGACAAACAGCCGCCTAGGACAAGTGGTCCCCCCAAGAGTCATACCACGCTTACCTCCCTGATCAAAGATCTTGCTTTAGTTGATCTATGGAGGCTACTACACCCCAATGAGCTTGACTTCACCTTCTTCTCTTCCCCTCATAAATCCCAGTCTCGCATAGACTTCTTTCTAATATCAAAACTGTTAGTTCCTCAGGTGGACACTGCAAAGATTCACTCCCAACATATTTCAGATCATGCTGCCATTTCCTTTCAATTACACACTACTGCACCCCAAGGGAATTCGGGGGCCTGGTTCTTTGATAGAGCCCTGTTAACTCAGCCAGAGTTCCAGTTAGAAATTCGAGCAGCCATACAGGATTACTTCCATTTTAATCTACCCCAGGCTACTGCGAATTGGGCTTGGTGGGAGGGCTTCAAAGCGGCCATTCGAGCAACGATCACTAGCTATCAAATCCGCCTGCGAAAACAACGCAAACAGCAGCTACTCATACTAGACCAACAAATAAAAGCAGGCGAACGAGTTCTAACTTCACGTACTGATCCATGTGTATTAATTCGATTACAGCGTCTCCGTTTTCAATATAATTCAATCCTCTCAACTGCAGCTTCTAACAGTATTGAGCTTCAGCGAGGGACATATTATCGTGAAAATAACCGAGCCGGTCGACTCTTAGCCAACGCCTTGAAAGGTCAAAAAGAAGCCAAACGCGTAGCGGCCCTTCGAGCTCCACAGGGAGGGGGCATAGTGACCACAGACTCCGACATTGTAGAGCTCTTTCGGGATTTCTATACCCGCCTATATCAATCTGAATGTGAGTTCTCGTCAGAGACATTCGAGCGATTGCTTTCTGGCATTCAGCGGCCGACCCTCTCTGAAGGTGATAGGGATGCGATGGATGAACCCTTCTCTACTTCAGAGATCCAATCTGCCCTAAAACGAACAGCCTCGGGCCGTGCCGCAGGGCCCGATGGTCTCCCGACCGAATTCTACAGAACGTTCAGTGCAGATTTAGTTCCCTATTTAAAACTCTATTTTACTGCCCTTGCGGTAGATACATCCTCTTTGGGATCCTTTTCTGCAGCTAATGTGGTAGTATTTGAGAAAGAAGGCAGAGACCCGCTACTAACCGCCAACTACCGTCCAATCTCCCTACTTAATGCCGATTATAAGATCTTCGCAACGATCTTGGCCACCCGGCTATCTGACAGGATGGCCACCCTAATTCACCCTGACCAATGCGGTTTTATACCCGGCAGATCAACTGCTGACAATGCTCGGACCTTGTGCCATGTGCTATCCAGTGCTGCCAATCTAGATCATCCATGGGTGGGTCTTTCCCTGGATGCCGAAAAAGCCTTTGACCGCCTAGAATGGCCCTTCTTATTTGCAGTTCTCCGATGGTATGGCTTTGGGGAGGGCTTCCTCCGATATCTCCAAGTCATGTATACTCAACCCGTCGCCAGTATTTGTGTAAATGCTATCAAGTCTCAGCCATTTAATCTCCAAAGAGGCACGCATCAAGGTTGCCCCCTATCACCAATGCTCTTTGATCTAGCTCTTGAACCCCTAGCCCTCCTTATTAGACAGTCCGCACGTATTCGAGGTGTCCCCTTCAGTCATAGGGAGATTAAACTCTCTGCATATGCAGATGACCTTATGCTTTTCGTATCCCTCGATTCGGTTCCAGCTGTCTTGGATCTGATTGACGGATACTCACAATTATCGGGCTATAAAATCAACTGGACCAAATCTGTAGCATTCCCACTGAACCGCTGGGTACATGAGGCTGACATGCAGGCCTTTCCCTTCCTTTGGCAATCCCGCATGGTGAAGTATCTCGGGGTCCATTACTGTTCTCCTTTAGAAGACACTATCAGTTTTAATGCCAAAGCGGTAGTCTCCAAAGTCCGTGAGCTCACGAATCGTTGGTCTCCCTTATCTCTTACATGGTGGGGCCGCTTAGAAACTGTGAAAATGATGATAGCCCCCAAAGTGAACTACATTTTAGAAATGCTGCCATGCTTACTCCCGCTACATACTTATAAAGATATTGAGGGCCTTCTCGTCCGTTATCTCTGGCAGGGCAAGCCACCAAGGATAGCCAAACAAAAACTACAGTCTGCAAAGGAAAGAGGGGGTACCAGATTTCCTGATTTCCTTAGATATCATCAAGCCTTCCTACTTAAGCAAGGTGCCCGATGGCTAGATGCCTCAACAGACAGCAGACCAGTTTGGCTTGACATAGAAGAGGAGCTTAGTAGCCCAATTCCGTTGACCCATCTCCCCGGTATGTCCTATCAAGTAGACACCCGCCATCCACCAATGATTGTCGATACTCTTGCGGCCTTTAACACTCTCATTCTATCATTGGGCCCGAACGTATGTCCTCAGGACGGACTCCCGCTATGGAATAACCCCAGAATTCAAGTCCTAAATAGAACGATAGCATGGAAACCCTGGTACTCAAGGGGGATCTGGACACCCCAACAGCTTTTCTCTGCAGCTCGTTGGAAAACCTTTTCTGATTTACAAAAGGAATTTGCGTTACCAGCGAAACACTACTTTCAATTGATGCAGCTTCAACACTGCCTCAAAAGTGCTCGAATCATGCCGCCCTCTGCCCCTACTGAGGACGGGCTATTAGAGATAGTTCACTCTATTAGTAGTACACATGGGGTAGCCTCTAACTTTTATAAAATATTATGTCAGGGTACAGACACGGCCACTTTTAGAGCCCAACAAGCCTGGGAGCGCGAACTGCAAACCACTTTAACCCCTGTGCAATGGAGCGTTTTCTGGAGCAAAGTAGTGCGGGTTTCCCGGTCTGCCTCTGTTACCCAAACTCTCTTCTTTTTTGCACACAGATGCTTTTATACCCCAGAAAAAATAGCCAAATGGAACACAAATGCTAGGGACCAGTGTTGGTCTTGCCATACTGCTGTGGGAACCTTCGCTCATGTTATTTATGAATGTCCTCAACTACAGGTTTATTGGGGGCGGGTCTGGGGTTGTATTCAATTTATCTTACACCTTCACGAACCTCTCTCTTGGAAGATCGTGGGACTCCGCTCTGTGGCGGAGGTCCCCTCTCTTCCTAAGAAGGGTCGCTTTCTCCTTGATTTCATGCTGGGTATAGCCATATGCTTAATCACGAGGAATTGGAAGGATAGCTCTCGACTTACTGTCAATGAATGGTGGAACCTCGTCTGCTTATATAGTAAATATGAGCAGATACCTCGGAGAGCTATTCCCCATGCCCAACCTCACTCTCGCTTGTCTAAATGGCAGATGCTTAATGATTATGTACAATCTGCTCATTGCTCCAACATGCCTGTATAATGTGCACTCATCATGTTTCAGATCACCGTTAGGTTTCGTAACACAATAATGTAAGTACACGCCCGCTTCGGGAATGATTAGTTTTCTAGAGAAGAAGCAGGGGGGAGGGGGGTGGCAGGGGTTTACTTTGGTGTATGTATTACACTTTATGTATCTGTCTTTTAGCTGTATGTCTTCCTTTTCCTTTGTTGTTATAAAACGAAAATAAAGAATTTAAAACATCTCCGACCACTACTCGACTTCAGCGACTACCGATCGATCTATCAAGCATTAATATTACCACATTTCGACTACGCCAACGTAATTCTACACTGTCTCCCTCAAGCAACACTAGCACCGCTCCAGCTCACAATGAACACTGCCGCGAGAGTACTAACAGGGGCCTCACGGAGAGAGCACATAACGCCAGTCCTGATGAGCCTCCATTGGTTACCTTTTCAAGCAAGAACCCTCCACAAAGTTCTAACCTTGACCTTCAAAGCCTTAAACACTCTGACCCCCACAGCTATCAGCAAGATGATACACAAAGTACCACATAACAGAAACAGAAGACCCACGATGCAAAACACCCTAGAGGTCCCAAAAGCAATAACGAAATGCACAAAAGCAACAACGAATAGGGCCTTTAAGATTTATGCATCCAGAGCATGGAATGCCCTCCCCACTTATATTCGAAACATCACCTACCTAACCCACTTCAGGAAGGCATTAAAGCATCACCTGTACACTACATACTACCCCGAATCCAGCCTTAGTAAACATACATGTTGCCCCTCAGACAATCACCCACTACACCTAAACAATCAGACTCAGTATGAAAAAGGATAATCAACTCGATCCCTCAACAGTACTCCCTGAAATAGAATTCAGACTCCCAGTGTAAATAAGATGTAGATATACCCTACCTGATAATAGGTACCAGTGTAAATACAATGTAGATAGTTTCCCCAGTTACTTCCAAGTTGATATCCTTGTTTTATTGTAAATACAACTCAGAGTACCTGTGTTGTATAGTTGATGTTAAATGTAAACCACACTGATCTAAAATAGCGCGGTATAGAAGAACTGTTAAATAAATAAATAAATATTGCAAGATTACAGCTAAGGTCAGAGTCTCCTTTTTGTGCCCGGGTTGGATTGCTCTTGCCCCACCACACCCTCAATTAGTGTCAGTTGGGGAGTGGGGGTTATCTGGATCCTGATTAGAAGGCAGGGTGAGGGTTTGGGATACTGATTATGGGGAATTACTTTTTTGTTTTACTGCACTGGGCTGTGGTTACGGCATCCAGATAACTTGGGGGTACTCATTGCGCTATTTGTCAATGCATTTACCATACAGTAAATGTCTTGTAGTGTGCAGTAACTTCCAATTATCACTACACAGGCATTGCACATACTACATGTTAATTTCTGCACTTAACATGAGGTAAGTGCAAACATTTAGCATACTTTAGTAAACAGGCCCCTATGTGTTCTATTGAAGCACGGGCATATTTAAAACTAATGGGCCCGATTCTGAGCCAGGAATAGAGGGGATGGACGTCCCAACGGGACATCCATCCCTGTTATTCGTGGCGGCTCCTGACCCTGACTAACTTCCCTGTCGGTTGTGCGAGGAAGTTAATCGGGGACGGGGAAGAGGCGGCCCGGGGGCGGAGAGTGGGTGGGTGGTCGCCCGCCCTGGATGTTCAGGGCCGATTCTAATGTCGGCCCTGAACGTCCAGTGCCGGCGAAATGGACGTTTTTTTCTGTTCACTCCAGGGCACGGAAGGGGCTGGGGGGGCAGGATTTATTCCCCGCAGCCTAACTCTGGCCTTAGGAGGCAGGATCGGTGTTTGGGCTGTGGGGACTAAACCTTAATTTCTGGCGGCTGGCATCGCGGCTTTTAAATGGAGCCACAGTGCCATGGCATCATGACACCATGGTGCCAGGGCTCTATTTAAAAGCCTGACTGAGCTATCCGGGCAGTGCTTGTACGTGCAGGCCGGGACTGAATTACAGTCCCAGCCTGCACAAACAGGCCTGATCATGATTCTGATCCTGCGGGGCTAGACATTCCCCGCGGTATCAGAATCGCGATCCCCTTTGTACATCCGGCTCAGACCGGATGTACAAAGGGGATGTACGTGCGTTACAAAATCAGGCTGAATGAGAAGGCAGTTTTTAGCCTGATCAATTTACCCACAAAAGTGCATTCAAAATTGTCCTTCTTATAAAACTAATGACTCACCTACTTCCTTTTGAGAACTGCTAAGCTCAAAACTCTATGCATTCTGTCATTTACTCTGGAGATGACTATAGCATTTTTCAGAAAGGCCATGACATCCTTCAGTCATTCAGTTTCAAAATTTATACAAAATTGTATTAGAAAACATTTTGACTAGGGCAAAACAAAAAATCAGCTTACATATTTACAGTAGTATTCCAGCCCCCTCGGCACCTGAGGTGGGCACACCCCCCCCCCCCCCACGTGTCATGGCACATAGTGCCATGATGCACCCCCCTCTCCCCAGCCGGACCCAAGAAGGCAGCATTGCAAACTTAATAAAAAGCTGGTGATTGAAGAGACTTGGGCCAGGAGAGAAGAGCGGCCAGGTCACTGGAGCATATGGCACCGCAGCAAGTCTGCCTTTTGGTAAGTTTGCCACATTGCCTCAGTGGGCCTGGTGGGGGTGCACCTTCCTCCCAGAAGACACTTGAGGTGGGCCGACCCACCGCCCTGCCCTTGGTACGCCACTGCATATTTATTAAAATAAAGCAAGGATCAAAGGCCCTATATAACTCTGAAAGGACACATAAACCCCTTTTATCAAGTTTTTAAAGCTGGCCTTTTCCCAGAAAAATGTAATGTGCTATAAGCCTCGTTATAATGCATATGATTCTCACTATTCCTTTCAGAGGTTCCGAATCTCCTTCATGCTATCACTATGCAGCTGGATTAAGAACATACTCTGGGGTTTATTTTGAGCCATGACTGTCTGGGTGTTTTTGTAAGCACTAGTGTGATTTTCAAAAATATATATATGCTCAGCACTGAGTTATGTCTGTTTAGGCAATATATATATATTGATGATAATTCTGAACTGGTTGATTGTTTTATTTTTTCTCACATGGTATTTATAGTAATAATAATGATTTTTTCTTTTTCTTTTTTGAGCCTGGTTTGGGTTTTTTTAATTTTTCTTTTGATGTTATTGGCTCCTTGGGGAATTTTTACTATACAGCACTGATATGCAGCAGAGCTGACTATATGTACTGTATTCTGTGCTGAATGTAATCATTCTCTGAAAAGTTCCAGTATTCAGTTGCAATGCGGCTGGCCTTTAAGTCTGCTTTTTAGAATATCTGAAGTAGCTATAGAGTGGTATATGGATAATAGTGCTGCTCTGTGCTTGCATATCGAGGCTGGCGGAGGATTAGCCATGCTGCAGTTTCAAACAGATTGAAGGGGAAAGAGATGATTCAGAGAGAGAGAGACCAGAAAGGGGGCAGTTGAAATAGTAAAAATGGGAGGTGAACCAGTATAGTTTAGGATTTGCTCCAGTTAACACTTAGCTCCGAAAAAGCTCCAAACATAGTGATGACATTCATGACTTGGGGCATGCTCTCACTTGCTCGACTAACAAGCAGGATTCTGGAGTCCAGTGGATTACAAAATCCGAGGCAGCATGGATTCACCAGAGGCAGGTCTTGTCAGATAAATCTGATTGATTTCTTTGACTGGGTGACCAGGGAGTTGGACCGAGGGAGAGCCCTAGATGTGGTTTATTTAGATTTCAGTGAAGACTTTGACACCGTTCCACACAGGCGACTTAAAAACAAACTGAGCACCCTAGGGATGGACCCTAAAGTTACTGCTTGGGTTAGAAATTGGTTGAGTGGGAGGCAACAACCAATGGAGCTCAGTCTGAGGAGCTCACTCTGAGGAGAAAGAGGTTACCAAAGGTGTGCTGCAGGGATCTATCCTTGGTCCAATTCTTTTTAACATCTTTGTTAGTGATATTGCAGAAGGGCTGTCGGATAAGGTCAGCTTCTTTGTGGATGATACCAAAATCTGCAATAGAGTAGACACCAAGGAAAGTGTAGATAACATGAGGAGGGATCTAACTAAGCTTGAAGAATGATCTAGAATTTGGCAGCTGAGATTTAATGTTAAAAAATGCAGCAATCCAAGAGAGTAATACCGTTTAGGGGGTGAAGTACTTCTGTCCACAAAAGAAGAGTGAAACCTAGGCGTGATTGTGTCTGATGTTCTTAAAGTAGCTAAACAGGTAGAAAAGGCAATGGTGAAAGCTAGAAGGATGCTTGGGAGAGGAATAGCTAGTAGGAGAACAGACTTCAGGATCTTAATATAGTAACATAGTAACATAGTAATTGACGACAGATAAAGACCAGTATGGTCCATCTAGTCAGCCCAGTAAGATGGTAGGAGTAGGTGCACCTGCCACTCTGTGCAGGCCACCCCTCCCCATGTCTTTGTTTAGGGGTGAACTCACCGCTCCATGTAGGGACACCCCTATTTGTTGAGAAATTAGATGGTTCAGTTTATTTTGATTTTGTCCTGTTGCTGTAAAGGGATCCACTGTGTCTGTCCCATGCCATTTTGAATTCCATCACTCTGTTTGCCCCCACCACTTCCATTGGGAGGGCATTCAAAGCATCCATCACCCTTTCAGTGAAAAAGTATTTCCTGACATTGCCTTTCAATTTACCACCTTGCAGCTTCATGTTATGCCCTCTAGTTTTACAGCTTTCCCGTCTTTTGAAGAGGTTTGTTTGTTCATTATTTCTCTTTAAGTATTTAATGGTCTGAATCATATCTCCCCTATCCCTCCTCTCCTCCGAAGTGCACATATTTAGATCTTCAAGTCTCTTCTCATAAGGCTTCTGACACAGGCTCCAAATCATTTTGGTCGCCTTCCTCTGAACAGTTTCCAGTCTTTTTACATCCTTTGCAATATATGGTCTCCAAAACTGGACACAGTATTCCAAATGAGGCCCAACCAGTGACTTATACAGTGGCATTAGTACCTCTTCCTTTCTGCTGGTAATTCCTCTTTGTATGCAGCCCAACATCTTCCTGGCTTTTGCCACCGCCTTGTCGCACTGTTTTGCCACCTTGAGATCTACAGAAATAATCACACCAAGGTCTTTCTCCTGATCCGTGCACACCAAGCTCTTGCCCCCTATCGCGTACATTTCCCTTGGATTTCTGCTACCCAAGTGCATGACTCTGTACTTCTTTGCATTAAATTTTATTTGCCAAGCATTAGACCATTCTTCCAGCTTTTGTAGATCTTTCCTCATGTTAACCACTCCCTCGGGGGAGTCCAGTCTGTTGCAAATTTTCATGTCATCTGCAAAAAGACAGACTTTTCCATTCAGTCTTTTCAGCAATATCACTCACAAATACAGTGAACAGTGCCGGGCCCAGGACCGAACCCTGGGGCACCCTGCTAATCACCTTCCCTTCATCCGAGGGAGCTCCATTTACCATCACCTTCTGTCGTCTGTCAGTCAACCAATTTCTGATCCAGTTTACCACCTTGGGACGAATCCCCAAACTACTGAGTTTATTGATAAGCCTCCTATGAGGAACAGTATCAAAGGCTTTGCTGAAATCCAGGTAGATGACATCCATCGCATGCCCCTGATCTAGTTCTCTGGTCACCCAGTCAAAGAACCCAATCAGATTTGTTTGGCAAGATCGTCCTCCCGTAAAACCATGTTGCCTCGGATCTTGCAACCTGTTGGTTTTGAGAAAGTTCACTATTCGCTCTTTCAGGAGCATCTCCATTACTTTTCCCGCCACTGAGGTAAGGCTCACGGGCCTGTAGTTTGTCACTTCTTCCCTGTCATCACTTTTGTGTAGAGGTACCACATCAGCCATTCACAAGTCCTGAAGAACTTCTCCTGTTTCCAAGGATCTGTTGAAAACATCCTTTAATGGCCCTGCAAGAACCTCTCTGAGCTCTTTCAGTATCCTGGGATGTATCCCATCCGGTCCCATGGCTTTGTCCACTTTCAGTTTTGCAAGTTATTCTAACACATCATCTTCTGTGAATGGTGTGGTATCTACTTCATTCCCATTTTTTTATTTGGGAGTCACAGGTGGTCCTTCTCCAGGATTTTCTTTAGTAAACACCGAGCAGAAGTATTTGTTTAGCAATTTCGCTTTCTCAATGTCACTTTCCACAAGTCCGTTCCAAGCACTTCTGAGTCCTGCAATTCCACCTCTGATCTTCTTCCTTTCCCGAATATACCTGAAGAAAGTTTTGTTGCCACACTTCACATCTTTGGCCATCTTTTCCTCTGCCCTTGATTTTGCTTTCCTTATTTCTCTTTTTGTCTCTTTGAGTTTGATCCTGTATTCATTTCTGTGTTCCTCTGTTTGCAAGCTTTTGAATTTTGCGAAAGCTGTGTTTTTTGCCTTTATTTGAGTAGCCACTTCTTTGGGAAACCAAATAAGTTTCCTTCTCCTTTTGTTTTTATTTACTTTTCTTACATATTTATCTGTTGCCCTTTTTATTGCCACCTTTAGTTTAGCCCAGCCATGTCCAACAGGTAGATCGTGATCTACCTGTAGATTGCGGAGGGGTCAGAGGTAGATCACCAGCCCCACCTGGCTCCATCTCTCCAGCAGCTCGCCCCATCACTAGGAGAGAGCTCGTGCTGGCAGGTCGTCTGCTGAGGGCTTGCCGTGCTGCTGATCCTTTGACTGTCTTTTTTCTCTGCCTGCGTGAATTTTTCCTGCAGGTGTATTGGGGGTGCTTGTTGTTTTCGTGCCAATAGTTTGTGGGTACCCCAGGGGACCGCCGCCCACGCCCACACCCTGCAATGAGACGCCATCATACCTGGTCTCCTTTCTCTCAGAATCACCCATACCTGCCCCTGCCCCAACACCATTCTCCTGGGCTTTACCTGAATACATTTACCGTATTAGTTGTGTTGTGTGCTGGTCATTTTATAGTTCGCTTTCATTAAAAGTTTTTGGGCAGACACAACAAAGTGTCAAGAATTTGGTGATTTTGGCGGGCTTTTTCAATTTTGTTCTAACTTGCCTATGCCTTGCCTTCAAATTGGATCAAACCACTGTGACTTTTGCTTGCCTCTGCAATTTTATTTTGCCTAGTCTTTGTGTTGATTCTACACTGCAATTTTATTTCGTCTTTTCTTTGGGTTGATTCTACACTGTGTGCAGAATTTATTAAATTGTGTGTGGTGGTATTTGAACTTGTTTGGCAGTATTTGATTTTATCTGGTTTGCTGGACAGGTGTTTGAGTTTTTTTGATGATTGTTTGGTGGTATTTGATTATTGGTGCCAGTATGATGAATTCTTATTTTTACTTTTAGAACTGCATGTGTGGTTTTGGTATCTCCATTCCTTGTATTGCACATCATCCAGAGGTCTTCAGTTCCTGTTGATCTTTAATACTTTGGAACAGTGACAGTTTTGGACCAGATTCAGCTAGTGTTTATACTAACTTAGCAGATTTGGCCTTCTTACATACCGCCACCCCAGTATAACGAAGATGAGTGTTCCAAAGAAGAGCAAAACCTACCACTTTCATGATGAATGGGAAATGGGCTACTTCTTCATCATGGTGAAAGACAAATGTTGTTGTCTAATTTGTAACGCCCCAGTATCCTTGCCCAAAAAGGGTAATCTGGAACGTCATTATAAGGCTCTGCATATCAATATAAGTTTGATGCTGATTTTCCACCCAAAAGTGAAATTCGTAAACTGAAGCTCAAAGAACTTAAATCAAAATTGGCTACTCAGCAACAGTTGATGGCGAAGCCAAGGTCACATTTGATCAATGCAACCATAGCATCCTTCAAGCAACCTGATTGCTAAAAAATGCAAGCCTTTCACTGAAGTGGGAATTTGTAAAAGATTGTTTTCTTGAAGCAGCTGACAATCTTTTTGAAGGATTTAAAAATAAGAAAGAGATCATAGCTGCTATTCAAGATGTACAATTGTCAAGAAACACCGTCATACGGCAAATAGAAAAGGTGTGTGGAGACACAAATGAACAATTGTTGGAGGATGTTTCAAATTGTGTTGCTTTCTCACTACAACTGGATGAATCTACAGACATAAGATATATAGCCCAGTTACTAGTCTTTATCCGGATGGTTTTTGAAGACTTCAGTGTTAAAGAAGAACTACTTGGAATGATTTCTTTAAAAGGGAGAACTACTGGTCAGGAAATATTCAGTTCTTTCCATTCTTTTGTGACAAAGTGTAATTTTCCATTGCATAGACTTGTTTCCATCACTACTGATGGAGCAAGAGCAATGACAGGTAAGGTTAATGGTTTCATAGCCCTCTGTAAACAGCATGACGACTTCCCAGATTTCCTTTCTTACCACTGCATCATTCACCAGCAAGTTTTGGCAAGCAAGAGACTCAATACAAAGACTGTCATAGACATCACTTTCAAAATTGTAAATTCAGTTCGTGGAAGATCACTTCAAAGATGGCTTTTGAATCTTACTCTTGATGAAGGGACAGCAGAAATCATTTTGCACACAGATGTAAGGTGGCTAAGTAGGCACAAATTACATGCCTGATACAAACATGCGAATCACTTGTCCCAGTAGGCTCTAAAAAAGACAAAAGGTTCAATCAGTACATCATGCTGAAGAAATCTTCACGTTTAGTTCTACTACTCTACCAGTCTCACGTAGATGACATCCAACTGCCGATGAACATACTTCGCTCTCACTCTCACTGGACTTATCTTCCATCAAAAAGACGCCAACGCATGCGTGATTGAAAGACTCAAACAGATTTTTATCTTCTGGCATCCCCATGACGTCATAGCCTCGCATCGAGTTGACTCCCGTTCTTCCTAACCCCTCAAACTAAGGCGACTCGCCTCGATCATTAACACCAAAAAATATTGATCATGGACTCAAACTGTAAACTTTACATACGATAAAATCTTCAAAAAATGCGGTGACACAGTTCTTGCTTAAATGCAATCATTAGGTACATACTGACCAGTCCACTAAGGCATTCAGACCATCAGGATATACAGATCGTAGAGTATATATCCAGCGCTGTTCACATATGAGGAGACTTTGATCTCTAGTTTTGCCTTGAAATCCTGTCAGTACTTGGTCTATGCAAAATACCCTCAGTTGATCAAATTGGTGCCCAAACTCCAAACAGTGGGACACTATCGGTGCATCCGTTTTCTTACATCGGAGCCGACTATGATGTTCATTGATCCGAACTCTAAAGGGACGGATGGTTTTGCCTATATAGAGAAGCTGACAGGGGCATTGAATTGCATATACCACTCCACTAGAACCACATGTGGTCTGTCGCTTTAAAGAATAGACTGTGCCATGATAACTAAACTCAGTCAGTTGTAACGAAACTGGACAGATGTTACACTGGCCACAAAGCACATGGCCTTTGTATGGAGCTGTTTCTGTCGCCAGAGGGCGCAATGTCGCCGGACTTAGAAGTTCCTTGAAAGTTTTGTGGCGCTGCCACACACAGCGAATTGATTTAGTCTCCAAACCTGGAATGCTATGGAGTACATTACTGTGCCAATTGAAAACTTTCTTGAGCTGGCCACTAAGAGGTGAGAACTTAGTTATTAAGTTCACTGATGTCTCCCCGGAATTAGCCCTCAGTACATTAGATGCTAACAACAGATCTCGATTATTAAACCGCGCCCGGATATAAGCCCGTTTGATGACTTGCCGTGGATATCCTCTAGCTTGAAAATTCTTTTGTAGAATTTTAGACTGTTCCTTAAAGACACCATCCTCTGAACAATTGCACCGATACCTGAGGAACTGCGAAAAAGGGAGACTGTTCTTCAATTGTATGGGGTGAGCACTGTGATAATGTAGCATAGCATTTCTATCAACTTCCTTCCGATGAATTGAAGTAGACCAGTGATCCTTCTTTCTTGTCATGGCAACATCTAAATAAGTTATTCGGTCCTTGTGGTAAAAATGAGTAAACTGTATATGGGCATCCTGTTGATTCAGCCACCTAAAAAACGAAGCTAACAGACTTTCTGGGCCAGACCACATCATAAAAATATCATCGATGTAGCGTCCCCTGAATAAAATGTGTTGCTGAAACGGAGATAATGAAAGCCATTTTTGTTTGAATTCCCCCATATAGAGGTTGGCTATCGAGGGGGCACAGGTGGCCCCCATCGCTACTCCAGAGGTTTGTTGATATACGGTATTTTCAAAGACAATTTTTTTAAAAAAATCACCAATCTCATTAGCTCTGCCAAAAAATCCAAATGAGATTCAGTCAAATCTGCCCTCCCCCTTAGTGCTGACATTGTGCTCAAAAAAGCAGCTGATTGTGGAATGTTCGTGTAAAGCGATGTCACATCTAATGTGACCAAAAGTACACCCTTATCATTGGCCAATCCAGAGTGTTGTGCAAGCAACTGTAAAAAATTAGTAGTATATTTTATATATGAAGGAATAGATGGAAGCAATGGTCTCAAAAATGAATCAAGATAAGTGGAAAGGGGTTCCAAGACAGTACCCTTAGTCGACACGATTGGACGGCCAGGTGGATTGTCAAGCAGTTTATGTACCTTTGGTACCAAATAGAACTTTGCAATCGACGGATTTATCACATTAAGATATCGCCATTCTTTCTTAGAAATCACCCGGTCGTGTAGCGCTTTGGCTGTTAAATCTTTAATTCGTTGCTGCAGTACAGCTGTAGGATCGTGTTCCAAAACTAGATAAGTGTCCTGGTCAGACAATTGCCTATATGCTTCCTGAAGATATTGGTCATGATCCTGAACTACAACAGCCCCTCCTTTGTCAGCTCTCCTGATGACCAGTTCAGGACGAGATAAGAGGGACTGTAATGCCAGATGTTCATTTCTTGTCAAAGTGTTGTACACTCCTTTTCCACATGATTCCAATTGTGTCACGTCTCTAAGGACCAAATCTTTAAAGAGAAGCAGGGAAGGATGTATAGGTCCTGGTGGATTCCATGATGACACTAAAGGTAATGGTACCCGATTTGTCAGAACTGTAGCCTGTTCAGTAGGTGTCTCTAATGTGGCAAAGTATGACTTCAAATTCAACTTGCGAATGAGTCCTTCTAGATCAACTCGAAATTGGAACCTATCATGGTATATTCTCGGTACGTAGGACAAGCCTCTATTCAAAAGTCTAGTTTGCTCCAATGACAACATGTGTGAAGAGATGTTAATTACTAATGAGTCCGCGTCCGAAATAGAGATATCATCTAGGACTTGTGCCGTGCAGTCCCTCGACCCGATGGTTTGTTTTTTTCTTTCACATCTCTGGACTTTTTCTTTTTGGAATCGTCCCCCCCTCGGTTAAAAAATCCTTCTTGAGACCTTCGCTAGAATCAGAAGAACAGGAATCACCCGAGGTATCTTTGAAATTCACCCATTTACGTTGTTGTTTATCTTTCCTCTTTTGATTCATCCACGGGTAGATGTACCCCGTGGTGTAATCTGCATTATCCCGTGCTAGTTTAGACAGTTTAATATTCTTGGTATCTTCTTTAACTTTTTCTAATAGTTTCTTACTTTCTTCAATCTGTTTAGAAAAGGCCTCAGGGGTTGTGGAGCCCTTTAAATCACCGATGTGAACTTCTATTTCTGATTGTAAAACATCAATAGTCGTTTTAGTCATATCTACTATAAGGACCATCAGGTCCCTGGAACATTTGTTGAGAACCTGATTCCATCTATCAACAAACGAGTTGTCAGTGTTGTACATCTTCGGTTCTTTGTAGATGCGAAGGCCTCGGGGAATCTGTTCTCTTCAGGTATTCTATTAAGGAAAACCTATGTAATTCCAACTTAGCCTGGCATTTTTGGATTATATAGACAGTGTCCCAGTTAACTTTCAAACTGGGATCTTCTGTCTCTCCATCTGATGGAAATGGTGTGGTCTCCTTGCATATGTTCTAAATGTGATCTTCCGTGAAGCTTAGAGTATTCTTCCATGATCCCTCCATAATGTGTGAGAAACAACCAAAAATTCGATGGGTTTGTTGAAGCAATATAAATCACTATCACAAAAATTTGCTCCACTCTCTAACCACAGCAAAAGTACTATGAAATAATTTGGGAATGGGTCTCAGACTTGGTCGGGGAAGAAGCCGGGGGAAACTGTGCCCCTATGGCTAACTAACCCATATGTTGCATCAAGGACGCATGGGATTTCCCAGTAAAACTCTTACAAAAAATACTTTCAAACAGGCTTATCAAAGACGTTCAATATGTTTAATTCTCTAAAAAATTCAAAAAATAGCTGAACGCTTATCTGTAAGGTCCATAAGGACTGCTGTCTCATCCCAACGCTAATGAACAGCGCCTTTTTGAAAGTATCTGGCCACTGGCATTGAATATCCAGGTTTGCCAAACAGCCGCTCATGGTGCAGAAGCTAACCGGACACGATGATATTCAGCCGCCGCTCGGTTAGTTTCAGTGGCTAAAGTTAGGACAGCTTTGGCTGTGCCTAACTTTCACTGCTGAGGGATAACCAGGCAACGGCTGAATATTGTCGCTGACCGCTTATCCCTGAGTAATGCCCCCAAATGTCCCGATGCTAAGTGGTTGGCACCAGGACATATAGTGACATTACTCAGGGTTATTCAGCGGCACTAACTGCGCTAGTGCTATAAAATAGCCTGCTTAGGGGTATTTACATAATTTACAGCTCCATAAACCATGTAAATGCCTTGCAATATCGGGCCCAGAGATTCTAGAATACATGAAGACAATAGGTAGAGTTAATCAGTCACACCATTAATCAGTACCTTGCCCCAGCCACTAAGCCACTCCTCCACTCCACTGGAGTGGAGGAGTGGCCTAGTGGCTGGGGCAAGGTACCTCAGGCCAGAAGGTCGGGGGTTCAAATCCCACTAGAGAACAGCAACCTCAGGCCAGAAGGACTGGGGTTTCTAGTCCCACAGGTGCTCCTTGTGGTCTTGGGCAAGCCACTTAACCCTCCATTGCCCATGTTCCCTGTGAAATAGTTATCTCCAAGTTATAATGCCCTGTTCAATGTAATTTCAGTTTGTTCAATGTAAACCACCTTGATATCATGAAAGGCAGTATATAAGAAATGTTAAATAAATAAATAAACACCAAGAACACACAAACACAACAGGTACAGTTTAGCAGGCACATCCTGGTAAACAGCAGGATTAAAAGAAACCCCAGTAGATGACAGGAGGCAAAGTGGCCAATTGAAGGTTTTAGAGAAAGTTTTCCCAGTCCATATCAAGGCCCAACAAGACCAAGATCATCACATAATTTGAAGTCTGCCTCAGAGAAACCTGGAGAAAAAAAAAGAAAATAAGGACGGAAGTGAATTTGGACAGAGTTGAAGGACCTTTCTAAAAAGAAGCCACTTAATAATCTAAAAATGTCAACTTTTAGTACTGGTTCCTAAAAAGGAGACGGATGAATTCTCCGGGCTATCAACCATAAAAGAATTGGTACAACAAGCTATCAAAGTCAAGAAAGGCACATTAAAATATCTCCAAATGCTGACTGACCACCTCATAGTAACATAGTATTTGATGGCACGTCTAGCTCTGCAGGATCAGAATCACGAACAAGCCTATATGTGCAGGTGGAACTACGATTCAGTCTTGGTCTGCACGTACAGGCACTGCCCGGCTAACTCAGCCAGGGCTTTTAAATGGACCCGCAGTACCATGGCATCATGTTGCCATGGTACCGCAGCTCCATTTAAAATCCGCGATGCCGGCTGCCTGCCCACTATGTTAATTCCCCGCAGCGCAACCCCAGATCCGGCCTCCTAAGGCCAGGGTTGGGCTGCGGGGAATTAACACTGCCCTCTTCCCCCTAGCCCCTTCCGCCGCCCGGAGCAGCAAATTTGAAACATCCAAGGTAATTATTCCAACCCGAGGATGGAATAACTTTCCCAGCCATTTTGCCGGCCCTGTATGTACAGGCGACCGCCCACTGCCCACCCACTCTCCACCCCAGTGCCACCCTACTACTACTACTACTGACCATTTGTAAAGCGCTACCAGTCATATGCAGCACTGCACAGACATGTAAGAGACAGTCCCTGCCCATTAGAGCTTACAATCTAGTCAAGACAAAACAATAGTCAAGACAAAACAGAGAAAGGGGTAAGCAGGGATAAACTAGGGGAAAGAAAAGGGAAGAGAAAAGGAGATCAGTTGAGTCAAGATCCAAAAGCAGTAGCGAAGAGGTGAGCTTTGAATTTGGATTTGAAGAGGGTTAGAGAGGGTGCCTGCTATACCAACACATGTAGTTTGTTCCAGGTGTAAGGTGCAGCAAGGTGAAAGGAGTGAAGTCTGGAATTAGCAGTAGAAGAGAAGGGCACAGATAGAAGTAGTTTGTTAGAAGAGCAGAGTTCCCAAGGGGGGTTGTAAGGAGAGATAAGAGAAGAAAGGTACTGAGGAGCCGGAGAGTGAATGCATTTATAGGGCAGCAGGAGAAGTTTGAACTGGATACGGAAACGGATAGGGAGCCAATGAAGTGACTTGAGAAGAGGAGTAATATGGGCATGATGAGGTTGGCAGAAGATTAGGGGGGGCGGGGCAGCGTGGGCACAGGCTGGTTGGACCCATAGGCGAATTATGTAGTACCACCCAAACTGCCCTCTAGAGCTCAGGATCTCCCACCAACAGATCCACATTCCACATCACTGCAATGGTGCTGGTGGAGGGGACTATCAACCTAGGTCGAGCTGGGGGACAGACAACATCCAGGGCAGTCCATGCATTTCTGTTCACATCCATATGGTGATAGCAGACAGACAGGAGGCCTGGAAATGCTCAGCTGCCCACCACCACTATCTGACATTCTCCAGCAGCGAGCACACTGACTCTGCAGCCGCTGCACCCTGCAAGGTGTTCCAGCCTTACACATACTAACTGCAACCAGTCTGCTAGCTAGGCCATAGTGCATATTACTGGAGGAAATGCATGCACCCAAAACTGGGATGTCAGCACACCCACCAAGCGGATAGGTTAGTGATTGGGCACCAAAAGGCAACCCATAGATATCACTTGAGAGAGATGCTGTTAGCACTATGGGAGACCTAGCCATGCCATGGTGACTGCTCAGTCAGGGTGAGAGTGACCTCCCAGGAGGACATGCAGGGGCCACCCTGTCCATGCAGCTGATGGCTGGCCACTACAATGTCCCAGCCATTGCCCTATGCCCTGTGCGCATGCATCCTGCCCAGGCCACCCTATCCGAGCTATACCCACAGTACCTTGCTCCTCATTATGCACATTGGCAAGCTAACACTGGACATATTGCAAACAGTGTGGGCTGAGTAAGGTGTTGCAACCAGCACACATTGGATGGACAGACACACACTCCCATACCTATGCCAGCATAGTGCTACTATAGATAGTTTTTGCAGTCCAGTCCAACTCAACAGTCCTGGACACAGCGCAGGCATGGCTATGGTATGCGATACTGTTGGGGTCACTCCCCAGGGTGATGAACACTGTCAGACACCAGACCTGAAACACACTCCACAGACATCAGAGTTATTGGTATGATACAGCTCAATGAGCAGATTGTGCTTAACTTAGGCATTGCTATCTACGTTTACGTTTACGTTTATTCAGACTTTATATACCGCCCAACACTTAGTAGTACCTGGGCGGTTTACAATACAAGTTTGTATTGTACCAGTCTGCCAGTAATCATAGCAACATTGTGATATATGTGTACTGTATTCCCAGGTTTAGGGTGCCATTGCTAAGGTCTGCATGTACTAGTATTGTGAGATGTACGCAAAGCCCGATATCCTGCCTGTCCATGAGGCTTTGGATAATGGAGCCTGTGGATGTGGTTCTTTCTGCTCCTGTTGGCCGCTGCTCTAGGGCAGAAGTCCCCAACTCCAGTCCTGGTGGGCCATACACTTTTCATGTTTTCCTGCTGTCCCTAATGAATATGCATGAGATACATCTGCATACCATGGGGCGGCGCGTGGAAATGAACCACACGCATCTTTATTAGAAACAGCATATAACGTGAATGATTTGTGGCCCTCCAGGACTGCATTTGGGGGACTGTGCTCTAGGTAATGCGCATGTTTCTGGTGTCTGTGCTCTGTAGGGTAAAATATAGATGTATTGGGCATGTTTACGTTATCTGCACTAAAGGTTCTGTCTGTATTACCACATTTGTGTGGTGGGTAAAATGTGGGGACTGGGTTGGCAGGGCCAACAGCTGGGATTTGAAGCTGTGACCTTCTGCTCCTGAAGGCACTGGCAGTGTGCGCTGCACCAACATCTTGGCACAGAAGCAGTGCATTCCCAGGGGAGTCCATGGCTGTTCGTCCCACAGGCCCTGTCTGTTGCAGTGCATGGCACCCACGTGAAGAGGACTAGGCCATGGTGTGCTGTGGGCAGCAGCCACTGCCCCCTCCAACACCATTAACCCTCCACCACCATGCTGACATGTCCTTATATTGGAGACAGCATGACACGTGAATGATTTGTGGCCCTCCAGGACTGCATTTTGGGGACTGTGCTCTAGGTAATGCGCATGTTTCTGGTGTCTGTGCTCTGTAGGGTAACATATAGGCGTTTGAACCATGCTTATGTTCTCTGCAAAAAAGGTTTGTCTGTACTTTCAGGGTTTAGTGGTGGTTAAAATATGGGGACTGGATTGGCAGTAGCACCAGCTGGGATGTAAACTTGTGACCTTCTGCTCCTGAACACACTGGCTGTGTTCACCACACCACACTGTGGTCACAGAAATGGTGCAGTCCCTGGCGATACCATGGTTGTGTGTCAGACAGAGCCTGTCTGTTGCAGTGCATGGCACCCACCTACACAGGGCTAAGCCATGGTCTGCTCTGGGCAGCTGCCACTGCCCCCTCCGCCACCGGTACCCCTCTGCCACCATGCTGACATGGCCTTATATTGGAGACAGCATAAAACCTGAATGATTTGTCACCCTCCAGGACTGCATTTGGGGGACTCTGCTGTAGGTAATGCACATGTTTATGCGGTGTGTGCTGTTTAAGGTAAAATATGAGCATTTCACCCACACTTTGGTTCTGGGCAGCAAAGGTTCAGTCTTTACTACACGTGTTTTTAGTGGGAAAAATATGGGGAATATATTGGCAGGAGCCACAGCTAGGATTTGAACCGGTGACCTTCTGCTCTTGGACACACTGTCTGTGTGCACTGCACCACCGTGTTGCCACAGATATGCTGCATTCCCTGGGGAGTCCATGACTGTACATCCAACAGAGCCTGTCTGTTGCAGTGGACGGCACCCACCTACACAGGACTGGGCCTGGACTGCTTTGGGCAGCTGCCGCTGCCCCCTCCAACACCAGTGCCCCTCTGCCACTTTGCTGACATGCCCTTCTGCTGGTGGTGCTGGTGGTACGCAGTCTCAGGCCATCCTGTGTGCGGGTAGGCGGCTGCCTATGGTGTGTGTTCTGGGGTAGGGGTGCCTGCAAAGACATCCACGCTTCCCCCCAAGCACCGCCTGCCGCTGTTCTGTGCCCTTGGGGGTACCTGCTGGGTACTATCCCCTGTGGGACGCACAATCGTGCCCATGTTGGGCCCTCATCAGTTGCTGGCTGGCTGCTGTACAGTTTCAGCATTCCTATGTGCCACCTAGGCATCTGCCTGGTCCGCACTGTGCCCCGGCTGCACCACAGCATGTGCCGCCTGCAGCCCTCTGTGGCCCCTTTTCAGGCATCTGACCAGTTGCCCATTCCGACATGCCCGCCCTGCTGTTGCGGGACATGTGCACGCCATAGGACACATGTGCATGCAGAGGGAAACCCTGATCAGTGCTCTTTCTGTGGGATCATTCACCTTGTATGGGGACGGAGCATAGACCTTTCCATAATTCATATCTTTCTTTGGGTGCTTTCTCAGGAGTGTTTTTTGATGTTTCCCATTAAAACCACTGTTGCCCAGCTTGGTTATGTTTTTTCTATATTTTGTTGGGGTCATTTTCAGTATTTATTTGCCCTTTTGTTCTGTGCACATGTATCACACTTATCACTTTTTGTAGGTTTCCCTGAGTTTGCTGTACATTGCTGACAGAAATGGTTTCTCTTCCCTTTAAATCGGCTCTAACGCCAGGTTTTCACTCGCGGTATTTTTTGCCTCAGATTTCAGCCTCGCTAATGTGCGGGGAGCCTCTCCCCCCATTGACCCCTTCTCTCCACCCCTTGGGAGCCTTCCTCCGCCTTCATCGCACATTAGCATGCCGCGCACATTTGTGCCCCGTATGTGACATTAGCGTGCGCTAAGGTACCTTAGCGCATGCTAATGTCACACAGTGCACATTAGTAAACATACCCATAAATCCTTCTTGTTTACACCATGTTTGGAGCTACATGTTAAAGTTATTTTATTTTATTCTCTTATATACCGTGCTATTCTGCATCAGTGTGGTTTACATTGAACAAACTGAAATTACATTGAACAGGGCATTATAACTTGGAGATAACTATTTTACAGGGAACATGGGCTATGGAGGGTTAAGTGGCTTACCCAAGACCACAAGGAGCACCTGTGGGACTAGAAACCCCAGTCCTTCCAGCCCAAGGTTGCTGTCCTCTAGTGGGATTTGAACCACCAACCTTCTGGCTTGAAGTACCTTGCCCCAACCACTAGGCCACTCCTCCACTCCAATGTGATGCAGCTTCTCTTCATCATGAACAAATAGAAATTCTGAGAATGCTATATTGTTTACAATGGGTTTAATTTCTGTCCCAACATCTGGAGGTCTCTTTATAATGTAGAGGCACTGTTCCATTTATTTTATTTATTTAGCATTTCTTCTATACCACTTTTCATGATATCAACATGGTTTACAATGAACATTAACTTGAGTGGTTACAGTGTATGAACAGGAAGGGGGAATAGGGGTGAACATTAGAACTTATAATACAAGATAACTTTTAACACATAATAGTTATTAACAGAATGTGAACATTTCAGTGTCATTGCAGGCAATATGTACTGTACATCAGAATTTGAATTATTGGACATTCATATCTTTATTAAGCATGGAAATAGGCTATATTAAGTCACTACAGTAAATAATTGGGATTTTCTATAAACAAAGTTGAAATATAATGGATAGGGAAAAGGGGGATGCGCTGGCATGAGCTTATACCAGCATTAAGACACTGAGCTAAAAATAGAGGACTCCTGGGATCAGTGCTACTGCTCTTAAGGAGTAATAGTTCAGTAAGAACAAAGAACATCAACTTGATTATGTAAAAAGACCTGGATGGCTCAAAACTGAACTGGAGAAACCCTGGCATCATCTGGTCACAGATCATTCCACACCTGAAATGGTTCGGAGCTAGAAACCAAAAGGTCAACAAGTGTGGGAGAATTGATAGCCCCCATGACAGAGAGCAGCAGTAGATGCGGTATCATCTGGGAGGAGCCAGGTCTCAGTTAGAACAAGAAGATGTAGAGCATTAGAGATAAAGAGATCATGAGTAAAAGCAAGTTTATTAAAGACAGAGTGTGCGTTCCACAAGGCACATGAGAAAGGGAGAGTGGAAGGGAAAAGGATATGAATAAGATTAGACGTGTTGCGTGCACCTGGGCCTGAAGAAAAGGGGGACCAAGGCCCAGAAAGTTATATCCTAGGTTTGTATTGAAGGGTTTGGAATAGACACAACCATGACCAACCTGGGTTGGGCTTTGTACAATACCTAGTGGGCACAGAGCAGGTGGAGATGGTCAAATGGATTGGTACAATGCACCAAGGCAATCAGTAACCCTTCATGTGATGAGATAAATTATGTTTCTAGCACATGCTAACTGTTGGGGGCGTGATCAGTCTGTTCCTCGCAGCTAATATTTATTTAGATTTTCCAAACAAAAATGATACAATAATACTCAAACCTCAAAAGTAAATGCTACAATAACACTGAAAATACCAAATCATAGCCCCCCTCCCCAAAAGGGAAGAGGTCATATTACAATAAATCAATTATGACATTGACAGATGAACATCAAGTGATTTCCAAATTCTTTCAACCTTATCAATGCAATTTGAGAAAATAGCACCTTCAAATTTGCAAATTTGACAAATCGAGTGCCACCAGAAAGTGACATTGAGTTCTGAAGTGTCTTTCCAGCAATGCATAATGTGCTGAATCACAACAGAGATCAAAATATCAAGTGACATTCTATTATATTTTGATAAATCTTCTTGCAACCATGTGGATCTAAAGAAGATTATTTGAATTGATAGTGGGGAATCAACCCTAAGTATCTCTAATATATTCCCAGACACCAGCCCAAAACGTTATAAGAGAGGGACAATTGAAAAGCATATGGACTCCTCTAGTTTTACAGTGGAACATCACCAACATGAGCTCAATTGTGAGAGCCCTGCTCTAAATATATGGAGAGGAGTCCATACTGCACAATTGGCTATGAAAAATAAGGTTTGGGCGAAACTACTTGATCTCAATGGGCTGATTGTTTGACCCCAGAAAACTTCCCATTTAATTACATCTATCGATAACTCTAGCTCAGTCTCCCATGTACATTGAAGCCCTAAAAGGGATGGACCTCCTTTATCTTTAAGCAACTTATATAGGTATAAGGCCAAGTTGTTAACATCCACAGCCTTGCTGCATATTTCAACCAAGTGTGAAGCTGGAAAATTATTTTTAGCCCAAATGTGTGATGAGCCCTCAGTCATAAGATTGCTCTTATGTGCTGATATCATATTATTGCCTTCGGCCAATTGGCCCAAGTTGAATAACCTTTATTGATCCTTTCTTTCCAAAAAATTGTTTTACCTTTCATACAGATAGAAGGGTTGAACCAAAGGGAAGTGGCAACAGAGAAGACAGAGCAGCAAGCCTCCAAATTATTAAAGGTCGCGATGGTACTAATAAATGATGATTTTAATATCTTATGGGGATTACTTTTTCATTTGATGAGTCTACAGCCCTTGATATGGTTTGCCATGACAAATTGTTGAACTATCTGGCTATGGTGGGGAAGAGAGCACGTTGTTTCATTAGCAGGTGGTTCATCCCCGCCAACTCATCTTGTGGGAGAAGTCCCAAAGGGATCTGTTCTCTCCCTCTCTCTTTATTTAGCATCTATTTTATTCTGTTACATTCAACAATACAGGCAGCAAGTTTATCTTTTCATGTGTACATGAATAACGTACAAATTTTGGTCCTGCTCCATTGAGCCCTGGTATTTTATTTTATTTAAAAATCTTTATATACGATCTTTGTGACAATTGTGATTCAAACTAGTTTACAAATCAAATCAAATACAAAATAGAATAATAAAGATACAGAAGATGGAAATATAGAAACATCAATCAATCAATCAACAATTCTTTCCCTAATCCATAATAGGTCTCTAAAATTACTCTGCCATGGGGAATAAAGCAGTTTTCAACCTTTTCCGGAAACAATGTTAGTCTCCATTCTTTCATTAATTGGCAAAATATTCCATAACAGAGGACACATTACATTATAAGCTCTAGCTCTCCAAGTTACCTAATGAATTACAAGTACATCAGAGACTTCTAAGAGGTTTCTCTTTGGGCAATTTCTCCAAATTGGTTAGTTTTTGCGCATGCCATGACTGTTGTAGTTGTTGATATGGAAGATCAGACTAGATAGGCCATGTGGTCTTTTTCTGTCGTCAGTTTTCTATGTTTCTATGTTTCTCAGTTCTATGGGTACATGGATTATGATCTCAGTCTCTCAAATTTACTGCTAATGCTCTGTGTAATACTTGCATTTTGCCAAAGAGAGCTTCCCTTCTGGAGTTTGTAAGAAGTAACATAGTAACATATTAACATAGTAAGTGACGGCAGAAAAAGACCAGCATGGTCCATCTAGTCTGACCAGCAAGATGGCAAGAGTAGATGCACCTGTTGCTCTGTGCAGGGCACCCCTCCCCATGTCTTTGTTTAGGGGTGAACCCACCACTCCATGTAGGGCACCCCTATTTGTTGAGACTTTAGATGGTTCAGAAGTTAGATGGTAACGTTTATTTTGTTTTATCCTGTTGCTGTAAAGGGATCCACTGTGTTTGTCCCATGCCGTTTTGAATTCCATCACCGTGTTTGCCCCCACCACTTCCATCGTGAGGGCATTCCAAGCATCCACCACCCTTTCAGTGAAGAAATATTTCCTGACATTGCCTTTCAATTTACCACCTTGCAGCTTCATGTTATGCCCTCTAGTTTTACAGCTTCCCTGTCTTTTGAAGAGGTTTGTTTGTTCATTATTTCTCATTAAATATTTAATGGTCTGAATCATATCTCCCCTATCCCTCCTCTCCTCCGAAGTGTACATATTTAGGTCTTCAAGTCTCTTCTCATAAGGCTTCTGACGCAGGCTCCAAATCATTTTGGTCGCCTTCCTCTGAACAGTTTCCAGTTTTTTTACATCTTTTGCAAGATATGGTCACCAAAACTGAACACAGTATTCCAAGTGAGGCCTCACCAGTGACTTGTACAGTGGCATAAGTACCTCTTCCTTTCTGCTGGTAATCCCTCTTTGTATGCAGCCCAACATCCTCCTGGCTTTTGCCACCAACTTGTCGCACTGTTTTGCCACCTTGAGATCATCAGAGATAATCACACCAAGGTCTTTCTCCTGAACCGTGCATACCAACCTCTCGCCCCCTATCGTGTACATTTCCCTTGAATTTCTGCTACCCAAGTGCATGACATTGCACTTTTTCACATTAAATTGTAGTTGCCAAGCATTAGACCAGTCTTCCAGCTTTTGTAGATCTTTCCTCATGCTAACCAATCCCTCGGGGGAGTCCACTCTGTTACAAGTTTTTGTGTCCTCTGCAAAAAGACAGACTTTTCCATTCAGTCCCTTCAGCAATATCACTCACAAATATATTGAACAGTGCCGGGCCCAGGACCGAACCCTGGGGCAACCCGCTATTCACCTTCCTCTCATCCGAATGAGCTCCATGTACCATCACCTTCTGTTGTCTGTCAGTCAACCAATTTCTAATCCAGTTTATTATCTTGGGACCCATCCCCAAGCTACTGAGTTTATTGACAAGCCTCCTATGAGGAACAGTATCAAAGGCTTTGCTGAAATCCAGATAGATGACATCCATTGCATGCCCCAGATCTAGTTCCTTGGTCACCCAGTCAAAGAACTCAATCAGATTTGTTTGGCAAGACCGTCCTTTGGTAAAACCATGTTGCCTCGGATCTTGCAACCCGTTGGTTTTGAGAAAGTTCACTTTTCGCTCTTTCAGAAGCGCCTCCATTACTTTTCCCGCCACCAAGGTAAGGCTCACGGACCTGTAGTTTGACACTTCTTCCCTGTCACCACTTTTGTGTAGAGGTACAACATTAGCCATTCTCCAGTCCTGAGGAACCTCTCCTGTTTCCAAGGATCTGTTGAAGACATCCTTTAACGGTCCTGCAAGAACCTCTCTGAGTTCTTTCAGTATCCTGGGATGTATCCCATCCGGTCCCATGGCTTTGTCCAATTTCAGTTTAGCAAGTTGTTCTAACACCTCATCTTCTGTGAATGGTGTGGTATCTACTTCATTCCTATTTTTATATTTGGGAGTCACAGTTGGTCCATCTCCAGGATCTTCTTTAGTAAAAACAGAGCAGAAGTATTTGTTTAACAATTTCGCTTTTTCAGTGTCACTTTCCACGAGTCCTTTTGCAGCACTTCTGAGTCCTGCAATTCCAACTCTGATCTTCTTTCTTTCCCGAATATACCTGAAGAAAGTTTTGTCGCCACCCTTAACATCTTTAGCCATCTTTTCCTCTGCCTTTGATTTTGCTATCCTTATTTCTCTTTTAGACTCTTTGAGCTTGATCCTGTATTCATTTCCAGTGGAGTGGAGTGGAGGAGTGGCCTAGTGGTTGGGGCAAGGTACTTCAGGCCAGAAGGTCAGGGGTTCAAATCCCACTAGAGTACAGCAACCTTGGGCCAGAAGGACTGGGGTTTCTAGTCCCACAGGTGCTCCTTGTGGTCTTGGGCAAGCCACTTAACCCTCCATAGCCCATGTTCTCTGTAAAATAGTTATCCCCAAGTTATAATGCCCTGTTCAATGTAAACCACACTGATGCAGAATAGCACAGTATATAAGAGAATGTAAATAATTTCTGTTTTCAAGATTTTGAATTTTGCGAAAGCTGTGGTTTTTGTCTTTATCTGAGCACCACCTCTTTGAAAAACCAAATAGGTTTCCTTCTCCTCTTGTTTTTATTTACTTTTCTTAGATATTTATCTGTTGCCCCTTTTATTGTCACTTTTAGTTTAGCCCATTGCAATTCCACTTCCCTTATTTCCTTCCACCCCGTCATCTCCTCCTTTAAGTACTCAGCTATTTTATTGAAGTCAGTGTTTTTAAAGTTTAGGACTTTGAGCTTGCTATGATTGGCCTGTACCATGCCTTTTATCTCAAACCACACCGTGAGATGGTCGCTGTTGCTCACAGGGGCACTCACGCAGACATTCGACACGCTATCACCGTTGGTGAGCACTACATCCAGCGTTGAACTTTCCCTGGTTTGTTCCATCACCATTTATTTTATTTATTTATTTATTTATTTTACAGTTTTTATATACCGCGCTCTTTGGTATCAGCGCGGTTTACAGATAACAAATTTCGCATTAGAACAGTCCTTTGCTTACATTATAACAAGGTCTTTTGCTTACATTATAACAGGGTCAGTAACTTGGAGACAACATGGTAAACTATATACAAGCTATATACAGAAAGATATATTACCTCTGAAAATTTACAGTTAAATTGGGTCGTAACTTTGGGTGTGCAGAGCGTCTAGGTCGAGTTCTGTTATGACTATGTTGTTGGAATGTCAGAGGCTGTGTGAGTGATTTGTGAGATGGGGGGAGGAGGTGTAGGGTTAGGGCCTAAGAGATGATGACAGAATAGGTAGTGTTTGAGGGCCTTTTTAAATTGAGAGAGGTCTTTTATTGATCGGATATGAGGAGGGAGATTATTCCAGCAAGTTGGAGCGAATAAGGTGAAGGCCCTGTCTCTGGTTGTTTGATTACATTTAGTGTACTCCTTTGGTACGACAAGGGTATTGGCGGCTGCGGATCTTCTCAGTCTGTTCGTGGGGGTGTTGATAATAAGTGATGAGAGGGAAGGTGGGGCTATTTGATTAATTGCTTTAAAGGATAGCAGAAGTGCTTTGTAAGTTATCCTGGCTTGTAGGGGTAACCAGTGAAGCTCTGTTAGTATGGGGGTGATGTGGTCTACATTTGTCTAAGTAATGCATCTTGGAGAGCATCCACAATTTTTTTGCTTCTTTCCAGATGTGCAGAAGGAGTAATCCAATCCACATCAGGTAGATTAAAGTCACCCAATATGATTGCTTCCCCCTTTATGGCTATCTTGGCAATATCTGTAATCAATTTGTTATCTCTTCAATTTGAGTCAGAGGTCTGTAGACTACAGCAATATGGATGACAGTGCCATCTCCTCTTTCCAACGCAATCCAGAGCGCTTCTTCTTTTCCCCATGTCCCCTGCATTTCAGTAGCTTTAATACTGCTTTTGACATACAAGGCTACTCCTCCTCCTTTTCCATTTTCTCTGTCTCTTCTGAATAGATTATAGCCAGCTATGGCTATCTCCAAATCATGCGATTCATTAAACCATGTTTCTGTAATGGCCACGATGTCCAAATCCGTTTCCACCATTAGGGCTTCCAGGTCTGGAGTTTTATTGGCTAAGCTTCGAGCATTTGTGCTCATTGCTTTACAGCATTTACCTGGCTTGTGTGTATTTTGCATTGATTTTATTCTGCCCACTTCTTCCCACTTGTTTTTGATGTATGGTTTAAAAGTGTGGCTGTTTCTGATGTTATTCTGCTTTTGCAGGGGGTGGCAGGCAGATGTTGACCTTCCACATCCGTCATCCCTTTTTCCTCATTTAAATGCATATCCACATACTGCCTGAAATTTTCACTTAGGTTTCTTTTCCCTGCGACAGAGAGATGTAGTCCATCAGCACAGTATAGTCTCTTGTTGGTCCATCTGTTGCCCCAGTTGCCAATAAATCTGAATCCTTCTTGTTTGCACCAGGTCTGGAGCCATGTATTAAAGCTGTTAATGCAATGCAGCCTTTTTGTCCCCTTACCAAGAACAGGTAGAACTTCTGAGAATGCAACAGTGTTAACAATGGGCTTGAGTTTCTCTCCCAGAGATTGAAAGTCCTTTTGGGCTGTAGAGGCACTGTTTCTAGCCAGGTCATTTGTGCCCAATTGGATAATAACATCAGGTTTGGAGTGTTCAATTTTTGCGCTAAGTATTTCAACAACTTGGTTTGTATTCCTGCTGGCTGAAGAGCCTGGTAGGCACATGACTATCTTCTCTCCTTTGAACTGTGTTCCCAAGTTGGTGCCTCTGATGATGGAATCTCCAAGTAGTAGTAGTTTTCTGTTTGGTGAGGTTTTCTTCATATTTGGTGCTTTAGCAGGAGATTGGGCATTGTCTGACTCATTTAAGGGCCCTTCAGTTTCTTTGGATTGGGCATCCTCATTAGCCAAGGCAGAGAAGACATTGTGCAGGGATATCTCTTGATGTGCAGGATGTCTCTGCGTTATAGGTCGCAATCTTCCGGAGCCCAATGTGATCCATTTGTTCCTGGGGTGTTTGATTCTTTGTGGGAGCAGTGGTGGACTTTGTTCAGTTTGTATCCTAGAAGAGGTGCGCTTCATTGCAGCCAGTTCCTTCCTCAGTAGAGACACTTCTTTATGCATGGCAGCTAGGTCTTTCCTTAGTAGAGTCAGTTCTTCATGCATGGCAGCTGACTTTAGGCATATAGGACAAGCTCTTAGGCTCCAAATGATTCTTCTTTGAATGAAAGTACCACAGTTATTGCACTGAATACACGGCATGTTGATTAAGCAGTCCCAGAAGAGGAAGAATAATAATAAGAAAAGTTGGAGAAGATGTGGGCTTTACCCAAGTTAGGAACGACAGATGGCATGTATGTGACCACTGTATAGGGAATGTAGCCCCTGGGGTGGGTGTGGTGAGGGGTAGGGTGGGCGGGAAGCTAAGTGTCTTTGGCCAGTAGGCTGTTCCTGAACCGTGGCCACAAAGCAATGGAGTAGGTAAGGGAAGCCACCAATAAGGGCAAATAGATAGATAAATATGTGGAGACAAACAGACAGACAGATAGAACTCACAGTTAAGCAGCAAATTCAGCAAAAATCACCTTTTGGGAGAGCTCTGGAAAGCACTCTTCTTCTCAAGGAACAGAAAGGCAATCTGAGCAAGCCCACATGCAGAACAGGAAATGGAGGTCTACAACAATGCCTCAGCAGGGGGAGGGGTAGTCACTCAGGTAGACTAAGAGAGAAAAAGTTTAAAACTCTACAGCAATGTATGGGTAATTTATCAAGATGTGCTTGGAAATTCTTCTTAATCAAGCGGGTTTTCTTGAGAGGATCATAATTGCCTTTTCAGAACTTATGGCCATAATTTCTTTTTTTTTTTAATATGAGGCTTTGTATTTCTAATGACTTTAAGGGGCTTGTTTACAAAGCTGCGGTAGCGGTTCGCGATCGTTATCGGAGCCGCGACCCCATTGATTTCAATGGGGCCGCGGCTCCGATAAAGACCGCGAACCGCTACCGCGGCTTTGTAAACAAGCCCCTAAATGTTATTAACAATTTAAAATTACATCTAGAAACACAGAAACATAATGGCAGAAAAAGACCATATGGCCTATCCAGTCTGCCCTCTTTCTTATGGATAACCAATATAGTTCTCTCAATGAAGGCCAGGCATTTTCATTTTTCTTTCCACCCAGCAAAAATCTTGCAATTGCTTTTTGTGCAATGTGAAACTTCTGAGCAGTTTACCTTGTCAACATATAAAACATATAAATAGACCAGTGAAAGGGGGAACCTTGTGGTACCACCACCCCCATTTCCAATAATGCCTTCTAAATAGATTTTTCCATGTGTGCCTTTGAGTCAATGCTGGCTCCTGGTGATCCAATAACTTCTGGATTTTCTTAGCAGTGTGGCCTAAGGTAGATTGCTAGGCTTTTCTTCTAAGGCAGTGACTTGAGTGGGGCTTGAACCCTGGCATTTTAGTTACTAAACCAGTGTTTGGCCACTAGGCTACTGGAGACCTCTCTGGGTATAAATTTAAAATTTACAAACATGACTGGATCCAAGTTAGCACCATTCTTCTTATCCCAAAGTGGTGGCAGCATTCAATTAAAAGTTTTGCAATAACCAAGTTAAATGCTGCCAACATATCCAAGGATATCTATCAGCAAGACTGGGGTACCCTTGCCTAAATAAAAAGAAGCATAACCTAACATAACCTCATTATGTTTTAATGTGTATTTTATTTTATTTAACGATTCTTGTATGCCGCTTTTCAGAGTTATCAAAGTGGTTTACAATTAACTCAACATTTTACATGGAACAGAACGGTCAATATATTATTAGATTACATTGAACAAGTTAATATAACAGATGGTACAACTATGATACATTGTTAAGATGTGAGCAACTGTATTACATTGAACTGTCTATTGGAACTATGTTACATTGCTACAGATGCTTACAATTTCAAGGTAGCTGGTTCACTCTGAGAAAAGGCGATTAGGGCCAGCAATAGGGTGGGGACGTGTATAAGTTAATGTTCTGTGTTCAATGTAGTGTTTAATTGTTCAATGTAAACTGCTTTAATAACTCAAAAAGCGGTATAGAAAAAAAAGTTAAATAAATAAATAAAATCTAATATTAAACTTTACACTATTTCGATTCCTTTCCCTATTCAAAAACCCTTTTGCCCTTCATCTAACAAATTATAATCTTTCAAAAATATGCTAATCTGGCTGCAAACCTCTTTCTTAACAAATTAGCCATCATAGGCAAATTTGAAATAGGGCAAACATTTTCAAATTAGCTACTATCTGCACCAACGCTCTTCAAGATAAGTGATGCTATTGTCATTTTTAGTTGCAAAGGTACAATACCCTCATGCAAGAAAATATTAATCAATTCATTCAACCATTCCAACATAATGGAGGTTCTGTCCAAAGAGGAAAAAGTAGTATTCAGTGTTTAAGCAAACCCCTAACCCTTGCAGCTGCTATGGTATAAAACTATTCCAACGTCACTTCCATCACTTTCATTAATCCTTCATATTTCTTTCTCTTTAATCCACCTGTCTTTTATCTATCTTCATCTTTAATTTCTCAATTTTCTGCACAGCAACAGTGGATAATGTTTCAGCCTCATCCTCTTTTAATTACTAACTAGACATTCCATTCCTTGTTAAGTTCTTTACCACCCTGAATAATTTTCTTGATTTACTGTCTGCTTTTTCAGTCTGGTAGATAATGTTTCTACCCAGAAATGGGGTTAGTTCTGGCATCACCTCCTTTGGTAACAGAGTTCAGTATGTCATGACCTAGGGGTGGTGCTGGACTCCCATGTATCTCTATCACCCATATGTCCCACTTGGTGAAAGAGCTATTCTTCTTGCATCAGATTCAACAGTTATATTCTTATTTAACCCCCCTCAATTTGAAAGTTGCTACTAGGGCTTTAATTACACCCAGGATGGATTATTGCAATACCCTTTCAGGTGGGCCCCCTGTTAAGGACCTCCAAAGGGTGCAGCTTCTACAGAATACAGTGGTCAAGCTCATTAAGGGTCTCAGGAAATACATCCATATTACCTCTGTTTTGTTTCAGCTTCACTAACTTCCCATGCAATATCAAATCAAGTTTAAAATTTTTTTATTTCTTTTCAAGATTTTACGCATTATGGCCGCCCACCTTTTTTAGTTCTAAAGTCTGCCTTCATGTTCCAAGTACAGCACTGTAATCGGAGGAGACCCATTTCTGATTGTGCCTTCAGTTAAGATGAGAATAAGGTTTGGCACTGTAATCATGCTTTTTCTATACAGGCCTCTTTCTTTGGAATTCCTTTCTTAGGGAATCATGGCTCATGGATAATTTGAAAGAGTTTCATAACAACCTTAAAGCTATTTTGGAAGGTGTTTCCAGATACTGTACTAGTGGGTAAGGGGTGGGTGGTTAGATCGTCATTGAAGCTGTTCATTTGTTACTCATGTTGTAAACCACAAGTAGTAGTATCAGTCTTGTGGTCTATAAACATAGGGAGGTATTCTGGAAGCCCTATTTGTGCTTTGGACATCTGAAAACAATTACAGAGACATCCAAAGAACAGAGACATCTCCGTAGACATTTTAGAAGTCAGGTCTGCGGATGTCCAAGGCTGAATGCAAGGAACCTGAAGGTCACTGCTTGATTGCAGAAATGTCCTGGATGTCTAGAATTGTGTCTAAGTTTAGACCTTCTCCTGGTATGAAAAAACATCTGGAAAATGCTCATTTTGACTGAAAAACTCTATCATCCTCATTACTCAGCACAATCACATTGACAGCAGCAGTAGGATTGGAACCCTGGCTTTCCTTCTCTGAGCCCACTATTCTAACCATTTTTTTTAGTGCCATCAAGTCAGTGTTGACTCATAGTGACCCAGCTACCTCTGGTTTTCCTGGCAATATATCACCGGAAGTAGATCGCCAGCCTTTTCTTCCGAGGCAATGGAGGGTAAAGTGACTTGCCCAAAATCACAAGAAGTACCAGTGGAAACTGAACCCTTGATCTTCTAGGTATTAGGCAGTTGATCTAACCATTAGTCTATTCCTAAATATCTAGTCTCTGAAAAGCTATTCTGGAAATGCCTATGTAGATGTCCCTATAGCAAAAAATCTCTTCTCAAGGGGCCAATGAATCAGCACAAACTAAAACTGTTGCAACCCCAACCAGTGTAGTCAAGACAAAAACAAAACAAATGTGCATAAAAAAAGAAAAACAAAACACCACAAGACCTAAAACTGCCCACCTACCAGTATAGGAGGAAAAAAGAGGTCTTTTTTCCTCCTATACTGGTAGGTGGGCAGTTTTAGGTCTTGTGGTGTTTTGTTTTTCTTTTTTTATGCACATTTGTTTTGTTTTTGTCTTGACTACACTGGTTGGGGTTGCAACAGTTTTAGTTTATGTAGATGTCCCTGCAGATGTCCATATCAGACATGTCCATATTTGTGAAATCACATCTGCACCTGGACGTGCGTGCTTTTTTTTTTTTTTTCATACATTCTGGTTTAGATGTTCCAGATTGCACTTGGACATCCTTTCTAAAATACCCTTCATAATGAAGGAAATAAATAAATAATGAATACATTCTGATCTCCATTTACTATCCAAAATGTGCCTTTAGCTTAGTGTGGGTTTGTAAACCTTTATATGAGGGAGGGTCAGTAAAATCAATATAAAACATATCATCAAAATAGTAAAAATCCTCCTTATTTGACTCCCTCCTAATTTACATTTGTTTTGTTTTCTTAAAACAATACAAATTTAGATCGGCCCTTTCAGTGGTAGCTGAAGAAAAGTTGAATTCAGGTCATGACTAAAATGGAAAAAAAAATCAAATTGTGGGAAATAGTGCAAAAACCTATTCAGAGAGGTTGGTTCAATACAAAATGCGTCAGAAGTGACATTAATCCTGAGAATGCACTTTCGGGATGTCAGATCCTTGGCTCTTCCTTTTGTCATTCTTTTATAGCCATGATTTATAAGCTTCTATTTCGGAGCCGAGTGACTGATTTCCATTAGAAATTCTGCCAGTCCCGAAAACACACAAAAGCATGTGATTTTGGGTTTTCAAGATATCTTTTATTTTTTCATGCCAATATCTTTCCACATGCTGATTTCCCAGCACCTCGACACTGCCGCAGCTGCTCAGCACTGTTGCAGGCTATTATCAGACTATAAATTAAAATAATTCAATAGCATTGTTCGATTGAGCTGAATCATACAATGGAGAAATGGTGAATAAAGATTTCCTGAAGATTCACTTATTTGTGGAGATTGGAAGGAAGGTTGGCAAAAGCATACCATCTAGGAAGAGGGGAAAACTCTACAATTTGTAGATCAAGAAATTTTCATTTAATCATGGAGGCAAATGCTTTAATTTGGACAGAGCATAAAAATATTGTCAATCATCCATAATTCCAGTGCTGTGTAGTGCCTCCCATTAGCTCTTTTCATATAGGGTATGAACTCACTGCACCAAATTCGGTGGTGCTGCTTTTCATGGGCACAGTTCTGATAAAGTTACATATATTTGATTCACTCTATATTGTGTGTCGCTAAAGTAGTATTACTTGGGCCGGAAGGACTGGGGTTTCTAGTCCCACAGGTGCTCCTTGTGGTCTTGGGTAAGCCACTTAATCCTCCATAGCCCATGTTCCCTGTAAAATAGTTATCTCCAAGTTATAAGCCCTGTTCAATGTAATTTCAGTTGTTCAATGTAAACCACACTGATGCAGAATAGCGCGGTATATAAGAGAATGTAAATAAATAAATAAATAATGTATCACTGATAAACCTGAACAAGTCTATGTGAGACCTAAGAACAATGTGGGGCTTATTTTATAACAGGGTGCCTATTAAAATTATTATAAACATGCTCATTTTATGCCAGTTTTATACAGGCAATATCAACACCAATGTTCTAAAACTCAATGTATGGCAAAACAACCAATTTAACTCTATGAGGGAAGAGTTCATAAAATATGTTTACTTCCTGCATGTTTTAAAGTACAGTAGCCATTAGTGCATGCCCATAATAGCTGCTATTACACAGTAAAAACTAGTGCATGGTAAAAATCCCATGACAAATGCTTGCCGAGGGGTAAGGATGGGATATGGGTGGGTTCTGGGCAGAGATCAGGCATGGCCTGCTTTGGAGATTACTGCATGTACTGTAGCTATCTTGACTGCTGACAGTTCAGCTGTACTCAACACTACCTCAAGAGGTGGCTTTAAGTGGGGCCATTCTAATGGCAGTTAGGTGGTGTGGCAGCTGCCTATTGCCATATAAGATGAAACTTGACCCATCCCCTTGTGATCCAATCCCCCCCATCCTAACCTCCCTCAATCTGCTGCCCAAGTATAAAGCTTTAATTACAAGCCCTTCACCAGAGGACCCCTCAATCAAGAACCCTCTACAATCTCTCTATCCTAATCAAGTCCCCCACCAGAACCCCCCTGATCCAGACCCCCACCTAGAAAAAGAGTCTTCATTGAAGGCACCCTTCCCATCCCTCTCTCTCAATCAAGCTTCCCTATAGAAGACCATTGGATCCCCCCCCCCAAGCTGTCTATACAAGCTCCCGAAAACAGAACTGCTCCTTGAGAGTCTGATTTAGGAAGTAGTAACATGACCCCCTACATATGCCAGAGTTCAAAATACCATATCTGACCCCTAACAGCAGTACTGCAAGACTACTGTTATGGGTCACATTTGCCATTTTGAATCCTGGCACAGGGAAGGGAAGGAGTAGAGGGGTACCACTCCAGCACCCTACACTAGACTATCAGGGAGCGCATCTCTAAAAGAAGAGGCATTGGGGGGAGAGTCTGGTTGTTTACTATGGCCAACATTCTGTCCTGCAAATAATGGGGTTGGACATGTGGGCCGTACATCGAACCCTTGTTCAGATGCTGGCCCTGATTTTGTCACCAGCACTGCCTGCACATACAGACCATCTGAATGGGGAGCACTATACGTGGATGGGAGAGGTAGAGTGGGGGCAGAATGGGGGGAGTGACCAGCTGCCAGGATGTACAGTGCCTATTCAGAACAGGCCCCTATATGTCCACTGGCACACAGCTGCATGCCCTGCAGTTGGAATGAGTCTCAGATGCCTGCCACATTGCATGCCACCCCCCCCCCCCCGCTCCACAGTCCTATGGCCATTCTGTGCCCCTGCTGTCATGATCTGGCCCACAGCAGCCACCGGTGACAGCCAGACAGTGGGCTGCAGGGGCAGATGTATGACATGGCATTCTGAGCCATCCTGTGAATTGCTTATTGCCATGGTGCCAGGATGCCACTGCTCCCTTGTACCAGCAGGGATGTTCTGGCATCGGGACAGGCAGCTCCCTGGACATTGATCTGCTTGGCATACGGAGAGTGCCAGGATGTCTATATCCCCGATTCTGCCCCGGGCCCCATGGTGGCATAATCAGGAATATCTCTGGCATGTCTATGCGTTCGGTGGGCAGGGTGGCCAGACATGCAGGGATAGGAATCTGCATCCATGGAGATAGCTTTGATTTGGGGAGGGGGTGAAAGAGGGTCTTCATCAAAGCTTCATTTTCCAGGTGGCGAGTATATACTGGGGTGGTACTCTGATAAGGGGACCTTGATTGGGAAAGGGGATCGAAGAGAAGTTTTAATCATAGAGGGGAGATTGGATCAGGTGGTACATTGAGTTAATTGAGGCCATGGTTGTAGATTTTGTTTATTGATTTTGGTGCCAGAATATGGATTGCATGCCTCAGCAGATAATGACGAGGCATTGAGCATTTAGCATGGGACCATGCAATAGGTGGCTGCCCTGTGCAGTAAGTGCAGGGCAGATGCTGACCACATCCCCTGCATTTACAGCACACCCTTTGCACTTCCTGCACCTAAAGTCTATGGTGCGAGTGATGTGGTCAAAATAGGGAAAGTTTATGTTGGAAAGAGTAAGGTGAGACTCTGATGTATAAATGAAAAATGGAACAGAGAGGTGTGTAAAGCATTGTTTATGCTTGCATGATTGTTAGCCATCATGTAATGATATTTAATACTGCAGTGCTTATATTTATCCGACTTTTCCACCCACACATCTCTTTCAAACTCGCCCAATCGAAGTGTCCAAATGGCCTTCCACTTCATTGCCGTTGTCAGTTTTTACCTTCTCACAGACTGGCTTGGGAACTCCCTTGCTCTTTCCCCCTCATACAATCAAATCCCAATCCTCAAGAATCATGGAAAAAGATGGTCAGGAACCCCATATCATTATCCAGGAGGTGAAGCTCACACGCGTCGCTCTCACTTGATTCACATCGCAATCCAACAATCTAGAAAATCTAAACAAGAGGATTCCCCGCTTGCCCAAAGCCTAAAATGTGCCCTCATAAATGCATATTCTATTCGTAAGAAATGGCCGGTCATCCTAGACATAATTTCCCTTCATTATCTTGATATACTTATGATCACTGAAACCTGGTTATCATATGAAGATAATGTTCTCCTCAACCAACTCCTACCCCCCAACTTCTCTATACACACACGACATAGAGAAAACAAGAAAGGAGGGGGAGCGCTCATACTCACCAAATCAGACCTTCATTTCTACACGACTGACTCCTCTAGCACTAACAACTTGGATATAATTTCCATCGCAAACGAACAGTGCTCTATCAACCTGATATACAGAGCCCCCTCAGCCTCCCCAGATGACCTCCCTACCATTATAGACCTAGCTGCCAACATCCATAATCCCAACACACCAAACTGGATAATGGGAGATTTCAATCTCCCCTCTTTGCATCAAAATCAAGCGTCTGCCCTCCTCAATGCTATTGAAGATCTGGGATACAAGCAAATAATCAAGGAATCCACGCATATAAAGGGAAATATTCTCGACATGGTGTTCGCTCCACAGTCTGTCTCTGAACAAAACCGCGACCTTGTGATGTCTGTTGCCGCTGTACCATGGTCAGACCACAAACTAATCAACCTCCAGATACCCACTAACAACAAGCAACCACAGGACAACAGAAGATTGAACAGCACCTCAAGAGCATCGACAAGAAGCTTTCGACCATTCAACAGAGAGCTTATCCTGTCTGAGACTCGCCCACTCCTCAATGATACAACTCACAACCTCGAAGAGCTGATTTACGCCTGGAACGGCAGCCTAAACACCATTGCGCAATGACCGCTCTCCAATACCACTTCAAGGAAAAGAAACTCTGCTCCATGGTTCTCCCCTGAGCTGCGGTCCTCTCTTACACATCTATGAAGACTTGCCAATCACTCTCCATTGAGGATCAGACAGCTTACAAACGCCACTTATCAATTCACCATGAGGCAATCACAGCCAAAATAAAGCAATTTCACATTGACACTCTCAAAAGATCACTGAACAAACCACGGGATCTTTTCAATTTAGTCAAATCCTTTTCGAAAGAACCATCTCCTGAGCAACACGATGAGATTCACCCACAAAAATTTGCCGATTACTTGCAATCTAAACTTCAACAGACAGATAAGGTCTCAGAAGCCATTGCACAAGAGCCCACCTGCCTAGTGTTTCTACCTATGTTCTCCACACCATCGGCAAAATACATTGAGGACACAATCTTATTTCTTAACACTACCACATCTCAAACTGATCCTTGCCCAGCCTTTTGGATAAAGGAGCTATGCAGTGAGTTCAGTCCTTTCATTGCAAGACTTATGAACCTATCATTCACAACTGGATCCTTCCCCACAGCACTCAAACGTACTTCCATTAGATCTCTTTTAAAAAACTCCAAACTAGACCCCCAAAGGGTCGACTCTTACAGGCCCATAGCTAGTATTCCTCTCCTAGCTAAGATAATAGAGAAAGAGGTACAAAGACAAATCCAAGATCATATAGACTCTGCAGCCCCTCTAGACCAGTGCCAACATGGGTTCAGAGAGTATCATGGCGTGGAAACCCTCCTTACCACCCTCTTCAATAACATAATCACAGGTATCGACAACATCAGGCAAGGTTTTGTGCTCATTTTCTTAGACATAGCTGCAGCTTTCGATTCAGTAAGTCATGAACTTCTCCTCTGGCGACTGAAAGAGAAAGGCATCTGCAACACTGCACTCGAATGGTGTAAATCTTATCTGGATGGAAGATGGCAACATGTAAAATCTGGAGCAGAAGAATCAAAACCCTTCCATCAAAGGCAAGGTGTACCGCAAGGTTCCTCTCTATCATCGCTCATGTTCAACATATACATGCAGCCTATCTGCAACATTATCAAACCTTTCAATGTGAACTGTTTGATATATGCAGATGACATCCTCCTTTACATGCCGTTCTCTACGAATCAAATGGACCTGTCCCCCCTGATAGAGTGTTTCGACGCAGTTTCAGAATGGCTTCAATCTCAAAACCTCCGTATCCAACACAAGAAAACTGAGGTTCTCTTCATCACAAGAGACCCCAATTTCACTCCACCGCCCCATTTAAGAGTTAAGGAAGCGGACTTGCATACAAAAGACACAATAAGATACCTTGGAGTCACATTGGACCACCTTCTTGATATGAAGTCACACATAGGAAATATAGTAAAAGCAGTATACTTCAAGATCCGAACACTCAGGCATCTGTGTTCCTTATTGGATCCAGAGGACTTCCGGACTATATACCAAGCACTAATCTTACCCCACTTCGACTATGCCAATGCCATTTTACAAGGCCTCCCTCAATCTACCTTAATCTCGCTACAGCTTGCCATGAATGCTGCAGCAAGGGTTCTCCACGGAGCCTCTAGGAGTGACCATGTGACGCCTATCCTGAAGCAGCTTCACTGGCTCCCCATACATGGAAGGCTCGTTTTCAAGACCTTACTACTGACCTTCAAGGCCATCTATGGTCTCTCATCCTCCTCTCTTACAGAGCTCATCCACACCGTGCCACCTAACAGATCTAGAAGACCAACAGTGTTAAACTCGCTAATAACTCCAAAGGCCTTAACAAAATGCAACCTGACAACGGCAAACAGGGCTTTCATATTTTGCACCCCAAGATGCTGGAATGCTCTACCATCTGACATTCGTGCTATCGTTGACTTAGCCCAGTTCAGGAAGGCACTCAAATATCACCTGTTCCTCAAGTACTACCCAGTCAGAAATGAAGCCTAAATAACCCCACCAAAGAATGTAAATACATGCTGCTTCTAGAGCTTTGTCATTACGCTTACCTGTAGATACTTTATGTAAATAGTTCACCCATGTTGTCCAAGTTTTTTCACCTGTTCTCTGTAATACCGAACAGCCTGTTGTTCCGGTCTTTTTGTTTTAATGTAAACCGCGCTGATGTCGAATAGTGCGGTATATAAGAAATTGTAATAAAATAAATAATAAATAAATTTATATTATGAATTTGTATTAAGTTTAAGTTTAAGTTTATTAGCTTAATATACCGCTAAACGTAAAGGAACATCATAGCGGTTTACAGAGTTCAAATCATAATGGTCACCGTAGGGTGAAGGGAAAAAAGGAAAAGAAGTTACATCGACTGATCGGAAAGCAAACTAGGCAGATTCATACAACAGGACGGTAGAGGGGAAAGTGAGGGGAGGGGGAAGGGAAGACAAAGTCATGTGGGAGGTTCAGGAAGGTCAAAGGCAAGGGTAAAGAGGTGAGTTTTAAGGCAGTTCTTGAAGGTGGCATGTTCTTGTTCGAGGCGGATAGAAGAGGGGAGAGAGTTCCACAGGGCAGGGGCAAGGAAGAAAAATGCAGAGGAACGAGTGGATTGGAGGCAAGCACAGGTGGGTGAGGGAAGATGCAAGCGATTCAGGTGAAAGGAGCGTAGGGAACGAGTTGGATTGTGAAAGTGAACCAAGTCAGCTAGATACTGAGGGGAGTGGGTGTAGAGGATGCGGTGGAGAAGGACCAGAATCTTGAAATGAATGCGGAACTTGACAGGGAGCCAGTGGAGACGGATGAGGAGAGGAGTGATATGATCACGGATAGATGCATGAAAGATGAGCCGGGCAGCAGTGTTTTGGATACGTTGAAGACGGAGTAGTTGGGAGGCGGGGAGACCAGACAGGACGGAGTTGCAGAAATCAATGTGAGAGGAGGAGTAGCCTAGTGCAGAGGAGTAGCCTAGTGGTTATACCCAAAAAATCAAGAGTTAAATTCCCACTGGCACTCCTTGTAACCTTAGGCAAGTCACTTTACTCTCCATTGCCTCAGAAGAAAAGGCTGGTAATCTACTTTTGGTGATACATTGCCAAGAAAACCCAGAGATAGCTGGGTCATTATGAGTCAACATTGACTTGATGGCACAAAAAGACAAAATATTGGCCAAGGAAGAATGTAACCCTTGTTTAACAAAATACATTTTTAAAAAAGATTTGGTAAGTACAAAAACTTACTGCACTTTAGTAAATAGCCCTTATACAGTTGTGGTCAAGATTATCACCACCCTTGCAGTTCAACCCCTTAATGCCCAATATCTCCTAAAAAGAACTGGCCAGTGAAATGGCTTTGGACTATATGCACACACATTTGACACACAAAAGAATCAAATAAAACATGACCAATTAAAAAAAGGAAATAGTATAAAACTGGGACATTGCCAGGACATGATTATTAAATCAAAAAAATCCCAAAGGGCTAAAGGAAAGGCCTAGCCCATAAAATATAGTCAATAAAGAGACCTATTCCCACAGATGTTCACACTGGCAACACTAAATAATTTTGTTGGACTAATGTAGGACCGTACCTAGCCCTGTGTGAGTGATGCGGCCGCACAGGGTGCAAAGGCTTAAGGGGTGCATTTCAGCTGTCTGCTGTTGCCTGCGGCCTCCACTTTTTCTTCTCTCAGAAGTGGCAGACAATGGCAGACTGCTGAAATGCATTCCTTAAGCCTTCTTGCGGCATTCTAAGCAGGTCTGGTCCCTCCCTCCTCTGATGCGGCGTCAGAGCAGGGAGGGATAGATCTGCTTAGAGTGCCGGCAACTTGCACATTGGACGCGCCTCTTCTCTCCCGCAGCCAACCAGAAAGTGACTAGATGGAGGTGCAGGGGTGGAGGGCGCACACCCAATGTGCAAGTCGCACAGGGTGAGATTCACGCTCGGTACGGCCCTGGACTAGTGTCATAGAAACATAGAAACATAGAAAAATGATGACAGAGAAAGACCACATGGCCTATGTAGTCTGTCCTTCCATATCAACAACTACAACAGCCCCCTTTTTTCCTTTAGAGATCCTCTGTGTTTGTCCCATGCTTTTTTGAATTCAGATACCATCCTCATCTCTACCACCTCCACTGGGAGACTATTCCATGGATCCACCACTCTTTCTGTAAAGAAATATTTCCGCATATCACTCCTGAATCTATTCCCTTTCACCCTCAAACCATGTCTCCTCATAGCATAACTTGCTTTCAATCGAAAGAGGCTCTCCTACTGTGCATTTATGCCACAGAGGATTTTAAATGTCTCAATCATATCACCTCTATCCAGCCTTTCCTCTAAGGTGTACATATTAAGATCCTTAAGTCTGTCCACATATGCTTTATAATGAAGACCACTAACCATTTTAGTAGCCACCCTCTGTACTGACTCAAGCCTGTTTATATCCTTTTGAAGGTGCGGTCTCCAGAATTGCACACAATGCTCCAAATGAGGCCGCACCAAAGATTTATACATAGGCACTTTCACCTCCTTTTTTCAGCTAGCCATTCCTCTCCCTATGCACCCAAGCATCCTTCTAGCTTTTGCTGTCACCTTTTCTACCTGTTTAGCTACTTTAAGATCATCAGACACAACCACGCCTAGGTCCCACTCTTCTTTAGTGGACAAAAGTACTTCACCCCTTATACTATATTGCTCCCTTGGATTGCTGCAGCCCAAATGCATGACCTTGCACTTTTTTAACATTAAATCCCAGCTGCCAAATTCTAGACCATTTTTCAAGCTTAGCTAGATCCCTCCTCATGTTATGTACACCTTTCTGGGTGTCTACTCTATTGCAGATTTGGTATCATCAGCAAAGAGGCAAACCTTACCCGATAGCCCTTCTGCTATATCACTAACAAAGATGTTGAAAAGAATCGGACCAAGGACAGATCCCTGGGGCACACCACTGGTAACTTCCTTCTCCTCAGAGTGAGCTCCATTTAACTGTAGCCTTTGTTGCCTGCCATTCAACCAATTTCTATAGCTACTTGTTGCTTCTTTATTGATAGTTGATCCAAGTAGGTTAAAGTTGTCCACGATTTCAATTTCTTCTCCTTCAACTTGTTGATTTTGCCAGTTGTCATGATCTTTGTCTTCATTACATTAAGGTACTGGCCCATGTTCTTTGATTGTGAGAAGCAAATGTTTTAGATCATCTTCACATTCAGCCAGTAATGTGGTATCATTAGCATAGTGAAGGTTGTTGATGAGTTTTCCACCAATCTTCACACCTCTGTTGTCTTCATACAATCCTGCTTCTCTGATGATTTGTTCTGCATATAAATTAAACAAGTTGGGGGAAAGTAAGCTGCCTTGTCTTACACCTTTGCTTATTTTAAACCATTCTGTTTCTCCTTGTTCCGTTCGAACTGTTACTTCTTGATCAATGTACAGATTGTGCAAGAGTACGATCAGGTGTTCTGGTATACCCATGCTTCTTAATGTGGCCCAGAGTTTCTCATGGTTTACACAGTCAAAAGCCTTGCTATAGTCGATAAAGCACAAATAGATATCCTTTTGGTATTCTTTAGTCTTTTCAAGGATCCATCTTACATCCGCGATGATATGTCTTTATCCTTGCCCTTTCCTGAATCCTGCTTGCACTTCAGGTAGTTCTATAGATGTTTTATTTTATTTATTTATTTATTTAGCAATGCTTATATATCGCTTTTCACCAGGTCAAAGTGGTGTACATTCAGGTATGGTGTATATTTCACTTGTCCCCGAAGGGCTCATAACCTATGTTATGTACCTGAGGCAATAGAGGGTTGAGTGGCTTGCCCAAGGCCACAAGGAGTGCCTGTGGGACCAGAAACCCGAGTCTCTCCTGACCTGAGATTGCTGTCCTCTAGTGGGATGTTGCCTCTATCTACAAGGAAGGCATCTGAGTTTTAGGTTGGTTTCCTAATCAGCAGTATACCTAGTCAGAAATAAAAATATCAAACAAGGAAGAGCCTTAATAGTTTTATTTGCTTTAACTGTCAACTGAATAGCATTAAAATATAAGTTAGACTTACTATTACTGCTTTAAATGTAGGTCATTGAATTATCCACAGATTACTCAGACCTCTGAAATACAGTGTGCAGTCATGGCTTCTAAATAAGTCAGGTTGATATTCGAAAGCATTTATGCGGTCGGCAGAGGAGCTATTGCATGGTCAAAATAATCCATCTGAAAAGGAGGCAGGATTTACGGTGTTCCAAGATGGTGCCCTTATATGTCTAAGAGGCGATATTCATCTGCTTAATGTATAAACTAGATAGCCTACTGAGCTGCACAAATATTACCAATATGCAGTGCTATACAGAGACATGTAAGAGACAGACCCTGCTCATAACAACACAACAACTAGGTACTAGGCTATATAAGAGGTGAACAGGCTACTAAAGGGATCAGGATTCAAAAGCAGGTGTAACTTCAAGAAGATAATTTTATAAGCAAGTGCCTATTTTTCTTTATAAAATTATTGTGGAAGTAATAAAAAATCATACCCTAATTGTGGACATTTTAACACCAGCCTTAGAACTGAGGTGAGTGCCTACACCTTTATTTTGCCAGTTTGCACATATAAAGTGACATTCTATAAAGGAAGTCCAAGTCCAACAAGTGACATCCAGTGCAGAACGTGCCAAGAAACGCCAGAGACATCTATGCGTTTGTCCAATTTTAGTAACAAAGACATCCGCAATGTAGATGTCCATGCTCATGGCCACATAGATGTCCCCTTCTGAAAGCATGGGGTGGGGATGTACATTGCAGGCATGCTAGCATAAGGGGACATCCAGCTGCATGGGAAAATGATAACATGAGCCCTCAATCCTCATCAGTGTTCGTTATTGGCATGGAAAAGACAGGGGACATGAGCAGACCTCCTTCTTCCTCTCCTTGTATTGCAAGGTGATGTCTCCAATATTGTGTTAATCAGGGGTGTCCAACCCTGTCCTGGAGGGCCACAATTCTGGCAGGTTTTTGGGATAGCCCAATGAATATGCATGAGATATATATGCATTAGAGATATCCTGACAACCCGACTGGTTTGTGGTCCTCCAGGACTGGATTTGGAGACCTCTGCCTTACACCTCTGTCATTTAAGATTGTGAGTGGGCAAGGTACAGATGTCCTAGACATCAAAAAGGTAGATAGAATTTGTCACATTCCTCCTCGATTCTCACCACCACCAAAACGTTATCTAATAGAAAACATTCTGGTGGTGGTGAGAAGCAAGGAGGAATGTGACAAATTCTATCTACTCTTTTTGATGTCTAGGACATCTGCACCTTGCCCACTCACAATCTTAAATGACAGAGGTGTAAGGCAGGGGTCTCCAAATCCAGTCCTGGAGGACCACAAACCAGTCAGCTTGGCAGGATATCTCTAATGCATATATATCTCATGCATATTCATTGGGCTATCCCAAAAACCTGCCAGAATTGTGGTCCCTCCAGGATAGGGTTGGACACACCTGTGTTAGATGGTCATAGTGTTTCCCTGCATCGAGAGATCTGTTACTTTGGGGTAATATTAGATGCTACCCTTTCAATATGTCCACAAGTTCAGTGGTTGGTGTGTTCTGCCTTTTATAAGTTGCGAAAAGTCAGAAAATTGAAAGGCTATCTACCTCCCGCTGACTTTTGTATGGTAGTTCAACTGGCAGTTCTACCAGTATTAGATTACTGTAAGGTTGTCTATTTGGGTTTAACTTTAGGCCTGTTGTGATCATTACAAGTAATTCAAAATGCAGCTGTGTGGCTGATTTTTAATTTAGGGAAAACTGATCATATTTCTTCATTTTATGCAGAACGTCATTGGTTGCATGTTAAAGAACAGATATCTTTTAAATAATTCACCAAATTATTCATCAAATATAGGATTATTTAGCTTTTAGGAAGCAATTGAAAACACATTTCTTCTTTCTAGGTTGATATATTAGTTTTAAGATTGTTTGGATTTGAAAATGAATGTTGTATGTCATGTAAAAATGGTTTTATTTGTTATCTTTATTGTGAATATTTATTTGAACTTGCTCAGTAATTGTATGATGGGCATGTAAATAGTATTAATAAAACATAAACATAAATAGCATCCAGAAGACTGGCTGTCCAAGCAAGTATTTTTCCAATGCTTATTCATACCTAGGGCAACTATAAGCTTGAATGCGGCTTAGGAAATTGGGCGAGGAGTCCAAGCTCTGAGAACACTCCAAACATGCTCAAACTATGCCTCCGTTCAGACTTGAATGTCCTTGTGCTAGGGGCATCCACAGAACCATCTTCTAAAATGGCTCTGGGGACATCTCCATGCTCCATCCACACTCTGTCCAAAACCCACCCATGTACATGCCCACTAGCAAGGTACACGCATCACAATGGATGCTATTTTATAAAAAGCCTTTTACATGCATATGTGACCCCTTACATGCATAAATGGATAAAATAGCCTATTTAGGAGCCTACTTGCTTAAAGTAGGCATCTTTTACAAAATTACCCCAAAATGTTTAATTGGAAAGTTGAAGTTATATATGGATATTCAACATCACCTAAACAGCATTATTGTATATAAGTATAACATAAATATATCTAGATTAGATATTTCAAATTATACTTTAACTGTGTGGATGGAAATTGACCTCAGTAACCATAGAAAACACCCTTTGTTTGTAATGAGACAGTTTTGGTAAACTATTTATGTAAAAATAATACTATAACAGTGGAATGATTGCTGTGTTTTTCAAAACGTTATCAAGAAATAATATACACACATATTTAAATGTGGTGACAAGTACCAAAGCCATGTAAATTTATCAATTTAAAATGATATCAAAAATGTTGTGGAAACAATAATGGCAAATGTAAGCTGTCCTTATCTAAGAAGAAGCACACTTCTGCACTCCGAGTATCTGAAAAGATTTTATCGTATTTGAGAACAATGTCAACTTTGGGTGAATTTACGAGCAACCAGGTCAATTTAATTTTTCAGATATAAAAGGTTATATTATGGTATTTAATTTTATAGATATGACAATCTAAATGTGATTCAGAGCAACTATTTTTTACCTCTTCCCATTTTATTAATGTTAAAATTTAATGAACACACTAGTCTTACAGAAAAACACAACTTAGAACTGTAAGCAGATAAAGACTTTAAAAGAATCAATTTTTAGATAGCACTGGTGTTTTTAGGTACTGTTTAATAAAAAGTTCAATATAAAATAGAAAAATGTTTTAATTTCACATTTTAGTTCTTTTTTTTCCCCCCCGTTTTCTTTTGTGTTTGTTTTAAATATTCAGTGCAACATCTGGCCTCTTTATATATGATTTCATGTTCAAGAGCTAATACATAATCCCAAAAGCACCAAAGTCTCAATTACTAGACTGATTCACCAGATGTTTAAACAACCATGCCATATGCAATGGCCACGTCACTACCAATGTACTCACTTTAATCACTCAGTCTAAGGGGTATGTTTACTAAAGCGCGGTAAAAGAGCAGTCTTTTCCATGCATTAAAGCAATAAGGGGTTACCATGTGGTAAGTGTGCTGGGCGTGTCAGAGGCATTCCGGCGTTAAGGGGTGCTAGTGGACACTTACCATGTGGTAGCAGCACATACTGCGTTAAGAAGTGGTAATGGTGGCAATGGACATGCGGTAACAGGACATTAAGGAGTGGTAGTGACATGCTGTGGGAAGGTGTCTGGCATACACCTTAATGCAGAAAAGCCACTGAAAGGGGCTGAAAGTGGGGCAGGGAAGCTATTGGAGGAGATATGGATGCAAGAACAATTGGTAGCCGATGGAGTTGACTCACCTGATTCCTGGCAATGTGGCCTATACTGTTGACTAGGTGAGATACACGGCTGTGTAGTGATGATGGTCAGTGTTGGTGTTGGCTGTGTCATGGGTGGGTGATGGCCACAGTCGAGTCAGCAGAGGGGATGCAGAAGCTGGGGGTGGGGGACTGTGACAGGTGTGCAGTCCTAGATGCTCCTGAAAGCATATACAGTGCCGTAAGCTACATTATAGTGTCTGTGAGATGTGGACAGGTATCCAAATGTACTGTCAGTGTGTGGCATGCCATAGGCCAGGAGAGTGTCTGGGTGAAGGCAACATATTCCTGATGTGGGCAGCAAAGTGGGGATTGTCCATGAGTGCTCATGTGGAGCAGTCACAAGAGAGGTGTGCATGATATGGCCAACTGCTGCAAATGACCCTGATGGCCATTGTGGGGCAGTTTACTGCCAGTAAGCTGTCCACCATGAATCTCCCTGATGGTCAAATGGTGGGTATGGGGCTGTGCCATGCATTTTCCAAGCAGAGAGTTTGCAATGTGTGTGGTGAGTGGATGTATGGGATCATGCAGGCCAAAAACATTTGGTGTGTGTGAACCAAAAGTAACAGTGCCATGGGCTACATGAAACACCATTTGTGCAGGTGGGACTGGTGCTTCAGCCTGTGCAATTTCAAGACAATACATCTGACAGAGTGGCATGATAGAAAGGGACAAGTGAACCCATTTTCCCCATGTGGGGCAAGTAATGATGGCAGAACAGTGCCGGGAATGGCTATGCAAGGAGTATTAGGTGCCTGAATGTACGAGATATATCCTCTTTATGTAAAGCTGGGAGGTCACAATGATGGAAAAAAAGAAAATGCATCTATATCAGTTGACCAAGACATCTGCTGCGTATACATCACTGACCCACTGAAATGTGCCGCGGCAGAGCCACTGATGCCATGTTCACAAATGTCCATGATGAGGAATGTCATGTTGGGCTAGCCAACGTGTGGCCATAATGCATAGAAATATAGAAGAATGATTGTCTGCAGGTCACAGCAGAGCCAGGACTGTGCAAGTGCACCCAGGCACAAAATGAACAAGCAGGAATCAAACCCAGGAACTTTGCCTAGGGAGACATTGCACCCACCAGTAAGCTATGCCTCCACACAGCTCTATATCAATGTATAGAGCCTACAGATCTCTGATCAAACTGCTGTCTGCCAGCATAGGTTCGGCCCTCCGCTACCCATGAGGCACTGCACATGCAAATCAGTGGTCTACAGCTGAAGAACCAGCATATCAGCTCAGTAAGACGCACTGGTTGTGTGTGCTAAATGCACATAACAACAGCAAGCCATGCTGCAGAGCGGTTTCAGCTGTCACCCTGAGGGTGAGGAGGGGTGCCCAGCACCTGGTCCACTGAAAGTGCACTGTTAGAGATGATCTCTGTTGGCTGTGCTATAAGCCTACATCACTGCTAGTGTATAATAAGTATTGTCTGCAGTGTATTATGCCTTTTTTTTCTTCTTTTTTTTATTTGTTTCCTGCGTGCTGAGGGTGATGGTGATAGCAACAGCTCTGCTCTGTGGTCTGCCCATTGGATATTAACCCTCCAATAACAATGCAGGTTAGTGGAGTGTCAATATGCTGCTGCCATGGTTGTCTACTGCAGAGGCGGTGTATAGGCTGGCATGGGGGGCTACTGCTACAGTCCTGTCAAGCCTGCAGTGAGTAAACCATGAACAACTGCTGTGCCAACCATTGAGAACTAACAATTGACTACAACACTAGCAGAAAGACTGCCCCACTGGGCAGTGTCAGCCAAGCACAAACCAACTACAGTAGGCCTGTTGGTCATCATATGTATAGTACGACCATGTCCCTAGCCATTTACTCAGTGATTAGCATCCTTAGACAGAGAATGCATCCACATCACTGGAACCAGCTCTTGTAATAGCTCTATGTTACTACATAGCCATGCCATGGTCACTTTTTGGTCATAATGAGAGTGCTATCTCAGCATGACATATACAGTGGCCACACAGGCAATGCACATGGCAGGCGGGTACAATAGCATCTCGGCCAGTAACACTACCATTGTGGCAGACATATCACAGGCCAATCTGCACTGTTTCAGGCGATACCCACAATCCTCTGCCTCGCCTTATTCACTTTTTCCAAACAGACTGGGAAAAACTCGGACAATGTGAGCTAAAGTGCAGTGCAGAAAGCCACAGGACAAAGGGGAGCCATACACACATGCATACACTCTCATTGGCGCACTGAGAAAAAGTGGAGATGGTTGGTATTCTTATTTGACACTCCTGTCTCAATGTCAGCTCAAGGATTGATAACTAGTGTTCTGTTTGCATATGCTATATTACCATGCCTTTCCCTCCCCACATGTTACCATGTGCTATTAGCCTCCAACCAGCTGTGGATAGTGGAGCCTGTCAGTGCTGCTGGTGTGTGTTCCAACCCTTGCTGGCCATCTCCTTGGGGGTTGCACATGCTGGAGCTGTACTTACACTGTCAGTTAAACCTTGTCCACAGGAAGATGCAATACAGAAACCCCAGTGAGGACCTGAATCTGTGACCCTCCACACATATACACACTAACTGTGTGTGTTCACCACAGTGCTACCTTATAGGGACAACACCTCCTGTTGCTGACATGCTTCCCTTCAGCTAATCTTTGGCACATGCTGCAATGCACATGGTGCACATGACTAAGACAAGGCTTCTGTCTGCTGCAGGCTGGTGCCACTTCCTACACCACCACCAACACGCCACAATGCACTGACATGCCTATGCACTGTCAGTGGTGGTGGTCGCAGTCTTAGCATGTTAAACAAGCAGGTTTGTCAGGTGCTTTGAGCACAAGGCCATATGGGGGGGCAGGGGCACACATGGACAGCCACGCAGCCCCCACCAGCTGCCCATGCAGGGGCCCCATCACCGCCTGCCACTGATACATCTCAGGGGAGGATGGCAGCCACTGCTGTAGTATTTCTCCAGGCACCTGCATTTTCCAGCTACCTGGAGGGCTACAGCCTCTTCCTCCACAGCTGGGTTCTGCGGCAGCAGGGGGAGGGAGACAATCTGGATTTCTGCCTGGGGTGTCAGGATCCTTGGACTGCCCTGTGTGGCACATGCCTTTCCGCAGCAGTAGCAGGACTGTGTGCTGACACTGTCTCTGGGGGATCATGATGAACATCACAGATGGTTCTGCGGATGGCAGAATGCCCCTTTGTGGAGAGGCTATAAAGGTTGGGGCTCATCAACCTGGGGAAGAGACAGCTGAGGGGGTTGATATGATAGAGGAGTGGAACAGGTAAATGTAGGTTGCTTTTTTATGCCATCAGACTGTGGACAGACTAGGGAACCTGCAATGCGGCTACAGTGTAACCCATTTGGGTCTTCTGGGTGAAAATATTTTTTCAGTCAACGCGTAATCAAACCCTGCAATCTATTACCGGAGGATATGATAAAAGCTGTCAAAGTAGCTGGGTTTAAAAAGGTTTTGATGGGTTCCTGGGTAACGGTCCATAAACCATTGCTAAACAGGATCCAAGCTATGCACTGCTTGCCCCATTACAGTTATTGGGATCCTGTGTGTTTTTTGGGGAAACTTGCTAGGTACTTGTGACCTAGATTTTGCACTGTTGGACACAGGATACTGGGCATGATGGACCTTGGTCTGACACAGTTTGACATATTTTGTAGTCTTATGTTCCTATGTGCCATCTAGGCAGCTGCCTGGTCCCCCCTGTGCACCAGCAGCCCCCACTGCATGACCCATGTGCCACCTCCTTGCCCCCATTTGCACCAGTGCCCTTTCATACTTGGGCACTATGCTGTTGCTTCTAATGGAGCACTACTATTACTCACTTGGGCTCCCCTATCTGTGTATCACATTGCAGATGTAAAATAGGCTCTCTCTCCTCAGAAAATACCTTTTCTGCCAGGTTTTGAATTGCGTTAGGGTTCTTGCCGTTAAGGTGCCAGCATTAAGGGAGCAAGCCTTGTTCCCACCCACTCCCTGCCCATTGACCCCCACTCTCCACCCTGTGCACGTCTTCTCTCCACCCATAGGGTGCTTTATGCTGCTGGTGCTGTTAGCATGCGCTAAAGTGCCTTTTTGCACGTGCTAAGTGTGCACATGCACAGTTAGCTGCTCTAACGGCACACTTGCTCCTTTACCGCTGTTTGGTAAACATACCCCTTAGAGTCTTAGCCTTTAGATGATGATAAGAATGTTATGGCAAATAGCCATTTTGAAAGACCAGGCAAATATTTTACTCATTATCCAGTGTCTGACAAAAGACTCTTGGGAGCCCAAATAGGGCCCGATTCAGACATGGGTGGGGGGCTGCCCCGCAAGCCGTCAGGATCCTATTACCCCTCCTGCTCTCCCCAGATGTCCTGAGCAGTAGGACAGTGAGAGCCGACAGGAGACAGGAAGGAGCAGGGTTGGGGCAGAACAGGGGGCGGGTTAGCCCAGCAGGACATACAGGGTGAATTCCTTTCATGGCCCTGTATGTCCTGTCGAGTCAAAGGGGATGTGCTGCTTATTCTACCTTGAAGGTGGAATAAGCAGCACTAATCCAGCGATCGGGCAGGGCTGGGGCCGGGTGCGGGCGGGGTTCCTGCTGCCTGATCCAGGCCATGGCTTGCCAGGTGTGGGTCAGATGACGGGGAAGAGGGGGTAGTGAGCCACGGCAGACAGGGGAGCCTGTGAGGAAGACATCCCTGCAGGCAGGCAGGGGCACACCGGGCTGTCCTTGGCCCGGTTCAGTGTACAGTGGGAACGTTTTGTTCTCATGGTACAGAATCAGGTCCTAACAGGTCGTCTTCCTCAGGGATGTCTGGGCGTCCCAGATGCACCCATCTCTGAATTGGGCTCTTAGTGTCCTATAAGTTGATAATGAATATAAAATTTAGAGATTTAGGGATGGCTCTTCTCAAAATGTATTATCGTCTCATTAAGATATGCTTTAGGGCCACCAGCTGTCATTGGATATGAAGCATTTCACCTTCATTGTCAGGGGTGTCTAGAACTGAGTAGTTAAAGGGCATGGAGGCACATTCCAGTCAGGCTGTCCGTGTGGCCGATCAGAAGCGGATGCCCAAAGGTAGACCAGATTCTGATCCCGTGGGGGCTAGACGTGCCCGCGGGATCAGAATCTGGTCTACAGCCTGAATATGCAGGCCAGGCCCCAATTCTGATTGGCCTGAATTCCCTGCCACATGCCCGGCTACCTCAGTCAGGCTCCTGAATGTAGCTGCAGTGCCATGGCATCCCATCGCCATGGCACCACAGCTCCACTCAGGAGCCATAAATGTTGGCCACCACTGAAATCCTCTTTTCCACACAGCTGGGCCCTCGATCCGGCCTCCCATGGCCAGCGTCTGGCTGCGGGAAACTTACTGCACCCCTCTACTTTTTTTTTTGCAGGCCCGGCAGCATCATCCCCCGATGTCCAGGGGAACTTATTCCACCTCTGCAGTGGAATAGGTCCCCCATCTAAGTTCACAGCCCTGGACATACAGGGCCAATCTCTGAATTGGCTCTGTATATCCGGGCTCATGGCCCACCCATGATCCACCTCACTCCGCCTCCGGAACACCCCTCCAGCCCCTGTCTAGGCCTTTCCATATAAACACACTTTTCATACAGGGAGGCTTTAGCCAGGGCCAGCAGGGGAGCAAATAGTGGGAATGGACCTCCGAACGGGATGTCCATCCCCGCTATCCATTGTTCAGAACGACCCGCTTAGTGTATATTTAAGGCATGACATCAGTATAATCTGAGGATAAAAGGCAAAAAATGTTTGCCCACATTTAGCATGCTCTGCAAAATGTATGTCACCTGTAAAAGGTAAAAACATGCATCAAGGTACATATGGAAATACCATGTCAGAATAATAAGAAAGAAAACATTGGTAATTAGTAATACAGAAAACATGGGAAAACATTTCTATAAGCTTTTCCCATTTCTGCAATCAATTTTTTCCATACTTGATGGCCACTCACATAAGATATAGCATTCACATCTTAGCTGAAAAATCATGTCTTTTCCTTACAAAGACCAAAAAGATCAACCTTTTGTGGATAGTAGAGAATTGAACCACTTATTAAGTTGTTTTGCTAAATAATTCTTAGGATTTTCCTTTCAATTTCTTATTGATATTCATTGCTTTATGATTTTCCTCCTCTCTCCCTCCTAGAACAGTGCATGTCAGTGTCCAGTGTTGCAGCAGCAGCTGATGCCAAATGCAATGGGGGGCTTCTAGGCTTGTATGGGGCTACAGCTTCCCAATCCGGTTGGTCTTGCCCTTACCAAAGTGAGCAGGTCAGGAACAACTGCTGTCCCAACCTTCTGGAAATACCAAGCTATCACAGAAGCACAGTCAGAATGCACCTGCTGCCTACCATGGGGCTATTTCAACCATGCACATGCCACCTGTGACAGCATACAATGGACATAGCAGCCATGTATACCCTGGATTAGGACAAGCAGCATGGTCACCCAGCATTTAGGTTTCAGGACAGGGAGAACACCCACATCACTGGATCTAGACACTATACAGCCCTACGTGGATACATAGCCGTGCCATGGTCACAGCTTTGTCAGCGTGAGAGTACCCTCACAGCGTGAACTGCTGTGGCCAGGCCATGCACATGGCAGATGGGCACTACAAAATCTCAGCCATTGACTCAACCTCCAATGCAGACACATCCTGGGCAAACCGCTCTATTTCAGGCCATACCCACAATCCTCTAATCCCTAATCCTCATCATGCACATGGGAACAGCCTAGGCAATGTGGGGAACAGTGCAGTGCAGAAGGCTACAGAACACTGGAGACACACACACACACACATACACTCACATCGCTGCACTGTGCAAAAGTTGGGATGGTTGGCATTCCTGCCTGCCACTTTGGTTTCCATACCAGGTCAGGCATTGCTAACATGTGCTCATTATGCAGGCACTAGTAGCGTGCTCTGACATTCATGCCTATTGTTAACGTCCACTCAGTGTGCTGGTGCTATCAATCTGCCTTTCCATCCAACTGTGGATAATGGAGCCTGTCTGTATGGCTGATGGGTGTTTGGACCCTTTGTGCCGATTCATTGGGGGTTGTACATGCTGGTGCTGTACCTGCACTGTAGGCTAAGGTTTACCTGCAGGGACGTGCAGAGCATGATCTGCAGCCAGGTCTTGAACCTGTGTCCCTCCACTCATAGACAGTGATTCACAAGTGGTTCATCCCCCAGTCTGAGCCAGGTCTCTGTAAGAAAAAGGAGATCCAGAGAGTGCTGAGAGATGAGATCCTGAATAAGGGCCATTTTTGAGTGGAGTGCTTTGCAGTTAAGCAGCCCACAACAAAGAGGGGTCAGGATTGATGGAGGCAAAGTGAGAGAGGAATTAACATTAGACATGGTGTTACGAGTGGCAGGAGGCTGGCAAAAGTGTTATGGGGATCAAGGAAGTCTACTTGACTTTGTTCTCTGAATGGTGGTCTTTGGTGAGTGGACATTTAGGAGATAATTTTATAAGGGTTTCCTAGTTTTTTGTGTATTCCAATGTGCACAAATCACACCTATTTTATAGAGAATAGCAGGGAACTACCTTTCTTTGTAAAACAGGGGCTTAAGTCATAAGATACATGTACCAAACTTAGGAATGAGAACCTCTGCCACCCTAGACTTGGTGGAAATGCATGTGCCTTGACTTGTTAAGAGCTCACATAAGTTATAGCCATCCATAACTTATGGGGGTCATTCTAAACTCTGACTAGGGGGGATGGATGTCTGGTGTGGAAGTACATCATCCACTATTCATCTGAGGATGATGCTGTGGCCATAGTTCCCCTCACATACAGCTGAGCTGTACGGGGAGCTTTGGATGGGGAGGGAGTGAGAGGGCTGGAGGAGGAGCATGGTCATATAGGGCCAATTCTGTATGTGGTCCTGTACATTCAGGGTTAGCAGGATGGACAGGGACTTATTCCACCTCAGTTCCCCGAGTTTGGCAGCAAACACTGGTGGACCCCACTGATGACGTAGGAGGATGCAGGGGGTTCCCTGCAGCCCGACCTTGGCTTTGTCAGGCCCCATTGGGGGTCAGGCGGCTGGAAACAGCATTCTAATGTATGCGGTGGGGCACTGGAGCTCCTGCATGTTGATATGGTGCCATAGCAATGGGACGTTATGGCACCGCAGCTCCATTCAGGAACCAGGCTAAGTTAGTCGGGCAGGGCTCTGGACATCCAGAGTGGCAGAATCGGGGCACGGCCTGGACATCCAGGACCTATACTGCGATTCTGCTTCCATGGGGACATTTAGCCCCCCTCAGGGGCAGGATCGGGTGCATCTCCAGGCCATCCAGATTTCTGGATGTCCGGACGGCCTGGATGTGCACCTACAGAATTGGCCTCTATAGATCTAACTTTGTGCTCATCCCAAGTTCTGCCCCTGGCCATGCTCACTCTGAAAGTATGTGCCATGGGCCTGATGTGCGTACTTATATAATAGCAACTATCTAAAGTATGTGTGTACATGCCCATCCATGTGCATTGTCATTGAAAATACATGACTTAAGCATGCAGATACGCATAACTTTATGTGACTCCTTATAAAATTACCTGTGCCAGGAAGTGGATTGGTCATCCATGCAAGATTCTGGATTCATCTGCGCAGGTGTCAGTGTCTTCTGTAAGGATGATTTTTTTTCCTGAGGAGATGAGCTGAAGGGGACCTCTGCATGTATGTGCTCAGAACTTTACATTTAAATTCTGAGCTGACGGAACTAATCTGAGCTAATCTCTACACTGTTGGATGACATCACTCACTTGTGTTCTTGACTCAATCCTGATTGACAGAAAAACCTCTGACAGCATGTAGAGACCCCCTCCATGCAAAGCAAGAACAGGGATCCCTCCAATCTCTGTACCATTTTACCACCTCTGCCCTGATTTTCCTGTAGTGCTCCACCATTTAAGAGGGACACTACAATGAGTATTTCACCATATTTTATCTATTTGCACACATTAAATACACCTCTGTAGCAATGATTTCCTGAGTACAAGAGCTCAGTTGTGTCTCTGGCACTAATTGTCTTCTCATTTTCCTGTTGTTTGCTCCTCCTCCTCCTCCTTATGATCTGAAGACTGGATTAGCCCCTTCAGAAGGAGACCACCTGTTAATTAGGGCTTTATTGGGGAGGAGGCAGAAAACTGAAAAAATTCCACATGTTTGGTGGGCTGGTATAATAGAGTTCCACCAGATCTGTCTAGGCACCAAAATCTTCTTTTTAACAGGTCAATTTTATTTATACATATTTACCGACCACCTCTATCATCCAACCCAAAGCAGGGTTAAATTAACAAAAGAAAAAAACATAATATACAATTTTTTCCAACCATAACTCTAATATGCCTCTGTGAAGTATGCATGGCTTTTTTTGAGGGGTACTTGATCATTGCCTGCTTAAACTGAGCAATGGTGCTCATGTAGTAGTGACAGAATCCTGCATATGAGTATACTGGACCAGAAGCATCCCAATCCATTTTTACTTTAATTTTTTTTCCTAACATTCTTCTTTGCTTTCTTCCCCACAGTTGAGAGAGGCTGTCTATCAGAATTTGTGGCTTGCATGAGAAGTGAATTTGCAGCTCTTGAAGTACATCCCAGTGAGTGGCAACAGACCTGCAGAACTTGATATCTTCTTGGAAATAACTTTGGAAAAAAAAGACTTTTATCTCAATTTAGTTCTCCTGGCCAATAGGTATAAACAGAGAATGCAAAAAATGCTGTTGCAGGCATTCATTCTGGAAGTCTTTAAATGAAATGGTCTTGAGGTGCTGTTGTAGCTTAATGTACTGTGTGTGTGTGAATTAGTGGATATCTCTGAAACCATTAACACTCACGGTGGTAGCCGGTAAGAATGAATTGTGGCTCTACCAGGTTTAGAATACAAACCAGAACAGGCAGTGAGCGAGAGGCATTTCATTCCATAGCACTTCATAGTCTGAGCAAGGTCAGTGCAAGGATATGAGCCGCCTTAAGCAAACTTCGGTCCTGCCACCTCCCCTGCCCCCACCCCTGTTGCCACTCTCTGGGATCCGCAGTGGTGCCAATGCTATTAAGATAGCAATGCAGCGCTTACCCAAAGCCTCCGATACTGCGTTGCCATTGGTACTTTGCTTTGACCAGCCACTTCTGCTCCTCTGATGCAGACTTCTGTTTGCATGGTGTGGAAGCAGCTGGTCAAAGTGAGCACTACAGTTACTACTGCTAATCATTTATATAGCAATACAAGGCATACACAGCACTGTACAGACCCAAAGAATGATCCCTGCTCCTCGGAGCTTACAATCTAATCAAGACAGACAAGACAAAAGATGAGAATAAGGGTAGAATAAGGAAGAGTAAGGAGACACAAGGAAAGCAAGGGATCAGGAACCAAAAGCTAAAGCCTCAAATAGGTGAGCCTTTAGCATAGATCTGAAAGGGGGCAGCGATGAAGCCTGACATACAGACTAAGGTAGTTTGTTCCAGGCAAAAGGAGCAGCAAGGTGAAAGGATCAAAGTCTGGAGTTGGCAATGGAAGAAAAGGGCATAGAGAGAAGTAAGCCAGAAGAAGAGCGGAGTTCATGAGGAGGGGTGTAGGGAGACAGGAGAGAGGAAAGGTAGTTAGGAGCAGAAGAATGAATGCATTTATAGGTCAGAAGGAGAAGGTTGAATTGGATATGGAAACGAACAGGAGCCAATGAAGTAATTTGAGGAGTTATATGTGTATATTGGGACTAGTGAAAGATTAGTCTTGCAGCAGAGTTCTGAATAGACTGAAAGGGAGAGAGGTGACTCAGAGGGAGACCAGCAAGAAGGAGCTTGCAATAGACAAGGCGGGAAGAAATAAAAGAGTAGACAAGTTTTTTCAGTAATGTGTTCAGAGAGGAAGGGATGAATTTTGTTAATGATATAGAGAAAGAAACAACAGGTTTAAACTATCTGTTAGATATGTGATGAGAAGGAAAGGGAGCAGTCAAAAATGACACCAAGGTTAAGGGCTGAGGAAACAGGAAGTAGAAGAGAAAGGAGGAAGGGGGGGATGAAGGTTTAGGGGTAAAAATAAGAAGTTCGGTTTTGTTCATATTTAACTTCAAACAGCAGTGAGACATCCAGATGGCGATGTAAGATATGCAGGCAGAGATGCGGGCCTGGAGTGACAGAGAAATGTCAGATGTAGAAAGATAGATCTGAGAATCATCAACATAAATATGTTACTGAAATCCATGGGAGAAGATGAGAGCACAAAGGGATTGGGAGTAGAGAGAGAAAAGGAGAGGGACCAGAACAGACCCTTGGGGTACACCAACTGAGAGTGGAATAGCAGCAGAGGAGGAACCACCAGAACAAACATTAAAGGAGTGATGTGAGAGATAAGAAGAGAACCAGGACAGAACAGAGCCTCTAAAACCAAGTGAGGACAATGTGTCAAGGAGAAGGTGCTGGTCAACAGTGTCAAAAGCAGCAGAAAGTTCAAGAAGGATGAAGTTAGGGTAGAGGCCCTTAGATTTAGCCAGGAACAAGTCACTGGAGACTTTGGCAAGTGCCGTATCAGTAGAATGTAAGAGATGAAAGCCAAATTGAAGTGGATCCAAAAGGGCTCAAGAGGAAAGAAATTCAAGACAACGGCCGAGACTGCACACTTAAAAAGTTTTGAAATGAAGGGAGATTGGATGATTTTTAGAAGGACAACTAGGGTCAAGTGGAGGTTTCTTGAGGAGAGGTGCTTAAAGGCTGCAGGGATAGTAGCAGTGGAAAGTGAGAGTTTGAGAATATGTGTGATGGAAGGGATGACAAAAGAGGAAATTGAGTTAAGGAGATGGGTGAGGATAGGATCAGAAGATCATGTGGTAAGTTTAGAGGAGGAAAGAAGATGAGAGGTTTCCTTTTCAGACATCTTGGAAAAGGATGAAAGGGTAACAGAGAGTGAGGGAAAATGTTGGTATTGTGGAGGAAGAGGGGATGAATTTGTTCTAGTGGAAATTGGAGCGTAATCTTGTGTATTTTGTCATAGAAAAAGTTAAACTGAAAAGGTATGAGTGAAATACAAATCCCTTCCTCTGACCCTGATATCACTATTTTCAGAGTCTGTAGAACCTCTGCAACCACTAGAAAAGGTGAGGGGGAGGAGAGGGGAGTGTGTGTAAATTGTAGACTTCCTTACGATTAAATATTATGATTGGATACAGACATGGATAAAATACAAAAAGATGATGATTTGCTGGAGAGGAATGCCAGGATCCTCTAGTTGGTAAGAGCCCTTGAATATGGGTTAAAGCAAAAGCACCTTGATAAGTAATTGATGAGAGAGAAGTGATAGAATATGGATTCATAATGAAGGTAATTTTAGAAACTCCTGTGTCATGCACGTTATTACACTCTGTGATACCCTAGCCTGGGCCCTAGGGCTTACAGGCATAGGGCCGCCTTTTTATGTCCTTATATAAAGCTTTACTGTGTCTGTCTCCAGTAAGGCATTCTGGGACTTGTAGCTTGGCTTTCTTATCCAAGGACAAAAGTAGTGTGAAACCATGGGTTAAGGCAACAAGAATATTTATTTTTGTGGGGTTTCCATAAACATTAAATTCAAAACACAGACATTAGGATACTTCTCCAAACATAAGAGGAAAACATGCACAACTGAAACTAAAGAAAGCTGAACAAAAGTATTTCTAACACTGGCAGCTGTTCTCATCAAACAAGTTAACATGCACGTAGTAGTCTTTTGTGTTCATTCAAACAAAAGGTAAACTTCTTCTAACAACTGCTGCTTTACTTTTCAAAACTCTTGGTTAAACAACAAAACCTTCTTTACTTCAGAAGAAACTCTTATCAGTTACAGAGTTATGCAAACATTGCTTCTCACCACGTTTTGCTCTTCTTTCTGAGCCCTGTTTACCAGTGTCTAGTTTTCTTTCAAACAAAAAGAGCAATCCATTGGGGATTCCCCCAGGTTAGACTCTGGCTCAAAGGAATCGATCTGCATATCCTCTTGGGCAACAGAATGCTTATCCCTTTCTACGGTTTCAAAAACTTCTTCAGGCTTCCTGTCCTGTAAGAACTTCTGAAAGTCGCTCCATAGCTGTTCTTTCTGATAAGGATCAATTATATTGGGAGAGTGAGCTTTCTTCCCTGGGAACACTTGCCTTAACATCTCTAGTGTTTTTGGTTCAGCTTCTCTGCTCTCAGGTGAAGTTCTGGCTCTTTCCCCAGACCAGCGTATCCACCCACCTTCTAGCAGTTGAAGTCCTCGGCAGTGGCTCTTGAACACTAGGTACTGCAACCTGTTCCACCCCATCTGTAAGCTTTCCAGCTAACCGTCTGCTAGCTTCAAGTTTAGGAGCATTTTTCAGACACAGACTGCTTCCTTTCTTACTGGCCTCATTCAGCAGCTGGAAGTCAGCCTTCCTATGCCTTTCTCCACTCCTTCCTTCCTGGAATCTCTCCTGGAATCCTTTCTCCTTGAGCGCTTTCTCCTCTCCCCAGGATCTCTCTTTCTGGTCTGATTCAGGTTTTAAAAACTGTTTCTTGCCTGCCACTCCCTTGCCTCTGCCCAGGTGTTTACAATCACTGTCCAAGCCTGCCCCCACGTCAGAGCTTGGGTGTGGCTTAGCCTCAGCAGAGACAGGATTTTTTTTCATGCTTGCCTTGCAAACTCTGTGCAAAGCTGGTCTGTCACTCATTTTAAAGGTACAAACATTGTTTTCTTCTATTTCCATCTGCTCCTGGCAGCTCTCCTTGTCACAACACGTATGTGATGCCATTTTATAAAGTCAAATATGTGCATAGTTTATGAAATAAGGGTGTAGGTTGTCAAAAACACACTTTAAATCTCAGCCTATGGCTGATGTGAATGTCTGCATGCATTTATGGCCATATTTTCTAAAGTACACATGTTCTTTCACACTTTGCCCAATCTCTGCCTAATGGCATGCCACAGTGAAAGTACATGTCATCAGCCCAGTGCGAGGACTTATAGAATAGTGACTGGCTAAAGTATATGCATAGAGGGTAAAAATATTAACTCCACATAGTTAACAGACATTTTTCTGCATGTCACTAGTGTCTATTTTATAAAGTCATTGCGTATAGTTTACTTAATAAAATAGGTGCATAAGTGGCTGCTTTAAGTGCCCGTGTCTAAATATTTCAATAATGTACACTCCCACAGCAAAAGCTTACGTGATCAGCCTATGCACTTAGAGAACAGCAACCACATAAAGTATGCATGTAAATGCCATGAACATGCGTAAGTCATTGAATATATCTGATTTACGTGCAGAAATGGTGCATAACATTTCGTGGTTCCTTATAAAATTACCCCATAAAGGCCCATCTACAGACCTAAATTGTAGAAAATATGTTGTGTAGAGAGATGGCATGTACCTTTATGCAACTCCTTCTAAAATTACCCCCAATGTATCTGAAGCCCAAACATATACAGCAAAGTGGCATTTTAGCAGGGACATTTAGGAAAAATCTGAGACGTCCTGAGCAGAACATCCAAAAACTGTGGGAGTGGCAGTCATGCCTTCCGAAATCACTCCATCTCTGCCCTGAAAGATGAATGTTCCAGTAACTGGTTCTGGATACAGGACCTGTGCAGGTAGCAAATCTGGGTATGTGCATAGCCATAGGACATTTTATAAATTCGGATGTCCCTGCAGCGCATGCCCACAGAACCGGGTACTTGGACACTCCAGCCTGGGTAGGTCAGAAGAGGGGACATCTATGATATGAGACTAGCATGTCCCAACCTGCCATTTTAGATATACAGACATGTGGCATTGGGGCAGTAATATGTTTGGAGTATGCATTTATAGGCAGGTTTCTTCAGCCAGGAAATATTAATTGCTGCAATATAAGTGCATTTTGCTCTTCCCCTTGGAAGCGTTACAGTCATGAAACTAACACTTTTTTGCACCTTATTCATGATCAGGAGTAGGTGTTTCAATTCTTTTAAATACATTTAAAATTTGTTAAACATATTGGTAGAAGCCCATGAATGATAAATCAGGTGTGGAGCATTTTGAAGCTGGGTGTACTATCATAGCCATGAATGAACTGTGTGCCCTGTGCTGAGGCTGCCTCTATTCATTTCCCCTGTGCATCTTCAAAGGCCTTGCATTAGTGAGTGGCATTTGTGAGATACAATATTACTCGTGTTATTTAAGTTCCTTCGAGTTTAAATAGACACATTATAACTCTTTTTGCAGGAGAAGGTATAGGCACGGACAACTCAACAACCAGGGCTTGACATGCTGATAGCGTTCTGAAATCGTACCGCAATGTGCAACTCCCTTTCTCCGCCCAGAGCATGCTTCAATCACACCCCTGTGCTACCTGGATATTCTCGGGCTAGGACCGTCTATTTACCTGGCTTTCTAAAAAGGATCCTGGGGCACCTCCATGATTTCCATGTTTATATGCCCATTTTCAGACATCCCAATTATGAACAGAGCTTCTAGGTTAGGATAAAATCTACAAGAAAGTGCATTTTAATTGGCATTGCATCTCTGGGGAGAGATTTAGAGATGAATGAAAGTCCGGGGATCCCGATATACAAAACACAGAGATAAGAAGATATTGAAAAGTTGTATAAATAAGATGTAGGCAGACTTCTGGACAGTGCAGTATACAAAGTAAGGAAGAACAGGGGAGCACATAGTCTGAAAATTAAAAAGAAAAAGAAACAGCGATAACGCTTAAATTTAATGTGAAACTACCAGAAGGAGGAGATATTTCTTTAAAATGAAGTAAAATATTATCCTGCAGCTTATCTTCATCTTTAAAGGCTGACTTTTGTTTCAGTTTTGTCAGGGCAGTCAAAATGCAGTAGTTAGTTCTAAATTGAATTTAGAGGCCTCTAGCAAAGCAAAAAACCTGGAAAGTAATGCAAACTAATCTAGATTCCATCAGAAATTATTGCTTGTGCTATATTTACTGCCACCCTTGCAGACAATTTGTGTTAATTTCTAATAGAAGAGCATGTAGCAATTTAATGGACTGCTGTGTGAGGATATGGAGTCTTTTTATTTCCACCCCTGTGAAAAAGTGGAACACCTTTGGGATGCTATTACAGAACACCTTTATATATTGAACAATGCAATTGAAAACAATTTTTTTTCCCAGAAAAATGTTTAGAAAACTTGAAGTGGGATTATGAAATCTGACAGTTCTTTTCTCTGTGGCAGGATATATTTGTTTTAGCATTTTTCCCCTGTCTTCGCCCTTCTTGACTTTAGGGGGACAGGAGGGGCCCTCTCTGCCTTTTCTGATGGCTCCCTTAGTCACTGACTTTAAAGGCTGGGGGGGGGGGGTGGCAAAATTAGGCCTCTAAATCCTGCTTAGATCACCCCAACTCTACCATGTCTTTGCATGGTTACCTGCCTGGCTGAGGAGGACAGCCTTTTTTGGGGGGCTGTAGTTTATCTAGATTCTTCCAAGTTATGTTCTCGGTAGGGTCTGTCTTTAGTTAGGTTGCTGTGTGTGCTCCCTTCTCCCACTACCAATATACTAGGTTTAGTCAATCCAAAGTCTTTCTAGAAGCAATGGCCACACTAGACTAAATAATAAGCATGCCTACCCATGACAAAGGAAACACCCTGGATCTCATCTTTGTTCCCATACTTATTCGCAGGCAAAAAAAAAATGGTTTTGCCATTAATACTCCCTGTATCATGGTCTGACCACAATGCCATTATATTCCACATCCTTCATGAAATAAGTCATGATAAGAGCAGTCAAAGATTTCAGACCGTTCATCGCTTCTGTTGCTTCGATAAGCAAGCATTCCTAGCGAAAAGTCTTCCAAACCTTAATACCGATTCCACCAACACAGATGCACTGATTAACATATGGAACAAAACCATAAGCAAAGCATTAAGCGTATCTCAATTCACAAGGCACCCCAAGAGGCAGCATAGAGCCATATGGTACACCAGAGATGTAAAGGATTCCAAATTAGAACTCAGGATGCTAGAATGAAGTGGAATCACACCAGACAACTGCACGATCGAGATACCTACATGACCAATCTTTAGGAACACCGCAAAGGAGCAACATGATTAATCAAAAACGGAAGGAATTCCACAAAAAACTCTTAATGTCCTCACTAAATCGTCCTCAAGAACTGTTCAAAATCGTTAAATCCTTGCTAAAAAGCGCTACTGAACATCCTGACACCCGTGCCCCACAGCCTCAGCCTTTGCAGCTCATTTCCAAAACAAATACACTGGAAACTCTTACAACACAGAAGTGATCCAAAGTGGCAACACATCCATTCCTAAGCTATCATACTTCAATCCAGTCACAAGAGAACATGCAGAAAAATTCATTCAAGGCCTCAACACCACCACTTCACCAATCGACCCATGCCTGACACAGCTGGATCAAAATAGCATGATCTCAATTGAGTGCCTTCAGTGCCAAGATCGTATCTATTCTTGAACCTGGGCATCATGCCAGCATCTCTCAAAATGGCATCCATAGGGCCAGTACTAAAGAATAAAAAGTTGGACCCTAGTAACATAACCTCCTATAGGCCCATATCCAGCCTTCCTCTCTTGGCAAAAATCATAGAAAAACCAGTCCAACAGCACATAGACACCCATGCACCTCTGGACCCTCAACAGCATGGTTTCAGATAACATCATGGAGTCAAAACTATCTTAAATTATGAAGCAATATCTCAGCAGATAAAAGACGACAACAAGGAAAATTTAACAGTCGAATATTCTTAGCCCGAAACATATTATCATACATTTCCAGCCTATGATGGATAATTAAGCTATCATTAATACTAGATGAACTAACAGCCTTAAAAGTAGAGCATTGATTTTCACAGCTGGATAATTGAGTGGTCATATCCCCCAACCGCCCTTCTAACTCACACAACTTTGTAGTAACCTGTGAGGAAAAACTACAAAGCTGCTTAACTGTGGGAACTAAGGAATGTTCAATTCGAGTCACCACTTTCCAGATGTCGCCCAGAGTCACCTGTTCAGGTGGCTCAATAGCCACACCAGGAGGAGATGTCCACATAACACTTTCCAATTTCCCACCAGCATCAGCTGGAGTACTCTGTTGAAAGTGCCCCACAGAACCGGTTAGATGCGGTGAGATGTACATCGGTGGGGAGGGAGGGGAACGTCCGGAGAGCTCAAAGACGCAACGGACGAGCGCAGAACTAAAAAGTCAGAGTCTAACGAGGCCTCAGCTGCCACCACGGGCTTAACATGCTTATCCATAGGGCCTACCGTTGGTTCTGTAGACTCCGCTGGTGTTATTTTCTTTTTTCTCTTCCCCATTTAGCAGATGCCACTTACTGCGCTCTCCTGTGGTGTTCCAAGGGGGTCCCAAGGGGTCAGACACGCCCCTTGTATCTAGCCCCTTAGATCGCAGCCACCGACTAGCGCCTCCGGCTGCGCCTAACCTTGTGGAGCTTATGAAGAGGCCCCCGCTGACGTCGGGGCCGCCGGAGCAGGAACCGGTCACTTTCGGACTGGAAGGCTGTCCTCTCTGGTCTCCCAAGGGCTCCACACTCACTGCTCCGCCTATGAAGAGGCCCCCGCTGACGTCGGGGCCGCCGGAGCAGGAACCGGTCACTTCCGGACTGGAAGGCTGTCCTCTCTGGTCTCCCAAGGGCTCCACACTCCTCTCTGGTATTTTAGGGAAGTTTTGGGCTTGGCTTCGGCTGATTCCATGGCTATCTCTAAAATATATTACTTGTCTGGTCAAGGGCTGTCTGTGAGTCCTCCAGGGGATTTTGATGTAGTTCAGGCCCGTGATGGACTTGACCTTACTCAATTCTTGGAGGACTCACAGGACAATATTGCTTCTCGTGCTACTTTGATTGTAGGTTTTGTCTCTGATCAGGATACGATGTTAGTTTTTCGTAGTTACTTTAAAAATAAGTCTGCTCTCTTTTGTGGTGCTGGGGTGCAAATTTTTCCTGATGTTTGTCGGGTCACACAAACTAGGCGGAAGACTTTTTTAGCCCTAAAACCTAGGGTGTTGGCCCTGCCTGTTACCTTTTTTCTTAGATATCCGTGCAAGTGCTTGGTTACCTATCAGGGTTCTAAATTTGTTTTTTTAGACCCAGTTCAGCTGGGTAGTTTTTTGAATGGTAAAGAGGGCCAAGGTAATTGATTGGTCTAGGGTAGGGAAATTGTTAATTGCTGTCTCGTACTTAGAGCTATGCTCTTGCTATTTCTTTTAGATTTATTACTTTTGTACTGTCTCCTCCTTGTTGTGGGCTAGGTATAGAGTGCTTGCTGGATAATTTAGTTATGGTACTTTTTCTTATTGTAATAACCTTGGTGTTGTGTGATTTTGTAAATGCTCTTGCTTTTCTTTGTACTTGCTTTTTGTAAGTTGAAAAAATTATAAATAAAAAAAACAAAACAAAAAAAAAAACTATCTTAAATTCCCTCCTGGATAGGCTCATAAGAGGCATCAAGAAATCAAAGCAAGGATTTATCTTAATATTCATGGACATTGCTTCTGCTTTCTATTCTGTTTGTCATCATACCTTGATAGGTTGCTTACATGAGATAAGGACAGAAAAAACAGCATTGGAGCGATTCTGATCTTATCTGAGAAGATGCCAGCAACAGGTTAAAATAGGGTCTCACTCATCAGCTACATATAACCAAACACAAGGTATCCCATAGGGTTCAGCATTATCCTTTCTACTATTTAACTTCTATATTCAGCCTATATGCCCCCTAATACAATCCTTTGGCATATATTATCATGTTTACACAGAAGATATTATACTATATGCACCTTTCTCCATGGACCAAACCTAACTAAATTCATACATTGCTTCAATACAATCTCCCAGTGGCTCTCCAGACACAACCTTACAGTTGATATTCATAACCAAAGACCGATCAGTCATCCCCCTATCAACCTTAAATGTAAGGAATGCAGAATTTGAAGTAAAACAGGAGATTCTCTACCTCGGAATCACCCTAAACCAGCAACTGAGCATGCAATCCCACATCAATAATACCACTAAAATAATTTATCATAAGATACGCACGTTCCACCACCTATTCCCACTCCTTAGTTCAAATGACTATCGCACTGTATTCCAAACTTTCATCTTCCCTCACTTTGACTTCCACAATATTATCTATCAAGGACTAACAAAATGCATCCTACAGCTGCTTAAAATGACCCATAATATTGCTTCCTGTACACTTTATGGAGCACCCAAATCAGAACACATCACCCCAATATTAAGGCACCTACATTGGTTACTGTATGCATAAACTATAAAGCCCTACTCATGATATTTAAAATACTACACAAGCAATCCACAAACTCTCTCTCATCTATCATTCACTTGACACCTGACAATAGGAAGAGATGACAAAGCATGTGTAATACACTCATTACTCCTGCAGCAAGAAGAAAAAGCAGCCAAACATCTTGTAACCAAGCATTTTCATTGTATGCTCTGACCCTTTGGAACATGCTACTGGATCCGATCTGATCCAATTCTGATCTCGTAAGCTTTTGCAGGACTTTAAAGACACATTTATTCCTGTAGTACTATGAGCACATTTCATAGGATGTGAAAGATCTTTATGCTGGATTGTTCTCTGAGTTTGATAGTTTGATGCAGATGTTTTGTCACCATTCGAGGGGACATCATTAATGCGGAGTTCCTGATGGTAATGTTCTTGAATGCTTGCGTTTGTACTTATATTGGTGTTGGTAGTGACTCAGCACTTTGGTTCACAGGGATTGATTGGTTGGTTTCCCTGAGGGTTGCTGGGGGTGGTTCCTGTTTCTGAGCCTTGTTGGTGATGACTCAGCTCTTGATAGGTTGGTTTCCCTGAGGATTGCTGGGGTGTGGTTGTTGTTCCTAGGCCTTGTTGGTGGTAATTCAGCTGTTTGGGCCGCAGCGATTGGTAGATTGGGTATATGTAAATATATCATATCCTGATTTGCTTAGTCTCCTGCACTCTAACTGTATGGTTGGTTTCCCTGAGGGTTGATGGGGTGTGATTGCTGTTTCTGAGCCTTGACATATTCTAGGCCCCAGCTATTGTGTTGTCTTTCTTGACTAAATTGTAAGCTTTGATGAGCAGGAACTATCTTTTACATGTCTTTGTGCAGCACTGCATATGCCTTGTAGCAGTGTACAAATGATCAGTAGTAGTAGCTGTAGTAATGTCTGAGTTTTACTGTAGGGAGGGATGATCAAGTGATTGGTGCAAGTTATCTCAGCCTAAAAGGACCAGGGGGTTCAAATCCCACTAAAGGGCAACAACCTTGGGCTGGAAGGACTAGAGTTTTTAGCCTCACAGGTGTTCCTTGGGCAAGCCACTTAACCCTCTTGCCTCAGTTACAAAAACATAGATTTGTGCCTTTTGAGGACAAGAGATAAATATATATACAGAACCTGAATGTATACTGCTTTGACTGGTAGAAAAGCAGTATATAAGCCTAGTTAAATAAATGAATACTGGTGCTGAAAAGTTTTGTTTGACTACTGCAGATGATGTTTAAAAAAAAATAGCTGACAATCACAACGGCTAAACACAACGGCTGAATATTGGCCCTAAAATGTGTTTTTTCCTTAATGAAATATATAGATCCAGGTATGACTTATGAGAACTAGTGGCACTGAGGCCAAACTCCCACACATGCACTTCAACAAACCTTTAGCCCCCATACATTTATTTATTTACATTCTCTTATATACTGTGCTATTCTGCATCAGTGTGGTTTACATTGAACAAACTGAAATTACATTGAACAGGGCATTATAACTTGGAGATAACTATTTTACAGGGAACATGGGCTATGGAAGGTTAAGTGGCTTGCCCAAGACCACAAGGAGCACCTATGGGACTAGAAACCCCAGTCCTTCCAGCCCAAGGTTGCTGTCCTCTAGTGGGATTTGAACCCCTGACCTTCCAGCCTGAAGTACCTTGCCCCAACCACTAGGCCACTCCTCCACTCCTATACATAACTCCTATACATAGTTCTAACCAACTACCCTCCACAAACAATTCTCACACGTGCGTATTCAATAACACTTATACGGCCTCCATATAGCCCCAATCTCCACTCATACTGACCACACCCACCTACACACCCACCTCTACACATATACACATGTTCATCACACACACAAACACCTCTCTAAATTCAACCAACATCACCTTCCCAAACACACCTCCCATCCTAAAAATAGAAGAATTGTCATACTGTGTCAGATGCAAGGTCCATCAATCCAGTATTCTTTTTCTAGTAGTGGCCAATCCAAGCCACAAGTACCTGACAGCATCCCAATAAGTAGCTAGTTTCTAAGCCTATCCTACTGATGGTTTATGGACTTTTCCTCCAGGAACTTTGCTGAACCTTTTTAAAACCATACTATACTAATTGATTTTGCTCTTTATAATGGTTTATATCATTTTACCTGGTAATAATGTCAAGCTTGCCGGTTTGTAGTTTTTTGGGTCACCCCAGGAGCCCTTTTTAAAAATTGGTGTTGCGTTGGCCACTCTTCATTCTTCATCTTCAGGTACTATGAATGATTTTAAGGAAAGTTTATAAATTTCAAATAGAAGACCTACAATTTCATTTTTGAGTTTCTTCAGCAACCCTGGATGTATACCATCTGGTTCAGGTGATTTTCTACTCTTTACTTTGCCAAATTGCTATACGAGGTATTACATCTTCTAGGTTTATCAAGATTTGTTTCAATTCTTCTGATTTATTGCATTTATATCCTTTCTGGCACTGGTTTCTCCCCTACATCTTTTCTAGTAAAGTCCAGAGCAAAAAATTAATTTAGTCTCTCTGCTATGGTCTTGTCGTCCTTTGGTACGTTTTCACTCAGGAATGGGGTCAGAAGACTGGAGAGAGGCACATGTGTTCCCTTTACACAAATGTAGAAGTAAGGATGTGGTTGAAAACTACAGGCTGGTTAGTATAACCTTGGTGGTGAGTAAATTATTGGAAGCGCTGCTGAAAAAGAAAATAGTGAGGTTTCTGGAGTGCAATGGATCACTGAATGCGAGGCAGCATGGATTCACCAGAGGCAAGTCTTGTCAGACAAATCTGATTGAGTTCTTTGACTGGGTGAACAGGGAGTTGGACTGAGGGAGAGCCCTAGATGTGGTGTATTTAGATTTTAGTAAAGCCTTTGACACCGCGCTACATAGGCAACTTATAAACAAACTAATCACCCTAGGGTGGACCCTAAAGTTACTGCTTGGGTAAGGAATTGGTTGAGTGGGAGGCGACAAAGGGTACAGGTAAATGGAGCTCACTCTGAGGAGAAGGAGATTACCAGTGGAGTGCCGCAGGGATCTGTCCTTGGTCCGATTCTTTTTAACATCTTTGTTAGTGATATTGCAGAAGAGCTGTCGGGTAAGGTTTGCCTCTTTGTGGATGATACCAAAATCTGCAAAAGTGTAGACTCCCAGGAAGGTGTAAATAACATGAAGAAGGTTCTAGCTAAGCTTGAAGAATGGTCTAGAATTTGGCTGCTGAGATTAAATGTTAAAAAATGCAAGGTCATGCGTTTGGGCTGCAGCAGTCCAAGGGAGCGATACAGTATAGCGGTGAAGTACTTCTGTCCACAAAAGAGCATAGGCGTGATTATGTCTGATGATCTTAAAGTAGCTAAACAGGTAGAAATGGTGATGGCAAAAGCTAGAAGGATGCTTCGGTGCATAGGGAGAGGTATGGCCAGCAGGAGAAAGGAGGTAATAGTGCCTTTGTATAAATCCGTCGTGCAACCTCATTTGGAGTACTGCGTGCAATTCTGGAGACTGCACTTTCAAAATGATATAAACCGGTTGGAGTTGGTGCAGAGGGTGGCTCACTGGTCAACAAATCTTTACAAAAGTCATGTTACTGAAATAAAAATAGTCATTTCTTATCAATTTTTATATGCTGAACACGAATATGACAGTGAAATTGCAAAGTTTGCTCTAGTTTTTTTTGTAATCTACAAGAATTAATGTTTACATCACAAAATGCATGTCAATAGTAAATATAATAGGCCTTCGGTTAATACCTGTAAAAAAAACAGGTCATAGACTACTTAGATTTTTTCTCCTGTCTCTTGTACAGCTGTTCGGGAGCTTCTCTGGGGAGTGTCCAGCAGTAGTCAGCCAGCACTGTAGTGGACCATTTTCCATGGTATCTTTGCTCTATCATTGCGATATCCTGGTGAAAACATTTGCCACTAACCATACCACAGTTGTCAGGAAAGAAATCGAGATGGGAATCAAGGAAATGGATCTTTAGACACATATTGCAGCCAATTTTCTGATACTGCATCAGCATGTCTTCTACTAGTTTCTTGTAGTTTTCTGCCCTAACATTCCCGAGAATGTTTGTTGACACTAGACGAAAAGCATTCCATGCTTGTTTCGCATCACCCTGCAGCAAGTTGTTTAATCAGTCATCTTTGAAGAGCTCTCGAATCTGAGGACCCAAAAAAACTCCCTCTTTAATCTTTGCTTTGCTGAGTCGAGGGAATTTTTCATGCAGGTATCGGAAAGCTGGCGAAGTGCAGTCCATGGCTTTCACAAAGTTTTTCATCAAACCTAGTTTGATGTGAAGGGGTGGCAGCAGGATTTTGTGAGCCTCAACCAGAGCTGGGTGCTGGATATTCTTCTCTCCAACTGTTACATTTTGTTTGCGATTCCATTCCTTCCGCAAGTAGTGCTAATCCTTTGCTCTGCTATCCCACTCACATAAGAAACACATGTATTTTATATATCCCTGCTGCAGTCCCATTAAAAGGGCAACTACCTTCAAGTCACCACAGAGGTGCCAGCTGTATGTTTATGTTTATGTTTATTTATTTGATATACCGCCCTACTTTATCAATCAGAGTGTTTTACAATTCACAAACAATTAGAAACAGGCACAGGAACAGAAAGGAGGAAAGGAAGTTACAATTGTTGATATAATAGCACGAGAGAAAGGATACAGGACTATATGTAGGGGACAGGATCAGACAAGAGGGGAGGGAAGGTCATAGGCCAAGGAAAAGAGGAGGGTTTTTAGGTCTCGCTTGAAGGTGGCGTGATGGGTTTCTAACCGGAGGGAGGTGGGGAGTGAATTCCAGAGTGCGATGCCGATGAAAAAGAAAGCAGAGGAGCGGGTGGATTGAAGGTGAGCGAGGGAGGGGGAAGGGAGATTAAGGCGGTTAAGGTGGAAGGAGCGGGGAGTGTGTCTGGGGGTGTGGAATGTAATAAGGTTTGCCAGGTATTGTGGAGTACTAGTGTGAAGAGCCCTGTGAACTAGAGTAAGTAACTTAGGAGTATGTTTACTAAACTGCGGTAACGTTACATAACGCGCGTTATGTAACGTTACTGATCGTAAAGTAACGTTAACGCGCGTTATGAGATGTTAACGATCGTTAACGTCTCATAACGCGTGTTAATGTTACTTAACGATCGTAGACGTTCCGCGGCACGGTAAAACACCACAGAAGGTGGAGAGAGGGCAGAAAGAAGGGGTTAATGGGCGGAGTGTGGGTGGGGAGAGGCTCCATTCACACTAACGCGCTGATCTGAAGAGCTGAATCCTAACGCGATTGAAAACCTGCCATTAGATGCACATTTGCAGGGGAGAGAAACCATTTAATTGTCAGCAATGTACAACATAGGCAGGAAAACCTACAAAAAGTGATAAGTGTGATACATGTGCACAGAACAAAAGGGCACATAAACATTGAAAATGACCTCAACAAACTGGAAAAAAAAACATAACCAAGCTGGCCAATAGTGATATTAATGGGAAACATCAAACAACCCCCCCCCCCTGTGAAAGCTCCAAAAAAAAGATATTAATCGTGGAGGGGTTTATGCTCCGTCCCCATACAAGGTGAATGAGCCCACAGTGAAATAGCTCTGATCAGGGCTTTCCCTTGTTATTGGACAGGTGTCCTATGGTGTGCACATGTCCTGCAACAGCAGGGTGGGCATGTCGGAATGGGCAACTGGACAGATGCCGGAAAAGGGGATACAGAAGGCCGCAGGCGGCACATGCTGTGGTGCAGCTGGTGATGAAACAATCTTATATGGTCTTAAGACTTATGAGTAATAGTGCAGCTAAGCCAATAAAAATGTATTACTCTAATAATATCTACTAAAATTCCAGAGACTACTTAATATACTGTCGTGTTTGACCACCAATAAATATGTGCAATTATTTTGTAAAGCGGGTCTCAGTATATTGGGGAGCTTTGGCATTGACTTTTCGCCATTAACTTCTCCTTTTTTACATCAATGACCCTTTTTCTGAAAAACTTTTATAAATCCTGGTGTTATCAGTCCAAGTGTTTAAACATAAATTTCCAATCATCAGTAATCAAATACATAAAGTCGGGCTTTTCTTGATGTATTCTGTCCCAACGCCAAACTCAGCGCTGTCGCGTTTCACGAACTGATGTTCGTTTCTTCAGGGGCTTGTAAGCCTCTTCTTTATGTTGCTTGTCTTTCTGGAAAAATAAAGCAAATCTCAAACAAAATGCTTTCAAAAATTTTAACAATAGACATATCATCTGGCACTAATGTTTCGAGAAAACAAATCTCACCGCATGTGTTAACCATAGACCTTTCTCTGCAGAATGTCAAAAAACGCCACGCATGCGGTGTATGGAATGGGAGGTGACCTTTAAATGGTGAGGGCAATCAAGGTATATAATATGACGTGAACACGCCATTCACATGCATAGAGTCCAATCTATTTGAGTGTTAAGCCCTCCAGGAGTAACAGTTTGCAGATCAAAAATCCAGCGTTGTTCTCGATATGTAAGGGTTTGATCTAATGATCGACCACCCGTCGCCTTACTAACTCTTTCTATGCAAAAACATCGGAGATCTCTGAAAGTGTGATGTAATGTAAGGCAATGATCAACTATGGGAGCTGTGGTAATCTTGCAGTTCAATCTACTGCGATGTTCCACCATTCGGGTCTTGAAAGAACAAATAGTTTTTCCGATGTATAACAACTGACACGGACATTGGATAGCGTACACCACCTGTGTAGTTTGACAGTTGGTTGAATGCTTCAAATGATATTGTTTGCCTCCATATTCAAAAAATCGAATAGTTTTATTTACCTCACACAACGCACACTCTCCACAGCAAGAATGTCCTGCTAATTCGCTTGAAACATGTATAGTTGGAGAAGGCAAGACGGTGGGACTAACCAATTCCTTTAGATTTCTATTTCGAGTCCATACGCATCTGATAGATTTCTCCCGAAGTTCAGGAATGCTGCGGATCACATTCATATGTTTCTTAAGTATTTTTTGAATGGTACTACTATAAGGGGAATATTGTGTTACCAAATTGATTGATGTATTTAACTCCTATTTAACATGCACTATAGACTAGCTAGCAGACTGTTTGCAGCTAGTTGTTTGTCTTGCTGGAACACCTTGCAGGGTTCAGTGGCTGGAGGCTTGCTGCTGGAGAATGTCAGATAGTGGTGAGGGCAGCTGTGCATTTCCAGGCCTACTGTCTGTCGGCTATTGCTTTATGGATGTGTACAGCTCTGCATTGCCTGCCCTGTAGGGTGTCATTCCCAGCAGGACTGGGGTTGATGGTCCCCTCTACTGCCACCATTGCAGGGAGGTAGAATGTGGATCTGTTGGTGGGTGGTCCTGTTTCCCACACTGAGTCCCAAAGGGTGGGTTGTGTGGTGGTACATAATCCACCTATAGGTCCAAACACCCTCCTCCTCCTCCTCCTCCTCCTCCTCCTCCTCCTCCATCATCATGTAACCATGGCACCAACACAGGATATGCACTATTCTGGGTGCATCATAACCCATAAGGGCTAGACATTACTGAGAAATACAGGACGACACAGATGTATCCTAGGAGTGTCTGCAGAAACTACTGATCATACACAGTAGCACTGATGGGGACCTGCAGCATAGCGCATTTCAGCCATGAAAGGTGCTGTGGACCTGGAGCTGGGCGCCCTACCTCACCCTCAGGGTGAGCACAGTACCCGCGCAATATGACGGTCTGTAGCTACTCTGTGCCAGTACCACACACGGTCGGTTCCCCCTACCAGGCCTAGGTGCTCTGGGGGTGCATACCCCATTTTGTGCCCATCTGTAGACTGCTGATTTGCATGTGCAGTGCATCATGGGTACGGGTGAGTCAACCCTATCCTGGTAACCACAGCAGACAGTTTGTGTGGTGACGTGCAGTCCTTCTGCAGCCAGCCAGGGGCTTGTTAACAGCTATAGAGCTGTAGCCCACTGGTTATGTCACTGCCTGTGGGTCCAGAGGTCATGGGTTCAAACCCATGGTGGGGTTATTTTATAAGGCTGTCCAAGGCATTGTCTATTTTTAATGTACATTAGTGCTTCCAGTGTACTGTAACCATAAGGCGCCCTATAAAGCACCTTATAGGGCGCCCTATAAAGTGCCTTATAAGGTGTCCTCTAAAGCGCCTTATAGGGTGCCCTATAGGGGACATTATAGGGTGCCTTGGTGGACAGTGCACTTTATAATGTGCCCTATGGAGTGCCTTATAGGTTGCGTTATGCGGCACCTTAGGTTACGGCACGTGAGAGTGTGTTTGCTGGCAGCACTATATAAACTACAAATAAAATGCCTCAAAACTCAATACTTACACGTAAAAACTACTGGCTCAGTCAGCTTTATGGATTAAGCACACTGGGTGATCAAACTCATGACCCCTGCACCATCAGTCAGTGTATTAACCATTGTGCCACACCTCTGTTTCTATGTTTGCATGTCTGCGCGCCTACTTAAGATTACCGCGCGTTAACGTGCTTAGCGGCGTCTCGCCCGATAATGTGCACAGCGCAAGTTATCGCGCGATAATCCCGTTTTGCTACTTTAAGACCGACACGCCCACTCCTTTAATGGCAGCCTGCACACTATCGCCGGGCGCATGTTAAGACGGTTTAGTAAACATACCCCTTAGTTTCTTGACTTCATTTGGAACTCAATTAGGGTATTTAACCTGTACAGAGGCTTAGTGAGATTGCTCAACTCACATCTCCTTACAACTCTGATTTAAGAAAAGAGGTATTGATATTTGAGCTCAACTAAAATGTTTGCACAGTCCAATGTATGGTTGGTAGCGCTACTTATCCTTCTGTGTCTTCTCTTGTGGGCCTGGAACCACATGTAGTCTTTCTGGTCATAGGAACATAGGAAGCTTCTTACTTCTTGCTTCAAAAAAATGTTTCTCACTTTAAACTTTACATTTATATTTTAAATGTAATTAGCTTCCCAAAGCTTAACTACTCTCCTCCCTTCCTTCTTCCCAAAAGGAGGTTTCTCATAAAAATTTAAAAAAATCAGCAAGCTTGCTGCAACTAAAGAGTCCTTAGTCAAAAATCTTTCCCCTTTCAATTCACATTCAATCTCTCACATCTTAACTTTCACTCCCATACAGAGGACTTCCTTACACAACCAGACTTCAGATTTTTTCAGTTAACCCCTTTCAGCCACAACACACACAATCCTATTTAAAGCTCTCACTATGTCCTGCAAAATAGGTGCCATCCCCTCTTCCTCTGCAGCAGTGGATCTGACCCGCACCTTGTTCCTGGAGCGAGACATGATCCGGACTAGAGAAACTTCACTGATCCTGTATCGAACCTGCTCCTCTTCTGCTCAGTTGATGGCTGCCTGCATCTGACTAGGAAATGAAATACTTGGATTTCTCTATAGTCTTCGCCCCATTTTCCTTCTCAGGATGTAGTCCCTCAAACCCAATATGAACTGCTCCCTAAGGGTCTTCCAGATCTCCCAGCCTTGTTGGATCCCTGGTCAGAATAACAGTCATCTCTAGCACTTGGTAGGCATATGCCCAAGTAGACTCCCCTCCACACTGATGCCAGTTGTAGAACTCTTTAATTCTCAATCCTAATGGGAACTTATCTCCAAATACTTGTAATAGGAGATCAAAAATTGCCTCGACATATTGTCCTCAGCAGGATGGCATCTGTTTCACGATGTCCTTGGCTTAGCCCTTTAGATGATCTTTGAAAGTTTTGAATTGGTCCTCTACTGGCACCTGCAGAATCTTCTAGGCGGGCTCATCTTCTCAATCTATTCCTCTATCGTGAGGTCCTCTGGCCTACTCAGGAAACCCTAGAAGTCTGGAATTCTCTTTTCCTGCTGGATTACCAAGGTTGTTGTCACTACTGGTGCCTGTTGTTGAGGTAAGCTCCTGATGGACCCCTCTAATAAAACATCTGTTTTTGTAGGTCTTCCATGTTTCTTCAATCTTCTTCTCAAGCACTCCCTCAAAGTCAGGAAATGGGTGCTTTTGCAAAAATAGGTCTTACTCCCCCCACAAATTAAGGCACACATATACCAACATCAGCTTTATTAACCACAAGTGATCCTTCAATGCAATCCCAAAATCAACTTTCCCAAAATCATGGCTTGCAAGGAATACACTAAGGGGTATGTTTACTAAACTGCGGTAAACGTGAATAACGCGCATTGTACGATGTTAACAATCGTTAGCACGCTATAGCGTGCGCTGTAGCGCATTAACGATCGTAAACGCGCTATAGCGCGAGCTATCATGCGCTAACGATCGTAATGCTCCGCGGCAAGGTAAAACAACGCAGAAGGCGGAGAGAGGGCGGAGAGAAGGGGTCAATGGGCGGGGAGTGGGCGGGGAGAGGCTCCCATTACACTAACGCGCTGAATTTCAGAGCTGAATTCCAACGCGAATGAAAACCTACCGGTAAAAGCACTTTAAAGGGAAGAGAAACCATTTAAGTGTCAGGGAAACCAAAAAAAGGTGATAAGTGTGATACATATGCACAGAACAAAAGGGCACAGAAACACTGAAAATGACCCCAACAAACTGGAAAAAAACAATAACCAAGCTGGCCAATAGTGGCATCAATGAGAAATACCAACCCCCCCCCCTCCCGAGTAAGCTCCATTGAACAGATATAAATCGCGGAAGGGTCCATACACCGTCCCCATACAAGGTGCATGGGCCCACAGTGAAATAGCACTGCTCAGGGATTTCCCCACCATCGGACAGGGTTCCTATGGCGGGCACATGTCCCGCAACATCAGGGCGGGCATGTCGGAACGGGAAATCAGGCAGATGCTGGAAAAGGGGATACAGAGGGCTGCATGTGGCACATGCTGTGGTGAAGCTGGGCCACAGTGGGGACTAGGGTGATGCCTAGCTGGCCCATAGGAATGCTGAAACAGTAGAGCAGCCAGACAACAACTGCTGAGGGCCCAACATAGGCAAGAGTGTGCTTCCCACAGTGCCACAGGGAATAGTACCCAGCAGGTACCCCCAATGGCATGGAACATTGGCAGGCGGTGCTGGGGGAAAGCGTGGACAGCTATGCAGGCACCCCCACCCCAGAACACGCACCATAGGCAGCCACCTACCTGCACACTGGATGGCTTGAGACCGAACACCACCAGCACCACCAACGGAAGGGCATGTCAGCATGGTGGCTGAGGGATACTGGTGGTGGAGGGGGCAGTGGCAGCTGCCCAGAGCAGACCGTGGCCTATCCCTTTGTAGGTGGGTGGCATGCACTGCAACAGACAGGCCCTGTCTGACCAACAGTCATGGTATCACCAGGGACTGCACCATCTCTGTGAGAACATGGTGGTGCAGTGCAAAGAACCAGTGTATGCAGAAGCAGAGGGGCACAGGATCAAGTCCCAGCTGTGATGTCCGCCAGCCCAGTCCTCATATTTTACCCACTACTATAACATGCTAATACAGACAGAACCATTCTTGCAAATGACGTAAACATGCCCATAACACCCACATTTTACCCTACAGAGCACAGACACCATAAACATGCACAGTACCTAGAGCAGAGCCTCCCAAATGCAGTCCTGGAGGGCCAAACACCATCTCGGTTCCATGCTGCCTCTGATAAAGATGCCTGCGCTGCATTTCTATGCGCCACCCCCATGGTATGCAGATGTATCTCATGCATATTTATGAGGGACAGCATGAAAATCCGAACAGTGTTTTGCACCGCAGGACTGCAGTTGGGAACTTCTGCCGTAAAGCAGCAGCCAACAGGGGCAGACACACCCGCACCCACAGGCCCCATTATCCAAAGCCTCCTGGAGAGGCATGACTTTGGGCTCTGCGTGCATCTCCCAATACTAGCACTTGCATACCTTAGTAATGCCACCCTAAACCTGGAAATATGGTACACAGCTATGAAAAGGTTGCTATGAGTACTGGAAGATAGCAATTCCTAGGTTAAGTACAATTTTCTGAGTGAGCTGCAACATAGCAACCTTTCTGATGTCTGTGGAGTGTGCTACTGGTCTTGTGTCTGACAGTGTTTACCAACCTGGGGAGTGACGCCTACAGTATTGCGTACCATAGCCATTCCTGCACTGTGCCCAGGACTGGTGTGGTGGCCTGGGCTGCCCAACACCTCTATAGTTGCACAATGCTGGCATAGGTGTGGGGAGTGTGTGTCTGTCTATCCAGTGTGTGGTGGCTGCCAACACCCTCCACAGCCCACACTGCTAGCACTGTTGCCAGTATTGGCCTGCCAATGTGCATAAGGAGGAGCAAGGTACCGTGGGAATAGCCTGGATAGGGTGGCCTGGCCTGTCCGCATCTGCACAGGGCATAGGGCAATGGCCAGACATTGTAGTGCCCGGTACCACCTGCACGGACAGGGTGGCCATAGCATGTCCTGCTGGGAGGTCACTCTCACCCTGACTGAGCAGTGACCACGGCATGGCTAGGTTCCACCATAATGCTATATAGTATTTTTAGTATTTGATAGGAATATTTAGGCGCTCCCTATAGGGTGCGCCTTACACTTCGCCCTATAGGGATCGCCTACATATTCCTATCAACTGGTATATAATACATGACCATGTCAGAGAGAACGTCACTATTGGAACCTATTTCATAGGACGGGTACAATTTTCCTGACATATGCAAACTGTAACCCGCCTGCAGACTGTGGATTAAAATATTGTAGTCGCCTTTCAAAGGGTTACACAGGACGCCTCAGCCAGCCTTATTCATTAGGCACACTGGGGAATCGGACCCATGACCCTTGTACCATCAGTCTGTGTAGTAACCATTGTACTACAGCTCTGTTTCTGTATTTGGGTGTCTGCGCGCTGTCTTACGCTTGCGCGCAGCAGCGCGCGCGCTGTAACGATCGTTGCTGCGCCGCGCATAATAACGCGCGCAACTGCGCGTTATCGGTTACGATGTACCGCCCATGTCCTTTTTTGGCTTTCCTTCCACTAACGCGGCTCCTAACGCAAATTGCACTAACACAGTTTAGTAAACATACCCCTAAGTTCCTCTGGAATACCCCTTTCAGCCACAACACACACACAAAAAGTTTCTATCTTCAACTTTGTCACCCAACACGTCCAAAACTACACTTGCTTCTCACTCTCAGCCTCACCTCGAGCTCCTTCTGAGCTCAGCTAAAAAACCCTACAGTTTAAACTATAGTTTCTAACCTACAAATCCTTACCTTTCCCTTTACTATAAACCAGGGGTGGCCAACTCCAGTCCTGGAGAGTCGCAATCCAGCCTGGTTTTCAGGATGTCCCTAATGAATATTCATGAGATATATTTGTGCCCACTGCCTCCCATTGTATATCTTTCTCTCTCACAGATCCTCCTCCCTGTAGTCATCTCCCCGGGTCTGTCAGCATTCCTGCCATGCAACACTAAAAATGCTGTGCTTTCTCCTCTACCACAATTGCCTCTCTACAAAGACCTTGAGTGGCATGGTGCAGGAAGTTTGTGCTAATCTGGCCATATTGCCACGTGCTGTGTTTTGCCAACATAGTCAGTCATATGCACATGCACCATTGATATTTCAACATGATTCAGTGATGCCACACATGCACGCAAAGACCCTTGGTTATTGAAAACATCAATCCAGGATGCTGGTGTGCATTAAAGCGGTGTTGTGGCAAAAACTGTATCATGTCCAGGTGGAGAGTAGGTGGATATAGACAACAGGACCTCTCCATTGCTACCCCTATGCCACAGGTATGGCTGTATGCTTGTTTTGAAACAAACAGATAAGCATATCCTGTGTTCCATGTCACACACATGGCCAAAAGAAACAACTGTGGAGGAATGTGCAACATACAGTGACAATGGCAGTCCCTGATTCACACGTGGGGACCAGTACACAGTGTGCAAAGTCCAAAGCGTATCTGCAATCCAACACATCAGGTTAAGACTATCCTTGCAACCCTGGGCATGCATAGTCAAGTGTCACATCCCAATATGCCACAGTACATGAAAGGTCCTGTGTGTCTCCTGCGATGAGCATGACTCCCAACCAGAGCATGGCAGCAACAGTATGTTGGACAGGTCTGTCATGGGCAAAGTAGCAATCCAAAAATAATACTGTCCATCCTAGGCATGTGTCGCACTCGCAGAGGTCAAGCATCCTATGGCACCATTTTCCAGGGAAAGTTCCATGGTGTTGTGTCCCCCAACAGGTGGGTGATGGCGATGCCACATGCACTGTAATAGACATGTCTGGTTTGTTCTCTGCCCTGTGTCAGAAGAGGAGAAATATTGTATTGGTATGCACCTTGCAACATCAGCACAAATTGCAGAGAGTCATTCATTAAGAAACACATAATAAAGGGACACACAGGCAAACATGACATGATCACAACACAATACGCATTGCATGTTGGGGACATTTTGAATTGGAAGCATACACATGGGTGTCACATGGATATGGTTCTGTCCATGCCCATGTGACACAGGCGTTTCAGAGCTCCATCCTATGTGCATCAGCGTTCGTGAACAGAGAGCCAACATGAAATGTATATGACACAAACAGTAAATCATTAACATGTAAAGGCTGATGTCATTACCAAAAGAACAAAGGTGCAAACTACCTTGTGCTTGCATCAGGTGTATGTCTTGGATCCTCTGAACCACTCAAAGGCCATAACAGGTCACAGTGAAGGGACACAATGTCAGCGAAATATGTAGAATCTCCATGTCACCATGTCACGCCAATATCTGTGATACAAAAAGCAGGTCAACAGTGGTATGTCAGAACACAAGACACAGTTCTGTTCCCAACACACAACACATGTCCACAATGGTTACACGGTAAACACCAGTAAGGTAGAGATTGCACAGTCACCACCGCCCCCCAGTTGTACAGACCCCTCACAACACATGATAATGTAAAAAGCCTGAACACTGTATCATCACACAGCCAACACAAGAACACACACACACAGCATGCTAAGGGCAGCGTGACAGCAGTAGCATATGGCCTGTATGTCCACAAGAGGAGATTTGTACACATAAAGGCCCTGTGAAATGCAATGATACCCTGGTGTTTGCTGATGGTACAATGTCGGGGAAGGGTGCATGTGTAGGCCACCACCCATAAACCTACAACCTCCACAAACATGCAGCTCTGTTGGACATATCCCAGAGACAGTGTTGCTGAAGACATACTAGACAGGAACACATGGGGATATGTGTGTCAACAGCAAAATATGGTTTAGGGAGGTGCAGGGAAAAGAGGTGAACCACAACATCTGGACAATAGGAAAGATCACAGAGGACATGTGTTCCCCCTGACTGCTGGCACAGACAATATAGCTGTAGGTCCACCTACCCCAGACCACAGCATGTTGGCTGATGTACAGTCCCCTGCCAATGCACCACAGCACCAGGAGCTTCAACAACTATGTCCTGTGCATTGGGAAACACAAGGGAAACATACATATGTCATGTTCTAGCTGTGCAACACACACTGCACCTTCCTGTCCCCAGCTTCCACACCCCCAACATCCTTTACAGACTCACTGTTCACCATCACACTGTACACATCTCTCCCATGTGAGAGGCATCAAGGACATGTCCTTGCCAAACTACAGGGGTCCGTACTCTGTCTGTCCCCTCCCTCACCTCCCTGTTGTCGCACACACTGGTGAACATAAGTGTTTTCTTCCTACCGTGTTCCCAACTCACTCCAAGGCTGCAGTATTATCCTGGGTCCCCCATGTTGCTCCCAATGCCCCTTCACTGTGTGTACTGGTGTCCCAATGTCGTCTGCTACCCCGCTGTCAATTGCTGTAACACATGGAAATATGCAGGGGTACCTCCGGGATCCTCTGTCCAAACACATTTCCTGTTGTGTATATCTCATACCTTGACTAACATTAACAGCTGTGTGCTACTGAGTTGCTAAACATATATCTCAATGTCTGCATTATGTCTGCTAAACCACACCCCGATGTCTGCTTTTGACCTGACCTTGATGGCTGCATGTCAGCCCACTTTGTGAAAGTGATAATGGCAAAGCATGGATAGCCTATATGTGCACCTAATAACCCCCCTCCCATCAGAGCCTCTTTGTGTATGTGGCCATTACGTTCCTTCTCTAGGGTATGCAATGTAGTTGGTGTCTTGGCATGCACTCTCCTCCTCTATGCACTTATACAGCCTGTAGTTGAGTCATGGATTTATGTCGACATGTCATCAGCTAGATTTGCTTAAAAATATTTGATGAAAAAAATTAAAATATTTCCCTGAAAACACCCCTAAAACCCAATCCACCCCCACATTGATCTCTCTGCTTGCCTACTGTAACCTACACCTTGTTGATCTTGCCTGAATCACCTCTGTTTGTGTGTACATATGCAACACTGCACTGCATGTCTATTCTGCAATGGAAAAAAAAAAACCCTGGCTGGACAATGCACAGTTTCCCTATCCTTCACCGCATCCATGTTAGGGCTACGCGATGACTTATACAGTCTGCCACACTGTGTTGTTCCACTAACTCCCCATAAGGATTTCAATTACCATTATGACAGATAGTACTGAGCATGTATATAGTGCTACATAGCACATGCAGTGCTATACAAAAATTACATACCCACACATCCAGTTTACAAGAGCATACCACACACACAATCAGCTCAAAATACCAAATGAAAAACATGCACAGCTGGACAAGTGGCCCCAAACATGGTCCTCTCTCCCACTGTGAAACCCACACCACATGCCTCTCACCTTGCTGCACCCAAAGCATAACACAAACTAACTGTGGTTGCACAGCAGCCGCTATCACAATCATCCACAAACCACGAATGTCACCCCAAAACCTCCCACAAGCCTAAAACCACCCACCCACATCATCCACCTCAGCCCTCTGTTCTGCCCTGCCCACATCGTTTGGTTCCCAGTCATGCTTATATTTGACGTTGGAATGGCCAGCCAGTGTCTGTTACATGTCAGTGCAGTGTTGCATCCTACTGATATTGGTCTACAAATGTTAACCTGTATTAGCACTACACACATATAGCAACAAATGTGGGAACATATGCAGTACGTACATGAGAAGAGCTATGCAATCACCTGCCGCCTGATTGCTGTGCCCTCACGTGTGTCCTCACGGGCACGTACAGGGGGGCACGTCGGATCATCCTCCAGACCCTCATTAATCTCTGCAGGGATATTGTGCCTGAGAGCAATGTTGTGCAGGATGCAACAGGCTATGATGATCTCTGCCACAGTCTGTGGAGTATATTGTAAGGCACCGCCTGTCCTATCCAGACACCTGAAGCGACTCTTCAAAACGCCAAAGGTGCGCTCTATGACAGAGCGGCTGGTTGCATGGGCCTCATTGTACCTCCGCTCTGCACCTGTCCGTGGTTGACGCACAGGGGTCAGCAACTAGGGGCGACACCCATATCCTGCATCACCTGTAGAAAGAAATGAGGTAAGTTAAAGCATGAGCTCATGTCCCCTCAAATGGACACAGGTATATATGTGCAAAACAAATGCATAACACATTCTGAAAGAAACATATGACATCACAACTATGCAGCATTTTAACATTGAAATATGATGACACAAAAGGACCACATGGCCTATCTAGTCTGTCCGTCCATATCAACAGGCCAATTTAAGACCATTCATCAAGCTTAGCTAGATCACTCCTCATGTCTTTTACAGCTTCCTGGTGTCTACCCTATTACAGATTGAGTGGGGGAACCTAAGAAACACCAGACAAGGGGTAGCTGTATGGATTGGCGACAACATAATATGTAACAACCACACAAATGCTCGCATCCAATCAAAGAGCATCACACAGCACCATAGCAGGGCGCATTTGGAGGGCAACCCCTCCCCCCTTCCCCCTATATCCCACACAGGCAGATGACACACACACACAATGAGTGATCTACTCCAAGACACACATTTGCACAGACACCTAGTCAAAATGAGCACCATGTGCATGTCAGAAATGGGAAACACCCACCCAGCAATATGCAGTCCTCATACTGTCCTGCCTCAAATTGTTGGAATAGTGCCGAGTGATGCAGGATATAGGCATCATGGGTGGACCCTGCAAACCTGGGGACCACATTCAGAATATGCATATTTGCATCACATACAACCTGAACATTCAGGGAATGATAGTGTTTGCGGTTGCGGAACACTACCTCCCTGTGTCTAGGCGGGACCAGGGCAACATGTGTACAATCAATAGCTCCCATCACGTGTGGTATCCCGGCTAATGCCTCAAAGGCCTGGTTGAGGGTCCACCACTGTTGCCTAGTGTGTGGAATGGCAATATAATTCCGCATCCGGCTGACCATGGCATGCAGTACTTGGTGGAGACAGCATGAGAAGGTGGGGCGGCTCATGCCACCCACTGCGGCCACAGATGACTGGAAACAGCCAGAGGCAAAGAAATGTAGGGCAGCAAGGAGCTTGACCAAACCCGGTATGGCATGTGACCGATCAGTCAGGGGCTCGAGGTCAGGTCTTAGATCCTCATAGAGCTCCCTAATAGCCCCTGTGCTCAGTCTGTACAGGGAGATGACCTGGTCCTCTCGCATGCCCTGGAGCAGGGCCCTGGGCCTGTAGAGGCGTGGCTGGCGAGCCTACACCTCAGCACGCCTCCTGCGCCATGCGGGCACAGCCCCTGCCTGCCCTGCCCCCACAGCTGCAAGTCTGATTTGCTGCGGGACTACACCCATGCCCTGTGCCTCAGCCCCATAGACACCATCTCCCCTGTCACGCAACCGCACAACCTGCCCACCTCCCGCTGCAGCTACAGCAAACACAAAGGCCGCCATAACCTCCACCCGCCCTGCTCCTCTAAACCACTCAAACACAGACAACACTTCCCTAACCAAGACACACACCTTACACACCACACAGAAACACAGCCACACAATACAACCAACAACAATCACAAACCCAGTCACACTGCACAATACACCTGATTCAGACTCGCTCCTTCCGTCACTGCCAATGCACACCTTCTCTCTCCCTCGCCTACAAAAAACCCCTCAACGTGCAACATGTGCTCAGGACAATTTATAGAGTTTTTTTACATAGCGCGTGTTGCGCGTGCGCAGATGCGTGAGCGCGATGGCTGCACATGTGCAGTTGGCTGTGCGCATGGAGTATGCCCCATGCACATGCAGCACTGCGCATGTGCCACGTCTCATGCGCAAACGTACGCAGGCACCCATGTCCTGCATCTGCGTGGTGCATGCGCAATGCGCACAGCCAACTGCGCATGCACAGTGTGCACGGCGGCACTGCGCGCTGCGTAGTTGACTATGCAATGTCCAAGCACGGATTTCCCGCTTCTGGGCAGCACATGCGCAATGCGCACGGCCAACTGCGCATGCGCAACTGCGCAGCCAACGTGCTCACGCAACTGCGCAAGCGCAATGTAAAAAACCCTATAAATAAACCTGTACATGTGCTGCACGTTGGGTTGTTGGTAGGCGAGGGAGAGAGAAGGTGTGTGGTGTCAGTGAGAGAGAGAGAGAAGCAGGTGTCTAGTAGAGCTAAGTTAGTTTGTTGCGGGTCAGAGTGGTAGAGGCTGGGTTGTGGAGGATAGGTGTGAGGTACAGCAGGGGATACAGAGAGGAGGGGAGGCAAGGAGCAGGTGAGTGAGAAAGGAGGTGAGGTAAAGAGCAGATAGCAGGGAGAGGAGGGAGGTGTGAGGTAGAGCTGAGAAGGGCAAGAGAAGGAATGTCTGACAGGGAGGAAGAGGACAGGGAGATGGAGCCACAGGACAGGGCAGGAGTGGAGAGGGAGAGGGAGAGGGACAGGGAGAGGGAGAGGGACAGGGAGGTGGGGCCACCTGTTGGGGAGGAGACAGATATGGCAGGGAGTGTGGTGGAGGCTGCAGGCCCATCGGCCCAGCCCACACAGGGTCCTCTCACTACAAAACGTAGGCGCATACCGGTGCCAGCTCTGCAACGGAAGAGGGCTCAGAAATTCACACCCCAGGAAAACCACATCCTGCTGGCGTCTGTTCTTGAAAATTATGATGTCCTATACGGACGACTAAGCAACACCACCACTGTTGCAACACACACCCAGGTGTGGGAGGAGGTGCAGGAGGCAGTTGCACAAGCAGGGGGCCCAAGCAGAGACCTCGACAGCCTCAGGAAGCGGTTCAACGACATAAAGAGGGGTGTGCGTGCACACATGGTGGCAGAGTGGCGGCATGCCATGAGCACTGGAGGGGGAGGCCCCTTTACACCCTCCCTAACACCCCTGGAGCAGGAGTTGGCGGAGCGGCTAGGGCCAATATACCTCTATGGACTGCCAGAGGCACTGGACACTGCCCATCCCCAGGCAGGTAGGTACCCAAATCACACCTTGCTGCTCCCAACCCATTGAGTACCTGCCCTTTGGATATGCATCAGGCTTCTTATTAACACCTCCTCATACCTGCTCCCCTGGATCATCTCCCACCCTCTGCCTTTGTCTCATGAGTGTGCTGTCCCCCATTCCACCCCTCTTACTCTGTGTTTTGCTGCCCTCCAACCACATGTTTCATTAGCATCATCCCTTTTTATATCTGCCCTGCACATGTGGCTACATGTCTGCTACAAGGCCCTTCTCAGACCTGTACGTTTTATGTCTGTGTCTACTCTAAGCACTGCTGAGCAGGGATGGTCCTTCTGTGGGACAATGCACACCAGGGGTCCTCAAACATACTAAACAGGGGGCCAGTTCACTGTCCCTCAGACCATTGGAGGCCCGGAATATAGTTGAAATAAACACTATGAACAAACCCCAAAGAACACTGCAGAAATACAAAAAACAGAGAATATTTCCTACCATTTTGGTTTTGTTTTTCCAGTGGCAATTGCTCTAGCCACGTTAGTCTGGTTTCTTTGGGTCTTCTGCTAACTCCCCATCATCTGCTTTCCATTTGTGCTTTCGTCCCATGTCTAGTATTGTTTCCATTCTCTGTCTACATCTGCTTTAACATAGTAATCTTTCTCCTTGTGCTCTTTCCGCATTCCTAGGTCATCCACTCAAATGTTAGACCCCCATCCTCAATCCCCACTTACTCTCCCACTATCTGTCCAATTGTAGATATCTCTTACCTCCCTCAAAAAGCTTTTTCCCTCACCATTTCATTTGTCCAGCTCCATCCCATTCTGATCCTTGCCCAACCTCACCTCCCATCTATTTCCAGCCATACCCAGCATCCGCTCCCCTCTAGTCCGTGCATCAGCCCATTTCCAGTCCTAGCCCCCCATCAGCCCATTTCCAATCCTATCCCTGGCCCAACATCAGCCCAGTACCAGTCCTAGCTCCACATCCATTTCCAGTCCTATCCAAGTCCCTCCAGAAGTGCATTTCCAAACCCCAGCCCCCCAAAAGCTTATTGATAGCCCTCTCCTAGCAATCTTAGCACCCCCAACAGCACATTTCGAGCCCTATCCTAGGCCCCCCATCATCCCACTTCCAATCTTACCACCGCCCATAGGCCATGACCTGTCCTAACCCCCTCCCTCACATCAGCACACTTCCAGTCTTACCTCTCCCCCCCCCCCATAGCCAATTACCACTCCAAACCTCCTCCACCCCCATCAGGCCAGATAGGGTACGAAATAAACCTAACACGGCTACTGCTGCTGCTTCCACCATGGCAGCAGCAGATTCAAGCATGCCGTGGGACCCCCCTGCTCTTCAGCGTCCTCCATGCGGCTTCAGTGTGGGCTTGTCAGAGCCGCGTGAAGGGAGAGTATCCCTTTCTCACGGCCATGTCAATCCTGCCACGGGCCTGATGTAAAATACCATCAGCCCCATGGCGGGATTAACAGAGCCACGAGAGGAGAAGCTCTTTCTGTTTGCGTGGCTCTTACAGTCAACACTGAGGCTGCATGGAGGACACTGCAGAGCAGGGGGAGCCCCGTGGGATGCTTGATTATGCCGCTGCCACGGTGGCAGCGGCAGCAGCAGGTTTGTAAGGTGTTAACTTAGCTGGGCTGCGGTCCTGGGTAGAGCTGCCCCTGAGGACTGGCAGCGGCTGCAAAAACACCCGTCGGGCTGCATACATCTCCTTGGCGGCCCACATGTGGCCCTCATCCTGTAGTTTGAGGACCCCTGATGTATACATCGATGTGTCTGCTAGGTACTGGCCTATATATGCCTAATAGTGGTAACAGGAGCTGTAGTGGTAGCTATGTAGCACATGTACAGGCCACGGCCAAACACACATTGATTGTGGGGTGGATGTGTTAAACAGTTATATGTAGTTGAACCATGCAAACCAATCTGTGCTGTGTATGGTTTTCCACAACCCAGGTGACTACACAACCATGGCTCCAGCTGAGGAGGAGGAGGTGCAATTGGCCGAGGATGTGCCAGAGCCCCAGCCCACAATGTCTGGGGGCATCACCAGCAATGGTGACGGGACCCCAAGCACACACGTGCAGCCTGAGCCAGAGGACCACACCCCAGACGTCACTGCCACAGAGGGCTCCAAGGAGATCACAAGACACCACCCCATTCATGTACCAGCGCCAGATGAAACCCCTCCACCAGAAATGGACCCAATCATTGAAGAGCTGCGGACACACACTGCTGCAGCATGGCGCAATGCAGAAGGTGGGTAACAGCATACCCCACGATCCCGACGGGGTTGTCCTAACATCCACAAAATGATTGCATATTGCCCACATAGCATAGCGTTCTGATTTTGGGGGGTTGTCTTATGTCCTCTGTGATTCTACCTCCTGTAGCATGGCTTGTCAGGTGTCAGCATTTGTGAGGGGCTCACACAAATGCACACTGTGTTTGCCCATATACCCCACATAAGCCCAAAGAGAAGAGCAATGATCGCAGGTCACCCAGACACCCTATGTGACAGAGATCTCGTCATGGCTATTGTCACCCAGTATCATTTGACAACATAATCTGCAGTGTGCGCCAGCATTATAGAAATGGGGGCACCCCAGATATGTGTATGTGTGTCTTAGGCCCCCTCAGATCATCTGACCTATCCCAGACAAGCAGTGTGCAGACCTGGCATTGACATATTAAACTGTGGCAATGTGCCATGTGTGAGATCTGTGTTTCTCAGGACCCTTCATCTAGACCCCTTCCAGACATGGGGATGGCTCATGGGAGACACAGATCTAAACGTTGGTAGGTTTGGCAGGCATGACTGTTCTGCAGACTGCTCTTCTGGGATATGTGTGACATGTGCATGTGTGACAGTTGGTACTGGAGAGGAATCTCACATATCACCCTCTGTCCCACCCACAGGCACTCATCAGGCACTCCAGCATCTATACATGGCTATGGGAGAAAATACCAGGGAGCTGAGGATGATCCGGGAGGAGATGCGGTCAGGGCGCTTACCTGCATTGCGGATGCCATGGAGGACATTGTGGGCCTAATGAGGCAGCAAGCACCAACACCAGCACCAGCACCTGAGGCACTAGGACAAGGTGCAGTACCACGGGGGGTGGTGTGCCATGGGAGGCGCGGGCGGCCACGCAGGAGGTGACTGCGGGTCTAATAAACAGCTGTTAACCAGTACATATGTGTGTTTTCCAATGTGTGTCCCTGTGTTCCCCTAGGTAGTGTGCAAATGCATGTTGTGTCCCGCACACAGGTCCCTCGATGGTGGGGTGTCTGTACTGGCAAGTATCACTGCACAGACACCATCACATGCCGTGTGTGCCATGCACTGTGTCAGATCCCAGCCCCTGGGCTGCAGTGTGGTGGTTTACATATCCTCCCGGGTTGCACAGGGGGAATGTCCTGGAGCTACATGTCCAGTGTTGGGAGCCATCATAGTTTGCATCCTGTCATACCCCCTACATTGGACGCACATGTGTGACCATTGTCCCTGCCTGCAACACTGCCTACATGCCTGCCCCCCCACAAACGTATACGGTTACTCACCAACCATCCCTGTGACATGTATTGTCCCAGGACACACTCAACAGCTTTACCCCTGAGTAGCTCCTGGGCTCATCAGTACATCTTACCCTGCCAGCACAGACATACTGGTTTGCAAGTTCTACTATTGGCACACAGGCATGTTGCATCAAAAATGGTTCCCACACATTGCACACAGCATGCACGTGCCTCAGTATCCTGGGATGTCCTCTACATTGCAACATCTCAGGGTCCACCCTGGTCTCACACACCTACACACATGGTCAGCCCCCACGACTGCATGTGGAGCCAGTCCACACATGATACCCATGTCTACCTTTACAACACATACCTGTCTACACACATATCCCATGCTTGCATCCATAGTGTGTTGCTAAGGGAGACACGTGACCATTTTGAGTTATGAAACAGTGTGTATATTGTACAAAAAGACAGAATATAAAACAACGGTACGGATAGGGACAATACCCATCACCCTCCCCCCCCCAACATCCTTCTCCCCCCTGCCACCCCCACCCACCCTATACACCCTCCTCCACCCCTCCCCTCACCCCCACATCAGCCACACCCTCTCCCTGCATGCTGCATGCCCAGTGATGGAACACAGGACAGCACAGGGCACATGTGTGGACGTCACAGGCACCATCAATGACTCCTGTGACGCCCTTCAGGGGATGGCCACCGACAGGGCAGCCGCTCCACCTCGGCGGCCACCTGCTGAATGGCTCCTGCCAGCCACTGGTGTGAGTGCACTAGGAGATGCACATGCCACTCCAAGGCATCCAGGGCCACATACAGGTCCTGCACACACCTGCTACCACACACACGCATAGTGCCAGGGGTGTGGGTGGTGGCATGTGCATGCGACCTGTGTGTGGCCCTGGATGGTGGAGTGACATAGTGTGGCTGGCGGGAGCCCACAGTGCCCTGTGCTGCACTGTATTCCCCATCACTCTCCCACACCCACACATCCCCCTCTCCCCCCCTGCCACCTGCCACCCACTCTCCACACCCTCCTTCACCCCTCCCCCCACACCCACATCAGCCACACCCTCTCCCTCCCCTGCCACCCTGCCACCCACCCCTTCCATGCCCCCATCAGCCCCCTCTTCCGCTGCACTGTCCGCCGGCTCTTCATCCTCCTCCTCGGCCTCCACCTCAACTTCCTCCTCCACCACCACCACCTCCACCTCTGTGGCATGGTGGGCAGGGGGACGCCTCAGGGCATAGGCAGATGTGGTGGGCTCTTCATCGTTGTCATCACCCTCTGTGGAAGATGACAGTCATCAGCACATTATCATGTGTGTCACATAACACATGTACATATGCAGGCACCACACAGGCTGGTGGGCCAATGTGACATTTGTTAATGGGCAGCAAGGTTGCCAATACTCACCGTCATGCTCTGACTGCACCGCCCTCTGGAGGCGGGCAAGGTAATCATTGTGATGGAGCCGCAACTCTCGCCCCTTCTTCCGGAGATCCTCTACCTGTGGATGTGAAAACAATGTGTGGGGGCATCAGTGACTCCTTACCTCTGGTGGGTGGGCAACATAAACAAACATCTGTGTGGCCAGCATCTTGCTGCTCCTGCTGCACTGCTGTGTGTGTCATGTACAGCATAGTTACTCACCTGTAACAGGTGATCTCCGGGAACACCAGGAATAAGTCTTCACATGTGGGTAGCGTCGGTACCAACTGAGCCTGTGTGGGAACACTCCTCAGCATCCTATAGGAAAGCATTTGGGAGCATCCCACAGTGCGTGCGTGCTGCCTTCCCGCCTTTCCCAACTGCCTCTATCCAGTTGAGTTTAAAGCTGACACAAAGAAAGAGAGAGAGATAGATAGGGAAAGAGAGAGAGAGAGAGAGACAACCCGCTAGGGGAGATGGGTGGGTTGTGATGACCTCACCCTGCTGTTCCCGGAGATCACCTGTTACAGGTGATTAACTATGCTATCACCAGGAACAAGCAGGACATAGTCGTCACATGTGAGGACACCCTAGATGTAGATGCCAGGGAAGGATCCCCAGAGTGGTGAGGGCCTTTGGAGGGCTTCCACTTCCTCCCATGTATCTCTGGCATCCTGTAAGAGAGGCGGCTAGGAGTGGATTACGTATGGAAGAGGTGTTGGAGAGCAGCCTGACCAACCATAGCATGCCTGCGGGAGCCTTTATCCAAGCAGTAGTGGGCCGTGAACCGAGGACCAGGTAGCTGCTCCACAAATGACGTTAATATAGACGGAATGGAGGTGAGCCCGAGAGGCTACCATGACTCTCACATTGTGAGCGGGAACATGGGCCGCCAGTGAAAGGTGTTAGCTATGATAGATAAAAGGTAATACATTGAGCAATCCAGTTGGATAGAGATCTTTTGGAAACTGCTGTACCCAAATGCGAAGGATCAGAGACTCTGAATAGCTGAGAGGACCTTCTGTGTTGCTGGGTCCTCTGCAGATGAAAAGCCACAGCTCTTTTACAGTCCAAGGTATGAAGAGTCTTCTCTGCATTTGAAGCATGAGGCTGTTGAAAGACTACAGGTAACTAAACCTCTTGTTTCAAATGAAAGGAGGAATCCACCTTAGGCATGAAGTGTGGATGTGTCCTTAGGATTACCTTATCATGGTGAAACGGTGTGTAAGGTGGATCAGCCACTGGAGCTTGAAATTCACTGATACGACTTGCTGATGTGATTGCAAGAAGGTATTTTACTTTCCAGGTCAGAGACTTTAAGGAAGTAGTGTCTAAGGGCTCAGGAGGTGGCAGCATATGCTGGCCTAGAAGCAGATTGGGATCCCATGCCTCTGGAGGTGGTCTAAGGGGAGGTTTCGGTAGATGCAGGCCTCTCATAATTCTGGATATGAGAGGATGGGATGAAATGGGTTGTCCAGTGATGGGTTCAGAAGGAGCAGCAATGGCACTTAAATGGGCTCTGACTGACTCAGTTTGGAGACCATTGTTTGATAAGTAAAGGAGTTCGTCCAAAACATGTTTATATACGGATGACAAGAGGGTTGAAGGCCTTTTGTTATCACCAAATTAAATGTCACGTCCACCTGACGGCATAGGACTGCCTTGTGGAAGGTTTCCTGGAAGCATAACGGATATCATGCACTTCCTGAGTGAGGGGAGGGCCAAAGCAGTTACAGCCTTCAGTAGCCAGGCTCTGAGGTGCAGAGACGGGGGGTTTGTATGCCATACATTCCCCTCCTCCTGTGACAGTAAGTCTGGAGCTGACCCTACATACAGGGGTTGAACCTGGGACAGATGTAGAAGCACAGGGTATCACACCTGGTGTTGCCAGCGTGGGGCTATGAGGATCATGTTGCCTCTGTCCCTCAGGAGTTGTAATAGGGTCTTGGCAATCAAGGGAATGGGAGGAAAGGCATATAGGCATTCCTGCCCCCAGTTGAGGAGGACAGCATCCCTCGCTTGGCAGCCCTGAGCTGGGATTCGTGAACAGAACCGGGTAGGTTTGGCATATGATGGACTTACAAAGAGGTCTGAATCTTGAGTTCCCCAGAGTTGCAATACTCTACAGAGTTGGTCCATGTGTAGAGACCATTTGTGCGGAAGCAGAACACGACTGAGTTTGTATGGCCAAGAGTTCTGATTGCCAGGGAGATAGACTGGCAGGAGATGGATCTGCTGCTCTCTGGCAAAACGACCACAGTTGAAGAGCTTCGTTGCAAAGGGACAGAGAGCCTGTTCCTCCTTGTTTGTTCACATAGACCATGGCTACCTGATTGTCTGTGTAAAGTAGTATTCTATTGGCCTGTAGAAGGGAATGGAATACATGAAGAGCCAGGCAAATTGCTCAGAGCTCAAACAGATTGATGTGGAAATGACTCTCCTGACAATTCCAGGTGGCTTGGGTGGAGGTGTCCAGTAGATGTGCAGCCCACCCCACTTTGGAGGCATCTGTTGTTAATGTGATCTGAGGAGGGGTTTGCAGGAAAGGTGACCCCTCCAACAGGTTTTGTGCTGACCGCCACCAGTCCAGGGACAGGGTATGGCGGTTTGAGTTTACTATCACATCTGAGAGACAGCCTGTTGCTTGCGTCCACTGGGAAGAGAGGGCACAATGGGCTGGTCTCATGTGGAGACAAGCGTAGGGGACCACATGCACCATAGATGCCATGTGACCCAGCAGATGACGCATCTCTCAAGCCGAGAGGTGAGTTTTTTGTATTGCTGTCGAAACAAGTTGCACAATGCGAGGACAGCGAGGCTGAGTCAGGTAGGTCTTTGGCAGTCTGGTATCTAGCCTTGCTCCTATGAACTCCAGCAATTGCGTGGGAGTCAGAAAGGATTCCTGGAGATCTTTGACAGGGCCTAGATATTGGAGTCCACGCATTGTGTATGAGAGAGAGGCCTGGGCATGTGTTTGTGACTGTGCCTGGATGAGGCAATCGTCCAAGTAGGGGCAGAAAAATATTCCCCTGGTATGGACAAAACCGGCTACCACAGACATGCACTTTGTGAATACTCTAGGTGCTGAGGCAAGGCTGAAGGGAAAACTTTGTTTTGATAGTGGTTTCCTTGATGGAGGAACTAAAGGAACTTTCGCTGTGCTTGTTGGCAGAGAAGATGGGTGTACGCATCCTTGTGATCTAGAGAACAAAGGCAGTTCTGCCTGTGTAGGTCAGGAAGTACGTTTCCTAGAGAAATCACTTTGAATGTCTGTTGGAACAGGAACTTGTTCAGTTTTCTGAAATCTAAGATGTGTCTGTGACCTCCTTTTTTTGTTGGTATGAGGAAATTGGGGGGGGGGGGGAGAACCCAGAACCCTGTTTAAAGATGAGGTACCTTTTCCATTGCTCATTGAGGTAAGAGATGTTTTACCTCTGGATTCAGTTGGGGGGACGTTTGCGAACTGAATGTCCTTACTATTGTAGGAGGCGGCAGGCTATGTGAATGACGCCTGTACCCTCTTCTATGATGGACAGAGTCCAGGGTTCTGATGTTATTTGCCTCCATCTGTGGATGAGGTGACCTAATCTTCCTGGGATTGTTGACGGTTGCTTTCCCTGGAGGGCCGGGAAGGGCAGGTACTCCATCACGGAGTCAAAGGCCCTGTGGGGGCTGAGGCTGCTGGGTCTGCTGAGGCAGAGTAGCTCTCGGCTTTCTCTGCTTAGTAGATTGTTGACCCTTTCTAGCAGCTTGTACTACAGGTTGTCCTTGCTGAGCATAGGACTGATAGTATCCTTTCTTTTTGGAGAGGAAGCGCTTTTCTAAGGCTCTCATCTTTGCAGGATCTACAATATTTGAAAGCCTTGTCAAGGTAGAATTGTCCTGCTGGTTCTTCAAAAATTCACCACTCCAGGGGGTGTTGGCCAGTTTAACCTGTACCCAGTGTTCCAGGTGAGAGGCTTGCAGTCAGCCAAGTTTCCTTGCCCCAATAGCAATGGCAGAGACTCTGCCTATGCATGAAAAACAGTCAAAAGCTGCCCTGTTCACAACTTTTGAAATGTTCTTGGCATGCTTGACAGGTGCTACATAGACGTGACCTCTGTGATCTGGGAGATGTTGGACTTACCAGTTGTAGATCTCGTGTGACCTCCGTCAGGAACATTCCCATGTACATGATATAGGAACCTGTCCTGCCTGAAAGCATGGATGTTTGGACGACACAGCGACCAAAGGCATCTAATGTCTTACACTCCCTACAAGGAGGATTGGTGGCATGTTGTTTGTAACATTTAATTCTCCTCATAGCAGACTCCACCATGATGGAGTGATCAGGGAGGTGTCCTTTCTGCAAACCAGGGGACGGAGGCACACGATACATAGTAGGCACATGTGAGAATGTGGAAAGGTGGTAAGAGGAATCTTCCACATTCTCAAAAGAGGATTCTTTAAGATCTGATGTATTGGCAGGATGTCTGCCTCCTTTGGAGTTTGGTGATATTGGTGAATCTCTGGCTCCTGTGGCCTGTGCTTACATTGAGTTACTAATGAAATGGAGAGGCTCTTGACTACATGTGTATGGAGATCCAGGAAGGACATATCCTGAGGAAGGGACAATCTCCTCTTGGGAGAGGCAGGCTTGTCCTGGAGAGGTACATCGTTACCCTCTGAGCTGTCAGAGTCATCAGACCCCTCAGGAGATTGGATGTATCTTCTCTACGGAGGCTCAGGTAAAGTGAGGTATCGGTACCAATTGGCCTCAGTATCGGAGTGACACGGTACCAGTGTGTGGATACCGGTACTCATCAGCACCAATGGTGCAGTTGCCGATGCCGGTCCTGCAATTGCTGCACATACCGATGCTGGACTTTGCAGGGTCTGGGGTGGAACCAAGGTCTTTGATGCCGCAAGGAGAGCTGCCAGACTGCGTTCGATGGCCATGATCCTCTGGTCAATCAACACTGCCGATGTCTGTGTATGAGTACTGGCCAAAGCCAGGAACCCAGAGCATAGCACAAGGTGGTCGGACCAGGTTGAGGCCTCCAGAACTTCATGGAGTCCCAAAGTGGCTTTGGAGGCCAGGGACTCCCACCAGGGCTGTTTGCCCGGAGTGTGCTCCTCAAGGGCAATGCCAGTAGCAGTCCGATATTTGGAGGGGGATCTACCCTTTGAGGAACGGACAGATTTGTGTTTGGTTACCTGAGATCCACAGGAGGAAGAGGAAGCCCTTGATGACACGGCTGCCACCGAGGCCACATTGGAGGGAAAGAGGGTACCGAGCTTGGCTTCTCTGTTCTGCCAACCACTCTTGGATAACATCCCACAGGCCAGACATTCAGACATGCATTGATCTGGCCATTAGCATTTGCGACACCAATCATGGTTGTCAGAGAAGGTACCGGCACATTATCAGCATATTTTCTGCAGCCGAGGTGTGCTTTTCCATGATGGAGGAGGGATTAGGGCCTAATTCCAAACCGGGGGGAGACCTACAAAGGGGATTTTGGCTCTTTTGTTAAAAAGGTTTGTTTGTGTGAGGGAATCTGACCTTTTTGAAAATAAAATTACAAGACCAGTGGTACCAGTAAAGAAAAACAGGCAGACACTGCCACAGGAGTGGCACTACAATAGCTGTTTGTCAGCAATGACAGGAACAATGACCTGCTGGATCTGTGGAAAACAATGAACTGGAGAGAGCCATTTGGGAAAGGCAAGATGGCAGCACACAGGCGCTGTGGGGTGCTTCCAATAGCTTTCCTATTGGACACTGGAGAGCGTTCCCACGCAGGCTCCGTCGGTACCGATGATACCCACATGTGAGGACTACTTCCTGCTTGTTCCAGGTGATTACCTGTTCCCAGTGCCACCTGCATGCGTAGCTGTGTCTCTGGACATGTGTGCAGTGACACCTATGTGCAGTGTGCCTGGCACCCTGAACACATAATTCCAGTCCCCTGTGGCCCCCTTGCATGACATTGCATGACCATGCCACATTTGGATTTCCAATGATGGTGTCCAGGGTAACCCCCCTAACCCCGTATGTGGTCTGGTGAACACATTTGTGTTGTCATGATCTACGCACATCCTCGGACCCAACTCCACTGGCAACATGATATCCTAACAAACATGGGTGCTGTGTCCATACATGGAACATTGTGTTGGGTGGCCCTATTCACCTTGACAGGGGCCACTACCATGACATTTGGGTTTCTACGAGGCCCAGGATAGAAATGCTTGACCCACTACAAGCATTGTGTAACGTGTCTCTCTTGGGGATACTGCTAGGTACGTATAACCTAGTTTGGCCACTGTTGTAAAGAGCATACTGGGCGTGAAGGACGAGGGTGTGACCCAGTATGGGCTATCTTATGTTGTTATGTTCCTATGACCTGGGCCTTGTATGCTTACGGCAGGTGTGGTTGCCAACACCAGGGGCAGGGGCCAATGCACCAGAATAGGCTATTGCCACCTGTGCTCATGTCAGGGTTTCTGTCTGTGCTGTGCAACCACAACAGGTGCATGTATCCTTCCAACACCATCAGTAATGTTCATCTGCAACAAGGTGTGGGATTCGTAGCAAGTGGGCAGATGTGTGACCTGACTCAGCATACAGTTCTGGGGACATGGCTCTGTTACAGGCCTTTGTAATCAGATCTCATAGCTCATGGGGGTGGGGTGCTGTTACGTACATCCACATCTGCACCTAGCATACCATCAGGATACATCAAAGACGTGTGTGATGAGGTGCTGACCTCACAGACTAGGGGAGATGTGCAACCTACCTGCCATAACCTAACACAATATCTGAATGACATACCCACCATTGCAATCAGGTCTCTGGCCCCCTGGGGGTTGGGTGTCCTAGCACACATCATCAGCTCCATACACCATAGGAACAGGGTGACTGACAGTACACCTCACGCAGGTCTCAGGACTCCTGGGGATAGGGAGAATGTATTAAAATGTTTAGGCACACAGGACCATATCACCAGGGTGAGTGATAGTCCACTTTGATGGGCTCTCAGGACTCCTGGGGATAGGGAGAATGTATAGAACGGTCTACGCACACAGGATCATATCACCAGGGTGCCTGACAGCCCACTTTGATGGGCTCTCAGGACTCCTGAGGATAGGGAGAATGTATAGAACGGTCTACGCACACAGGACCATATCACCAGGGTGAGTGACAGCCCACTTTGATGGCCTCTCAGGGCTCCTGGGGATAGGGAGAATGTATAGAACTGTCTAGGCACACAGGACCATATTACCAGGGTGAGTGATAGCCCACTTTGATGGGCTCTCAGGGCTCCTGGGGATAGGGAGAATGTATAGAACTGTCTAGGCACACAGGACCATATCACCAGGGTGAGTGACAGCCCACTTTTATGGGCTCTCAGGGCTCCTGGGGATAGGGAGAATGTATTGAACTGTCTAGGCACACAGAACCATATCACCAGGGTGAGTGACAGCCCACTTTGATGGGCTCTCAGGGCTCCTGGGGATAGGGAGAATGCATAGAACTGTCTAGGCACACAGGACCATATCACCAGGGTGAGTGACAGCGCACTTTGATGGGCTCTCAGGACTCCTGGGGATAGGGAGAATGTATAGAACTGTCTAGGCACACAGGACCATATCACCAGGGTGAGTGACAGCCCACTTTGATGGGCTCTCAGGACTCCTGGGGATAGGGAGAATGTATAGAACTGTCTAGGCACACAGGACCATATCTCCAGGGTGAGTGACAGCCCACTTTGATGGGCTCTCAGGGCTCCTGGGGATAGGGAGAATGTATAGAACTGTCTAGGCACACAGGACCATATCACCAGGGTGAGTGATAGCCTACTTTGATGGGCTCTCAGGGCTCCTGGGGATAGGCAGAATGTATAGAACTGTCTAGGCACACAGGACCATATCACCAGGGTGAGTGATAGCCCACTTTGATGGCCTCTCAGGGCTCCTGGGGATAGGGAGAATGTATAGAACTGTCCAGGCCTCAGACTAACACCGGTAGCGCTCATTTGCATAAATCAAAAAGCAGCATGCCTTCACGCATCAACGACCTTCTCAGCACTTGTCTATTGGCAGAAAAAATCAACAGGGATTAGCAGCTTTTCCAACACTTCCTGTTAGATGCTTTCTTCAATCATTTTTAGCATCTATTTATTCATGTTGTTTATAATATAAGTATAAGATTGTGCTTATCTTTAGAATATGAAGATATTAAATCACCCCGACGCCACCAAAAGGGTACCGCAAAAATGCGTTTCGTATCTCTTCCTCAGGGGGGATATTTTACTTCATAGCACGATCTTAAAATGGAGTGCGAATATTCAGTTTCTGTGGCTTCTCAAACGTATCTTCCTGAAACTTGTTCACCAGCATGTCACAGAACGCCGCGCATGCGGGGTGATTTAATATCTTCATATTCTAAAGATAAGCACAATCTTATACTTATATTATAAACAACATGAATAAATAGATGCTAAAAATGATTGAAGAAAGCATCTAACAGGAAGTGTTGGAAAAGCTGCTAATCCCTATTGATTTTTTCTGCCAATAGACAAGTGCTGAGAAGGTCGTTGATGCGTGAAGGCATGCTGCTTTTTGATTTATGCAAATGAGCGCTGCCGGTGTTAGTCTGAGACCTGCACTTTCTATTTTTAAGAATTATGATGTATATTTATTAATATTTAAGTTTTGAGAAAAAAGGAAAAACATAAGAAAAAAGAAAGAAAAAAGAAAAAGAATAAAAACTAAATTAACACATTAAGAAGAATTTTGGATTGTATTTTGGATTGCAGGCAACGACAGAATAAGAGAGATCCCATTAGGTTAGGCTTTCTTGTCAAATTTTGAGGGCACCAGTTATATTATATAGATTCATTAACCCTCTGAGAATCAGACCCAGAATAGTCGCGTAGAACTGTCTAGGCACACAGGACCATATCTCCAGGGTGAGTGACAGCCCACTTTGATGGGCTCTCAGGACTCCTGGGGGTAGGGTGGATTGGAAAACAGCAACAGCAGCATATTCCATACCAGCAGGGGTGCTGGGGACCCACTTTTTTGGACTTTCTGGCCAGGTGGGGTAGGGCAGATGTTTTAGACTGCTGGGCCACACACACGCATATCACCAATGGGACTAACATATCATTTTGGGCATGTTTCACAGCCCCTGGGGGTGGGGCAGATGTTTTACCCTGCAACTGCAGACCCCATCATACCATCAGGATGTTTAGAAACCCTCCTTAGTCTGATCTATGGGCTACCTGTGTTATGGTGTGTTGTAGCATATCAACAGCAGCAGCTGCCATGACACCAGGATGGCATCAGGAACTCTGTGAACAGGTCCTTAGCCCCCTGGGTACAGGGCAAACCACTCAGATGTGATATATAGACAATATGGCATGTGGATTTACCTGATACACATTTATTTATTTATTTAGCTGTATTTATATCCCGCTTTTCACCGGGTCAAGGCGGTCAATTGGGGGATACATTTAACACGAGGGGATATGAGACACATATGCCAATACTTACAGGGAACATGGGCAATGGAGGGTTAAGTGGCTTGCCCAAGACCACAAGAAGTGCCTATAGGACTAGAAATCCCAGTCCCTCCGGCCTGAGATTGCTGTCCCCAGGTGGGACTTGAACCCCCGGCCCTCCGGCCTGAAGTACCTTGTCCTAACCTCTAGACCACTCCTCCCTCCCTGAGATAGACCACTTACACACATCAGCATGCACAGCTACAATCAACATTGGATATATATATGTGGATCTACTGACCTGTCCCCATACACTTACCTCATGTGGGTAATCAGCCACACGATTATAGTGCCGGGTCAGCCGATCCCACGCCCTCCGGACCCTGATCTGGTCCTGACGCCTGGATGAACCTGGAAACAGCTTGTGCTGCCTCACAGCAATCAGCTGTGCCAGGCAGCTCCCGGGTGGTGAAGGCAGGCTTCCTGGATCTGGTTGCCATGTTCTACACTGTCACCAATGAGGAACGCACGCACGACGCAACACGCATGCATGCGCAGCACACCACCTGCGCATGTAAAACACAACACGCGCGCATCTTTTTGCTGCACAGGGTATGGTGTCGCCAACAATATTTATACAGATCTATGATGCAGACAGACATTGCACTGATGTGTCTGATATTTAAAAACACAATTAGAAGTTTTCCTTGTTGTTTACACACTTGGGTCTCAAACCCACCACCACTGGTTTCTAGGGTACTGTTGGAATGGGTGTGCTATGCGTTTTCATATAGCAATGACTGGCTAAACAGTTACACCAAGGAGTCCTGAGAGCCCATCAACGTGGGCAGTCACTCACCCTGGTGATATGGGGTTGTGTGTGCCTATGGGGTATGTTCATTAATCCATCTTAATGTGAATCCAGCAATGATGTGCAGGATGCCATAAGGGGGGTGGGGCCTTCTGGGCTAAATGTTGGACTCACGCAATAGGTTACATACCGCACATTATGACACGATGGAGGTAGGTGTAGCACATTACTGTGTGTTAATCATAGGCATGTGTGCTGGCATACAGACCTAGTGGCAGAGGTGTAGCACATTGGTTGACAAATTGCCTGATGGTACAGGGGTCAATGGTTCAATGCCACAGTGCGGCTTTTGCATATGACTGCCTGAGATATTACCCTTTAATATCAGCAGTGCTTTGTGAGGCATTTGGATTTTTTTTTTTAATTCTGCTGCCTGCAAACACACCCTCCCATTGGCATAACCTAAGGTGCCACATCATGCACCCTATGCGGCACTCCTGAGGACACATAATAAGGTGCACTGTCCAACACGGCACCTTATTTTTTTAAAATTCTTTATTTTCGTTTTATAACAACAAAGGAAGAGGAAGACATACAGCTAAAAGACAGATACATAACGTGTAATACATACACCAAAGTAAACCCCTACCACCCCCCTCCCCCCTGCTTCTTCTCTAGAAAACTAAGCATTCCCGAAGCGGGCGTGTACTTACATTATTGTGTTACAAAACCTAACGGTGATCTAAAACATGATGAGTGCACATTATACAGGCATGTTGGAGCAATGAGCAGATTGTACATAATCATTAAGCATCTGCTATTTAGACAAGCGAGAGTGAGTTTGGACATGGGGAATAGCTCTCCGAGGTATCTGCTCATATTTACTATATAAGCAGACGAGGTTCCACCATTCATTGACAGTAAGTCGAGAGCTATCCTTCCAATTCCTCGTGATTAAGCATATGGCTATACCCAGCATGAAATCAAGGAGAAAGCGACCCTTCTTAGGAAAAGAGGGGACCTCCGCCACAGAGCGGAGTCCCACGACCTTCCAAGAGAGAGGTTCATGAAAGTGTAAGATAAATTGAATACGACCCCAGACCCGCCCCCAATAGACCTGCAGTTGAGGACATTCATAAATAACATGAGCGAAGGTTCCCACAGCAGTATGGCAAGACCAACACAGGTCCCTAGCATTTGGGTTCCATTTGGCTATTTTTCTGGGGTATAAAAGCATCTGTGTGCAAAGAAGAAGAGAGTTTGGGTAACAGAGGCAGACCGGGAAACCCGCACTACTTTACTCCAGAAAACGCTCCATTGCACAGGGGTTAAAGTGGTTTGCAGTTCGCGCTCCCAGGCTTGTTGGGCTCTAAAAGTGTCCGTGTCTGTACCCTGACATATTATTTTATAAAAGTTAGAGGCTACCCCATGTGTACTACTAATGGAGTGAACTATCTCTAATAGCCCATCCTCAGTAGGGGCAGAGGGCGGCATGATTCGAGCACTTTTGAGGCAGTGTTGAAGCTGCATCAATTGAAAGTAGTGTTTCGCTGGTAACGCAAATTCCTTTTGTAAATCAGAAAAGGTTTTCCAACGATCTGCAGAGAAAAGCTGTTGGGGTGTCCAGATCCCCCTGGAGTACCAGGGTTTCCAGGCTATTGTTCTATTTAGGACTTGAATTCTGGGGTTATTCCATAGCGGGAGTCCGTCCTGAGGACATACATTCGGGCCCAGTGATAGAATGAGAGTGTTAAAGGCCGCAAGAGTATCGACAATCATTGGTGGATGACGGGTGTCTACTTGATAGGACATACCGGGGAGATGGGTCTACGGAATTGGGCTACTAAGCTCCTCTTTTATGTCAAGCCAAACTGGTCTGCTGTCTGTTGAGGCATCTAGCCATCGGGCACCTTGCTTAAGTAGAAAGGCTTGATGATATCTAAGAAAATCAGGAAATCTGGTACCCCCTCGTTCCTTTGCAGACTGCAGTTTATGTTTAGCTATCCTTGGTGGCTTGCCCTGCCAGAGATAACGGACGAGAAGGCCCTCAATATCTTTATAAGTACGTAACGGAAGTAAGCATGGCAGCATTTCTAAAATGTAGATCACTTTGGGGACTATCATCATTTTCACAGTTTCTAAGCGGCCCCACCATGTGAGAGATAAGGGAGACCAACAATTTGTGAGTTCACGGACTTTGGAGACTACCTCTTTGGCATTAAAACTGATGAACTAACAGTTTTGAGATTAGAAAGAAGTCTATGCGAGACTGAGATTTATGAAGGGAAGAAAAGAAGGTGAAGTCAAGCTCATTGGGGTGTAGTAACCTCCATAGATCAACTAAAGCAAGATCCTTAATCAGGGAGGTAAGCGTGGCGTGACTCTTGGGGGGACCACTCGTCCTAGGCGGCTGTTTGTCAATCAGGGGATCAAGGACTAGATTGAAATCCCCCCCAATGATCAATGAAATATTAGCAGAAGCCTGCGCAACCTGAGCAATGGTAGCAAAAAAGGCAGGGTCATCAACATAGGAGTGTAAAGGCATATACATGTAACTTCAAGGCTACCTATCTTGAGGTGAACTCTAGACCATCTACCTTCTGTATCTGAGCTAGTCGCAATAACAGTAGCATGCAAAGAGTTCCTAACCAGTATGGCAACCCCACATTTCTTAGAAACGGCTGGGGAATAGGCGGCCACCATGTAAGGTTTAATATTGAGTTTAAGAGTTTCCTTCGAATTTAAATGCGTTTCTTGGAGAAAATCAGATCCGCTGCTTCCTGACTGAGGTAGCTTAGGATTTTCTTCCGTTTTATCGGATTATTGATTCCTTTTACGTTCAATGAGAAAATCTTACATGGTGCCATCAATCGGTAATAGATATTTTAGGTAAGGGCGCTTGATAACATATAACATAAGCAGAATCTGTACAACAATGTCATAATCACCGAGTATTCTGGCTAATACACCCCATATTGAAAAGTATGTACCAACGTATCTTAGAGAAGAAGCAAAACCCCCAAAGAATATGGCGACTATATGTCTGCGGGAGGAGGCCCTAGAGAGGAAATAGAAAGACATGTAGAAAAAAGAAAAGAAACACCAGAGTCCATAATAACACTGTCTCTGATACTCATCGAGGCTACTGTGGGTAGATGGAGTCGGGTCACAGATACCATCAAGAGTAAGGCCACAGACTGCCCACGCCAGACTCTTTGCTAGGCTGCGGCAGATCCAATATGGCAGGTACAGCGGATATGAGGAGACTTGCAGGAATATTCTGGAAGTCAGCGCATCAAGTCGGCTTCTTTGGAATCCAAAAACTCCGCTAGTAGATCAGGGTCCTCAAATGTTCTTGTCTGATTGTGAAGCGTGACTCGGAGCTTGGCCGGGTACATCAGGCCATAGCGTGCTTGTAGTTGTTGAAGCCTCGGCCGGAATTCCAGAAAGCGCTTTCGGCGGTCGACCGTGGGTTTAGCCAAGTCGGGATAGAAGGAGATCTTGTGGCTCTCAAACTCCATATGGCCCTTTGCCCGAGAGGCACTTAGAATTTGCTCCACGTGTTGATATCTCAATAGTCGAAAAATGATAGGCCGCGGGGTTTTCCTGTTGAGCGTTATGCTTGTGGGTACACGATGAGCGCGATCAATCTCCAAATCTTTGGTAAAGGTGATTTGAAGCAGGGAAGGGAGGATTTTGCATAAAAACTCTTTCATGTCTCCCGATTCCGCTCCCTCCGGTATGCCCACGAGTCGTATGTTGTTGCGGCGCGCTCTATTATTGCCATCTTCCACCTCTTTCTGCAAGGCCCGCACCTGTCGTTCAACTTTGTCGAGTTTGGACAACCGGGCCGCATGGGAGTCCAATATGCTCTCCATTTTGTCCTGACGCGAAGAAAGCCCTTCTAGCTTGCTTTGCAGCACACCAAAATCTTCCCGCAGCGCTCGGAGTACTTCACCGTTTGCCTGCACAAGGTTTTGACCCCTCTAATCTCTACGAGGATTTCCTGCTGCATTTCGGGGCCCTCGCACAAGGCCGGCCCCTTCTGCGGGGACGGAGGTTCAGTTTTGGAACGTTTGCCGTGAGAAGCCGCTGGAGATCCAAATTCCAGGCGCCTTGGTTTGGTCCCCGCCATCTCACCAATGTGCCCCGGCAAGATCAGAGTAGAAGTTCTAAGTTAGTGAGGTGTTAATTCAGGATTCTGAGTAGGCCTCTCGGGAGCCTCAGCGTTATGCGACCATCCCGCTGGACATCTGGCTCCGCCCCCCCAACACGGCACCTTATAATGTTCCCTTTGGGGCACCTTATAGGGCGCTTTGGAGGCACCTTCAGGCTACAGCACTGAGGGTGTTGTTGGTGGCAGCACCAATTTAAATTATAAAAGAAAATTACTCAGACAGCTCTATCAAATAACCCCACTGTGGGATCAAACCAATGACCTCTGGCTCCACAGGCAGTGCAGTCACCCATGGGCTACATCTCCATAGCTGCTAACAAACTCCTGGCTGGCTACAGTTGGACTGCAGCCCACCACACGAACTGTCTGCTGTGGTTGGCAGGATAGGGTTAAACCACACATACCCATGATGCACTGCACATGCAAATCAGCAGTCTACAGATAACCAAAGGATGGGGTATGCACCCCCACACCACCTCAGCCTGGTAGGGAGTACTCAGCATGTGTGTTACTGGCACAGATAGGTACTGACTGTCACATTGTGCGGGTCCTGTGCTCACCCTGAGGGTGAGGTGGGCCACCCAGCACCATAGAAACATACAAACATAATGACAGAAAAAGACCACATGGCCTATCTAGTCTGTCCTTCCATAACAACAACTACACCAGTCCACTTTTTACCTTTAGAGATCCTTTGTGTTGTTCCCATGCTTTTTTGGATTCAGTTACTGTCCTCATCTCTACCACCTCCACTGGGAAACTATTCCATGGATCCACTACTCTTTCTGTAAAGAAATATTTCCGCATATCACTCCTGAATCTATCTCCCTTCACCCTCATCCCATGTCCCCTCATAGCAGAGCTTGCTTTCAATGGAAAGAGGCTCTCTCCCTGAACATTTATGCCATGGAGGTATTTAAACATCTCAATCATATCACCTCTATCCCGCCTTTCCTCTAAGGTGTACATATTAAGATCCTTAAGTCTGTCCTCATATGCTTTATAATGAAGCCCACTAATCATTTTAGTAGCCACCCTCTGCACCGATTCCATCCTGTTCACATCCTTTTGAAGGTGCGGTCTCCAGAATTGCACACCATACTCCAAATGAGGTCGCACCAAAGACTTATACAGAGGCATTATCACCTCCTTTTTTCTGCGAGCCATTCCTCTCCGCATGCACTCAAGCATCCTTCTAGCTTTTGCTGTCGCCTTTTCTACCTGTTTAGCTACTTTAAGATCATCAGACACAACCACGCCTAGGTCCCGCTCTTCTTTAGTGGACAAAAGTACTTCACCTCCTATACTGTATTTCTCCCTTGGATTGCTGCAGCCCAAATGCATGACCTTACATTTTTTAACATTAAATCCCAGCTGCCAAATTCTAGACCATTCTTCAAGCTTAGCTAGATCCCTCCTCATGTTATCTACACCTTCCTGGGTGTCTACTCTATTGCAGATTTTGGTATCATCTGCAAAGAGGCAAATCTTACCCGACAGCCCTTCCGCTATATCACTAACAAAGATGTTAAAAAGAATCGGACCAAGGACAGATCCCTGGGGCACACCACTGGTAACATCCTTCTCCTCAGAGTGAGCTCCATTTACTTGTACTCTTTGTCGCCTCCCACCCAACCAATTTCTAACCCAAGCAATAACTTTAGGCGCCATCCCTAGGGTGCTCAGTTTGTTTATAAGTCGCCTGTGAGGAACAGTGTCAAAGGCTTTACTGAAATCTAAATACACCACATCTAGAGCTCTCCCTCGGTCCAACTCCCTGGTCACCCAGTCAAAGAAATCAATCAGATTTGTCTGACAAGACCTGCCTCTGGTGAATCCATGCTGCCTTGGATCCTGTAATCCGCTGGACTCCAGAAACCTCACTATTTTCTCTTTCAGCAGCGTTTCCAATAATTTACTCACCACCGAAGTTAAACTAACCGGCCTGTAGTTTTCAACCAGATCCTTACTTCCGCTTTTGTGTAAAGGCACCACATGGGCCTCTCTCCAGTCCTTTGGCACCACTCCTGACTCCAACGAGGCATTGAAAAGATCAGTCAGTGGAGTTGCTAGAATGTCCCCAAGTTCCCTCAGTATTCTAGAGTGTATCCCATCCGGTCCCATCGCTTTGTCTACTTTAAGTTGAGCTAGTTTCTCCCGAACACAGTCTTCTGAAAATTGTTCAAGGTGTCCCTCGCTTCTGTTCTTATTTGTGGGTGTTTTCTGAGGTCCTGCTCCTGGTTCTTCATCTGTGAACACAGAACAAAAATATTTGTTAAGCAATTCCGCTTTATCCTTATCAGCTTCTACATATTCCCCCCTGCACCCTTGAGTCTGACAATACCACTTTTGCCCTTCCTCTTCTCACTAATATATCTGAAAAATGTCTTATCCCCCCATTTTATTGCATTGGCTATTTCCTCCTCCTTTTGAATCTTTGCCTTCTTGACTACTTTGCTAGCTTCTCTAAGTTTTTCCAAATACAGATGCCTGTCTTCCTCTCTCTGTGATCTATTGTATTTCATGAAGTCCTCCCTATTTTTCTTCACTTTTTCAGCTACTTCCTTCGAAAACCATAGCGGTCTCCTTTTCCTTTTGCCTTTATTTACCATTTTAACAAAAAGGTTGGTTTATTTATTTATTTATTTATTACAAGTTCTTATATACCGCACTATTCGGCATCAGCGCGGTTTACATTATAACATAAAGACCATAACAACAAGCTGTTTGGTTTACATCGAACAGGAGTACCAACTTGGAGAACCGGGTTAAACTATATACATGAGATATTTACATAGAACAGAATAGAGTCATAGTAATATAAAGAACGGAAGGGTGGTTTCATGAGTGAGTCACTGGAGTGGTTGCCCTTAAAATACCCCCTTTCAGTTTTGCCCACTGTTTTTCTACATCCCCCAGCTGTTCCCATCCCACTAACGACTCCCTGAGGTATTGGCCCATCTTGGCAAAGTTAGTCTTCCTAAAGTCTAAGACCCTCACTTTTGAATGGATTCTAACAGCCCTAGTCCTAATACTGAACCACACCATCTGGTGATCACTGGATGCAAAATGATCTCCCACTACAACATCAGAAACACTTTCACCATTGGTAAGCACCAAGTCCAGTATGGCCCCTTCACGTGTGGGGTCTGTTACCAATTGCCTGAATAGTTCTCCCTGTAGAGAATCCAGGATCTCCTTACTTCTAGATGATACTGCAGCAGTAATGTGCCAATCAACATCTGGCATATTGAAATCTCCTATCAGTAGCACTTCCCCTTTCCTAGCAATGCTGCGTATGTCTTCAATTAACTCTCTGTCCACCTCTTCCTCTCGTGAGGGAGGTCTGTATATCACACCAATGCAAATAGATTTCTCTTTCCCTCTTTCTAGTTTAACCCACAATGCCTCCTCTCTCCCTTTTAAGCTCTGTAATTCCAAAGCTTTAATAGTAGTTTTTACATATAGTGCCACTCCTCCTCCCCTTCTTCCTACCCTGTCCTTTCTGAATAAAGTATAGCCAGGTATAGTTACATCCCAGTCATGGTTTTCTGTGAACCATGTTTCTGTAACTGCCCCTAAATCCAAGTCAGCCTCTCCCACCAAAGCTTCAACTTCAGGGATCTTATTTCCCATGCTATGGGCATTAATACACACTGCTTTCCATATATTACCCCTGTTACCCATTTCCATAAAGGTATTTAATGTATCACCTACCTGGGGGCTTTCACTTACCTGGGGGCTTTCTTCACCCATCCCCAACGAATCTAGTTTAAAGCCCTCTTCAGTAGATTAGCACCTGGCTTAGCTGAGATAGGCTATGGTGCGAGTCCCCATCAGTGCCAGTGTGTGATGGGTTGGTCTTGCAGCTATACTGCCAAATACACCTGTGTCTATCTTTGATTTCTCATTCAAGTTTAGCCCTTGAGCACTTTGATGCACCCAGAATAGTGCATATCCTGTGTGGGTGCCATGGCCACATAATTTATGTGACTGGGGGGGGGGGGGGTGTCAGGGGCTAGGCTGGGCCGGCTCTTTGGACCCATAGGCAGATTATGTTGTACCACCCAAACTGCCCTCTGGAGCTCAGGATCTCCCACCAACAGATCCACATTCTACATCATTGCAATGGTGCTGGTAGAGGGGACCATCAACCTCAGTTGAGCTGGGGGACAGACAACATACAGGGCAGTCCATGCATTTCTGTACGCATCCATACGGTGATAGCAGACAGACAGGAGGCCTGGAAATGTTCAGTTGCCCACCACCACTATCTGACATTCTCCAGCAGCGAGCACAGTGAATCTGCAGCTGCTGCACCCTGTAAAGTGTTCCAGCCTCACACATACTAACTGCAAACAGTCTGCTAGCTAGTCCATAGTGCATATTACTCGAAGAAATGTGTGCACCCAAAACCGGGATGTCAGCACACCCACCAAGCAGATAGGTTAGTGATTGAGCCCCAAAAAAGGCAGCCCATAAGTAACATTTGAAAGAAATGCTATTAGCACTAATGGGGACCTAGCCATGCCATGGTGACTGCTCAGTCAGGGTGAGAGTGACCTCCCAGCAGGACATGCAGGGGCCACCCTGTCCATGCAGTGGATGGCCAGCCACTACAATGTCCCAGCCATTGCCCTATGCCCTGTGCTCATGCATCCTGCCCAGGCCACCCTGTCCGAGCTATACCCACAGCACCTTGCTCCTCATTATGCACATTGGCAAGCTAACACTGGACACAGTGCAAACAGTGTGGGATGAGTAAGGTGTTGCAACCACCACACACTGGATGGACAGACACACACTCCCACACCTATGCCAGCATTGTGCTACTATAGAAAGTTTTTGCAGTCCAGGCCAACTCACCAGTCCTGGACACAGCGCAGGCATGGCTATGGTATGCAATACTGTTGGGGTCACTCCCCAGGGTGGTGGACACTGTTAGAAACCAGACCTGAAACACACTCCACAGACATCAGAGATATTGGTATGATACAGCTCAATGAGCATATTGTGCTTAACTTAGGAAATGCTATCTGCCAGTAATCATAGCAACCTTTTGATATATGTGTACCATATTCCCAGGTTTATGGTGGCATTGGTAAGGTATGCACGTACTAGTATTGTGAGATGTACGCAAGGCCCAATATCCTGCCTCTCCATGAGGCTTTCGATAATGGAGCCTGTGGGTGCGGTTCTTTCTGCTCCTGTTGGCCGCTGCTCTAGGGCAGAGGTCCACAACTCCAGTCCTGGTGGGCCAAACATTGTTCATGTTTTCCTGCTGTCCCTAATGAATATGCATGAGATACATCTGCATACCATGGAGGCGGCGCATGGAAATGAAGCACACACATCTTTATTAGATACAGCATATATGTGAATGATTTGTGCCCTCCAGGACTGCATTTGGAGGACTCTGCTCTAGGTAATGCGAATGTTTCTGGTGTCTGTGCTCTGTAGGGTAAAACGTAGATGTTTTGGGCATGTTTACGTTATATGCACTAAAAGGTTCTGTGTGCATTATCACATTTTTGTGGTGGGTAAAATGTGTGGACTGGGCTGGCAGGAGCCCCAGCTGGGACTTGAACCTGTGATCTTCTGCTCCTGAAGGCACTGGCTGTGTGCGCTGCACCACTGTCTTGGCACAGAAACAGTGCATTCCCTGGGGAGTCCATGGCTGTTTGTCAGACAGGGTCTGTCTATTGCAGTGCACGGCACCCACGTGAAGAGGGCTAGGCCATGGTGTGCTGTGGGCAGCAGACACTGCCCCCTCCACCACCGGTACCCCTCCGCCACCATGCTGACATGGCCTTATATTGGAGACAGCAAAACTTATTGGAGACAGCATCAAACCTGAATGATTTGTGGCCCTCCAGGGCTGCATTTGAGGGAATGTGCTCTAGGTAATGTACATGTTTCTGGTGTCTGTGCTCTGTAGGGTAAAATATAGGTGTTTGAACCATGCTTATGTTCTCTGCAATAAAGGTTCGTCTGTACTTTCACAGTTTAGTAGTGGTTAAAATATTGGGACTGGATTGGAAGGAGCCCCAGCTGGGACTTGAACTGATGACCTTCTGCTCCTGAACACACTGGCTGTGTTCACTACACTACACTGTGGCCACAGAGATAGTGTGGTCCCTGGAGATAGGAAACCTGGCCAATGGGGTCGGAAACCCTGCTCTGGACAATTTCACTGTGGGCTCATTCACCTTGTATGGGGACGGAGCGTAGACCCTTCCAAAATTCATTTCTTTTTTTTGGAGCTTTCTAGGGAGTGTTTTTTTGATGTTGCCCATTGATATCACTATTAGCCAGCTTGGTTATGGGTTTTTTCCATTTTGTTGAGGTCATTTTCGCTGTTTATTTGCCCTTTTGTTCTGTGCACAAACATGTATCACACTTATCACTTTTTGTAGGTTTCCCTGGTTTTGCTGTACATTGCGGACAGAAATGGTTTCTTTTTCCTTTAAATCGGCTCTAACGCGAGGGTTTCTCTGGCTTTATTTTTTTGCCTCGGATTTCACAGCGTTAGTGTGCGGGGAGCCTCTCCCCTCCCACTCTCCACCCATTGACCCCTTCTCTCCGCCCCTGGGGAGCCTTCCTCCGCCCTCTGGGAGCCTTTGCCCGCCTTCATCGCTCGTTTTCGCCGCGGCGCGCCTTATCGCGCGATAAGGTACCTGTGCGCCGGCAGATGCAACATTATTGCGTGATAAGGTACCTTATAGCGCGCTAACGTTACAAAGCACATTAAGACGGTTTAGTAAACATACCCCTAGGTCTAAAATATCTTCCCCTCTTGCTTCATAAATCATCTAGAAACTTTGGGGTATGTTTACTAAACTGCGGTAATGTTACATACTGCGCGTTATGTAACGTTAATGATCGTTAGGTAATGTTAACGCGCGGTATGTAACGTTAAGCGTGTTAACGTTACTTAACGATTGTTAACGTCCCCGGCCGCGGTAAACACTGCAGAAGGTAGAGAGAGGGTAGAGAGAAGGGGTCAATGGGCGGAGAGTGGGCAGGGAGAGGCTCCTTTCACACTAACGCACTGAACTGAAGGGCTGAATCCTACCGCAATGAAAACCTGCTGTTAGATGCACATTTGCAGGAGAGAGAAACCATTTAAGCATCAGCAGTGTACAGTCTAGGCAGGGAGCCAAAAAAATGTGATAGTAGTGCTCCATTTTCAGCAACACCATAGTGCCAAAGTATGAATGGCCACTTATGGCAATGGTGCAAATGGGGCATAGTGGGCCACAGGCGGGACATGTAGCATGGGCATCTGGGGCACAGGGTGGACCAGGCGGGCGCCTAGGTGGCACATAGGAACATAGAAACTGGAAATTATCAAGACAGCAGCTGACAAAGTCCAAACACAATCCACCTACATCTACCTAGCCAATAGTTGCTAGGGCACTGACCGGACATCCCCCCAGCCATCCCACCCCCATGTGGAAGGGACATAATATTGGTAAGCAGTGATGGGGGGGGGGATGTGAGGATGTCCATGTATGCACCCCCCACCCCGGGATCTGCTCCCTAGGTGGGCGCCTACCTACACAGTGGATGGCCTGGGACTGCACACTGCCAGCACCAACAGCAAATGGCCATGTCAGCTTAGCAGGGGTGTGTGTGCCCATGCTGTAAGGGGCAGTGGCACCTGCCTGCAGTGGACCTAGGCCATGCCCTGTACCAGGATGTGGTGTGCAGTGCAATATAAAAGGTCTGGCTGAGGAAAGGTACAGGTAGCCCCGGGAACCACCATGCATCTGTGGCAACAATGTGGTGCAGTACACCCAGCCAGTGTGTCCATAAGCAGAGGGTCACAGGTTTAAGCCCCAGCTGTGGTTCCTGCAGAGCATATTCCTATGTTTTACCCTACAATGCAGATACAACAGCAACATGTGCAAAGCCCAAAGCAGCGGCGAACAGGGGTACAAACACCCACTCACACAGGCTCCACAATGCAAAGACACATGGAGAATCAGGCTGGTGGCTCCAGCATTGAGCCACAGTTATCACCATGGCACCACTACTACCTCCTGCACAGTTTAACAATGTTGGCACTGTGATCAGGACCAGTTTGGCGGGAAAGGTTGCCAACCACCCCTATCTGTGCACAATGCTGCAATAGGAGTGTGTGTGTGTATGTCTATCCATTGTTTTGTGGCTGCCCACACCTCACCGGGCCCACAATGTCCCACTGTTACCAGCGTTAGCCTGAATATGTGCATAATGAGGAGCAAGGTGTTGTGGGTATGGCCCGGACAGGGCGGATTGGGCATATTAGCCAGGATGCATCTTCACAGGGTGTGGGGCAATGGCTGGGACACTGTAGTGCCGGACCACCACCTGTATGGACAGGGTGGCCACAGCATGGCATGCTGGGAGGGCACTCACTCTGACTGAGCAGTGACCATGGCATGTCTAGGTTCCCACATAGCACATTATGCTATTTGTCTCTAGTGATCCTGTTGTGTTTCCAGTGCTAGTGCTGCCATCACTGAGATGCCTGTTTGGTGCACGTAGTTCTTCTGTGAGCATGCACTATGGATTGGTTAGTAGACTGTCTGCAGTTAGATTGTGTATGGTCAGAAGACCTATATGGTACAGTCTGACTGTGCTGGCTGTTGGTGACTGGTAGACAGTTAGTGTTTTCCAGATCTAACCCCAGCATTGCTGCTGGTCTGCCAATGTCTCAGTCATAGGTATGGCTCTGGCCCACCAACCCTGGAGGGCTGTCTCATACAAATAGGCTGGAGGTTGCTTCCTCAGGGGGGGCACCTGTTCTTTACCTACAAAAGGGGTGATGTGGGCCCTTTGGGATATGTAGTGTATACCACTGTGATCTATAAAGACACTGCTACACACATCTCAAGCAAGTCTAGGAACCCCTCTGCCCTGATAACAGTTGCACATGTCAGCCAGACCCTAACATGGGGTACACACTAATCTAAACATCCCCATCACTACCAGTGTGTGACAGGTGTTCCTTGCATTGCAGCCAAAGGTAATTTGGTGTCCATCTGTATCCTGCAGTCACATGTGTTTCTCTGTGACCAGCCACCACCCAGATTAGTGTGTACCCTGTGTTAGGGTCTGGCTGACATGGGCATCTGTTATCAGGGCAGAGGGGTCTCTAGACCTGCATGAGGTGTGTGTGGCAGTGCCTTTATAAGGTCAATGTGGTATACACTACATACCCCAAAGGGCCCACATCACCCTTTTTGTAGGTTAGGGACAGGTGCCCCGGCCCTGGTGAAGTAACCTCCATCCTGCTGGTCTAAGACAGCCCTCCAGGGTTGGTGGGCGAGAGCCATACCTGTGCCTGGGGCAGTGGCAGACCAGCAGCAATGATGGAGTTAGGTCTGGAACACCCCAACTGCTGCACAACACTATCTGCCAGTCACCAGCAGACAGCACAGTCAGACTGCACCTTATAGGTATTCTAACCATGCACAGTCTAACTGCTAGTTGGTAGCGTGCAGTACCCTGATGGGTCGTGGTAAGAGAGTTAGTTTTTATCTTGGTTGTATTAGGTATAGGTTTTGGATTGATGTTTTTATATTGATTGCTTTATGTTTATATTTTTAGCTTGTCCCCCTGAAGAAGCGATATGATTGACGAAATGCTCATTAGCACTTGAATTGAGGCATCGGGGTTGAAAAGACCACATAAAGCTGGACAATTTGCAAGTTAAGTTTCCCGTGGGTTTTCTATTTGATTGGTTTGGGGATCTTGGGTAGAAGGTCATTGATGTGAAAAGGGCATGGATATTTGGTGTGTGTGATTCAGTATCACGGCGAACACCGGCCCGGTATTGCTGAGACCTTCCTTCACTGAGAATAAACCAATGTTAAACATAGCAGCTGTGGGCTGTAACAACTGATCCACAACCTTATACAAACTGATTTATTTTTGTTATATTTGAGTGTGTGCTAGTTGATTTTTTGGACAGTCTAACTGCAGACAGTCCACTAGCCAGTCCATAGTGCATGCTCACAGAGAAACTATGTGCACCAAGTAGGCATCGCAGTGGCAGTGGTGGTGGTGATGATGATGATGATGATGATGATGATGATAGGGGGGGGGGGCAGCACTAAGAATGCAAAAGTATCACTGGAGGTAGAAGTGTCGAGTGCTATGTACGAGCCATGGTCACTGCTTGGTTAGAGTGAGTGCCCTCCCAGTATGCCATGCTGTGGCCACCCTGTCCATGCAGGCGGTGGTCGGGCACTACAGTGTCCCAGCCATTTCCCCACACCCTGTGAAGATGCATCCTGGCCAATCTGCCCTGTCCGGCCATACCCACAACACCTTGCTCCTCATTATGCACATATTCAGGCTAACGCTGGTAACAGTGGGACATTGTAGGCCTGGTGAGGTGTGGGCAGCCACAAAACAATGGATAGACATACACACACACACTCATATTGCAGCATTGTGCAAAGATAGGGGTGGTTGGCAACCCTTCCCGCCAAACTGGTTCTGATCACAGTGCCGACATTGCTAAACTGTGCAGGAGGTAGTAGTGGTGCCATGGTGATAACTGTGGTTCAATGCTGGGGCCAACAGCCTGACTCTCCATGCGTCTTTGCATTGTGGAGCCATTTGTGAAATGGTTTCTCTCTCCTGCAAATGTGCATCTAATGGCAGGTTTTCATTCGCGGTAGGATTCAGCCCTTCAGTTCAGTGCATTAGTGTGCAGGAAGCCTCTCCCCGCCCACTCCCCGCCCACTCCCCGCCCACTCCCCGCCCATTGACCCCTTCCCCCACCCTCTCTCCACCCTCTGCAGTGTTTACCACGGCCGGGGACCTTAACGATCGTTAAGTAATGTTAACGCATATTAACGTTACATACCGCGCATTAAAGTTACCTAACGATCGTTAACGTTACATAACGCGCGGTCTGTAACGTTACCACAGTTTAGTAAACATCTCCCTTAGTCTCTCTCCTTTATGGCAATAGCGAGTCTGCCAGACTTGGGAAGAGAGTTCTCTACCATGTCCCTGTAGGTCTCCTGTATATATATTTCTCTGTCTGCCTCAGCTCCTGCAAGTCTGCTACTCTAGCCTCCAGAGACTGGAATCCTTTCCTGAGAGCCAAGCGCTCTTTTTACCTAGTGCACACATAAGACCTGTCATCAAGTGGGTGAAAATCATACATGTAACATTCAGTGCATGTGTTTAGCTATTTAAGTTATGGTTCATGGTTTAATTACTTGATAGACTGCCCTTCAAGGAGTGTAAGCAGAGCAGTGTACAACAATGTCTAAAATAAACATAAAAAAATAGAAAAGAACTCCAATAAAAACAGGAAAGTGAAGTCATTCAAACCACACGAAAGATAAGAACAACAGAGGGACATACAAGGGACAACCAAATTAAGTAGGCAAGTCATAAGCAGTGTTAAACAAATATGCTTTCAGAAGAGACTTGAAGGAGGGAAATGAAGATGCCAACTGAATTTCAGGGTGGGTGGAGGGGGTGGGATGAATTCCATAATGTAGGTGCCAAAATGCAGATGAATGAGTGGAGGTTAATTTGGCCTGAGTAGGAGATGGTAGGTGGAATCAGAAAGTATCCCGGAGAAGATGAGTGGAATATGAAATTAAAAAATCTGCAAGATACAGAGGAATCCCGGAATGAAGTGTATGGTATGCAATTAAAATAATTTAAAACTGTGCCCGGAATCTGACAGGGAGCCAGTGATTTTGCTGCAGTAGAGGAGTAACATGCTCATATCTAGACACATAAGAAAGAATGCATATTGCTGTATTTTGTATAAGTTGTAATCTACATACCTGAGATGGAGGGAGACCAAGATAAATAACATTACAATAATCCAACCTAGCAATCACCAAAAAGAATAACAAAGTGGTTAATGAAGAGGGAGAAAGGAAGGGACTACGAAGAAAAAAGAAGGAGCGGCAGACTACTGCAGTAATGTGATGGTGAAAAGATAGAGATGAATCAAGAATAACCCCTAAGTAACGCATTGATGAAACTAAAGGAATTGGACCATTAGAAAGAGATGGAGCTAAAAAAGGTGCTGGATGACTTAAAGACACCTAGAGAGCAAAAGATTTAGTAGGGTTAAGATAGAGAAAATTGTCAGAAAGCCATTGTAAAATACTTGCTAAACAGAAATTGAGGGGGGTAAGATTTGAAGAGAAAGGACTGGTATAGTGGACCAGAAGAATATTATCTGCATAGAAATACCGTGTTGTTGAATAATGAGTGATAAGGGAGTCAAGAAAATATTAAACAGCAGAGGAGCCAGAACAGAATCCTGAGGAACCCCAGATGAGAAAGAAAGAACAGGAGAAACTGCAGACAAAGTAGATGAAGTCCTAGTGACTACTGAGAATGATCAGTGAGAGAGATAAGATTGAAACCATCGAAGAACAAAAAAGGAGAGTAGAGTGATCCACAAGATCAAAAGCAGGCGAAAGATCAAGAGAACCAACACCGAGACATTACCACGATCGTGAGAATGATGAAGCTCACTAGTGATTGAAAGAAGGATAGTTTCAGTGGTGTTTATTTATTTAAAGTAGCTAGGGGAATCGGGATCTTGAACCAATACAATTATGCTTAATAAGTTTAAGGGGCTTTAATGTTCACTGCAAGATAAACTGCAAGACCTTAATTAATCTATTTCTAAGGCCTAGTAATTTACTGATGAAAATAACTAGTTAAACCTGAAAGTGAATTAGACCAGGTCTTTCCCATTAACGAGTGTAAGAGCCTTTAATCAAAGATTATGCCTGAGGTGGGTGGGAAAGTAATACTAAGGGGTATGTTTACTAAACTGCGTTAGTGCAATTCGCGTTAGGAGCCGCGGTAGTGACAGAAACCCCAAATAAGGACATGGGCGGTACAGCGTCACCACTAACGCGCATTTAAAAAATTAACGAGCGTTACCGGGCGCCGTGGCGCGTCACTGCGCGTTAAACGTAAGAAGACGTACAGACACAAAGCACTGAAACAGAGCTGTAGCACAATGGTTACGGTACTGACCGCTCTTAAAGGCAGCATGGGTTCGAGTCCCCAGTGTGCCTAACACAGAAGGCTGTCCCAGGCATCACCCTGTACATTACAGAGGGAAAGAGGAGGCATGTTTTTCATTACACTGAGTATTGGTGTCAGAAAAACACCCTCGGAGTGTGCCTAGCCACGTACGTTGGTGCATGCGAGGTTGCGTGCATTGGTACGTGCGTAGCCCCATGCGTAGCTGTGCGCGTACAATCGTGCATGGGTACGTGTGTTTCTACGTGCGTGGGTACGTGTTTGTTTAGGTGCGTGGGTACGTGTGTTTTTACCAGTGTGGGCATCTTATATTACAGACTCTGTAGGGTGTCCTGCACCTATGCATTATGCTAACAGATGTACGTGTGATGGCCTATGGTTTATCAGAGCCTGTGAGCAGGTGCTGGAGTTTCACAGGGTTGGATTGTGCCAGTCACACCCATGATGCACTGCACATGCAAATCAGCTGTCCACAGATACACACCATGGGGAATGCACCCCCACAGCACCTCGGCCTGGTAGGGGGAACTGACCATGTGCACCCCCACAGCACCTCGGCCTGGTAGGGGGTACCGACCGTGTGTTGTACTGGCAGAGTAGCTACAGACCGTCACATTGTGCGGGTACTGTGCTCACCCTGAGGGTGCAGTGAGGAGCCCAGCACTAGGTCCACAGCACCGTCCATGGCTGAAAGAGGCCATGGTGCAGGTCCAAAAGCAGTGTTACTGTGTGAGATAGGTAGCTTTCTGCAGGAACACCTTGGACATCTCTGTCTGTTTCAGTCAGGTGTAGCCCCCATGCACCACCACCACCCCCACCCCCACCCCCAAGAGCAGCAAACAAGGTCTCCCATCAAAAGATCCACAGTCTACCTCCCTGCAAAGGTGGCAGTAGAGGGGAACATTAACCCTAGTCCTGCTGAGGAACAGACATCCCCACAGGGCAGTCAATGCAGCTCTGTACACAGCCATAACACAATAGCAGACAGATATTAGGCCTGGATATGGTATGCTGCACCCCACCACTATCTGATATTCTCCTGGTGCAAGCCATCAGCCACTGCACCCTGCAAGCCACTCCATCACAACACCTACCAGCTGCAAACAGTCTGATAGTGCCCAGTGGAGATGCCTGCACCCAGAACTAGGATGTCAGCATACACAGCAAGCAGATACATCAGTGACTGGGCCCCAAAAAAAACCCCATATGTATCACATGAGAGAAATACTAGATAGCACTATGGGAGTGCCTAGCCATGCTGTGGTCACTGACAGTCAGGGTGGGAGCGATCGCTCAGCAGGATATACTGAGGTCACCCTGTCTGTGTAGGTGGTGGCCGGGCACTACAATGTGCCTGTCACTGCCCTATGCCCTGTGCAGATGCACCCTGGCCAGGCCACCCTGTCCGGCCTATACCCATGGTACCTTGCTCCTCATTATGCACATTGGCAGCCCAATACTGGCAACATTGCTGGCAGTGTGGGCTGTGGAAGGTGTTTGCAGCCACCACACACTGGATAGACAGACAGCCACCCCCACACCTATGCCAGCATTGTGCTACTATAGAGGTGGTCAGCAGCCATACCCACCACACCAGTCATGGGCATAGTACAGGCATGGATATGGTACACAAGGCTCTTGGGGGGTCACTCCCCAGGGTGGTGAACACTGTCAGAGACCAGACCTGCAGCAAACACCGCAGACATCAGAATGATTGTTATGGTGGAGCTCAATGAGCAAACTGTGCTTAACGTAGGAATTGATATCTGCCAGTTCTCATAGGGAACGTTTGATAGCTGTGTACCATATACCCAGGTGTAGGATGGCATTGCTAAGGTATGCAACTGCTAGTATTGGGAGATACAGGCAGGGCCCAATGTCTTTCCTCCAGGAGGCATTGGCCAATGGGGCTTGTGGGTGTGTGGGTGGCCCTGTTGGCTGCTGCTTTAAGGGAGAGTTCCCCAACTCCAGTCCTGGTGTTCCAAACACGGTTCAGGTTTTCATGCTGTCCCTCATAAATATGCATGAGCTACATCTGCATACCATGGGGGTGGTGCATAGCTATGCAGCACAGGCATCTTTATTAGAGGCAGCATGAAGCTGGAATGGTGTGGGGCCCTCCAGGACTGCATTTGCGGGACTCTGCTTTAGGTAATGTGCCTGTTTCTGGTGTCTGTGTTTGGTGTGGTAAAATATAGGCCATGCGTATGTTATCTGCAATAATGGAGTGTCTTTACTATCACTGTTTAGTGGTGGGTAAAATTATGGGGACTGGGTTGGCAGGAGCCCCAGCTGGGATTTGAACCTGTGACCCTCTGGTCTTACAGGCACTGGCTGTGTCTGTTGCACCACACTGTGGCCACAGAGACAGTGCAGTCCCTGGAGTTAGTTAAACCGGCCTGATGAGTCAGAAACCCTGCTCTGCAACAGGTTTACTGTGGCCTCATTTACCTTGTATGGCGGCAAAGGTGCACATAAACCTCAGAACAGACCGCAAAAAAGGGGCACACACCCATAACCAAGCTGGGCAACAATGATATCATTGGGCAACATTACACAACACTCCCAGGACAGCTCCATTACAATGAAATGATCTTTGAAAGGGTCTGCGGAGCGTAGACCCTTCCACACATCATTTCATTTTCTTTTGGTGCTTTCCAGGGAGTGTTGTTCCTTGTTGCCCATTGCTATCACTGTTGCCCAGCTGAATTATGCTTTTTAAAATGTTTATTGTGGTCATTTTTAACGTTTTATGTGAAATTTTGTTCTGTGCACATGTATCACACTGCTCACGTTCAGTGGGTTTCCCCGGTTTTGCTGTACATTGCTGACGGAAATGGTTTCTCTTCCCTTTAAATGCCTTTAACGACAGGTTTTCATTCGCGTTGGAAATGAGCTCAGAAATTCAGCGCGTTAGTATGAGGGGAGCCTCTCCCCGCCCACTCTCCACCCATTGACCCCTTCTCTCCACCCACTCTCCACCTTCTGCGCTGTTTTAACGCGCCGCGGAGGTTTACGATCGTTAACTGCGGTTAACACGCGTAAAGTACGTTTAACGATCGTTCGCATGTCAGAACGCGCGTTCGGACGTGCTAACGGTCGTTAAACGTACTTTACACGCGTTAATCACGATTACCGCAGTTTAGTAAACATCCCCCTAAATTAAAGCTGGTGACACAATATTGTATGCAGTTTATTTACGTTATGTCAATAAATGTTCATATAAGTTATGTCGTTAATTTTAACCTGGGTAATCTTTCCCTTGCCAGGTTCCCAGCATGTCCATCTTATTCCACATAAACTAGGAGCTCAGCATTTAATTCCTCCACCTCTGGGTCTTTCTCTTCCCTTTCTTCTTCTTCTTTAGTTAACTTCTTGATCTGTCCTTGATTATCTCACTCTTCAATGCTTCCAGATCTCCTAGCTCCATCTCTACCTCAACCTTTCTGCTAATGCTCTGTTCCAAGCCTCTTTTTTCTCTCTCCTCATCAACCTTTTTTCTGGTGTATCTTTCCGAAGCCCTTCCTTCTCTCACTACTTCAGTTCTTCTTCTTGTGCTTCTTTCTGGATCTTCTCCTTTTCCCTGTGCACCAGCCTTTTTTCTGATGCTCTTTTCCAGATCCCCTCTCTCTTTTTCCACCAGCTTTTTTTTGTTGTTGTTCATTTATGGACCTTCTCTTTCCTTTTCTCTGAATACCTCTTCTATGGTGCTTCCACCTAGATCTCCTCTTTGTTTCTCTATTTGGAGTGGAGGAGTGGCCTAGTGGTTGGGGCAAGGTACTTCAGGCCAGAAGGTCAGGGGTTCAAATCCCACTAGAGGACAGCAACCTTGGGTCGGAAGGACTGGGGTTTCTAGTCCCACAGGTGCTCCTTGTGGTCTTGGGCAAGCCACTTAACCCTCCATAGCCCATGTTCCCTGTAAAATAGCTATCTCCAAGTTATAATTTCCTGTTCAATGTAATTTCAATTTGTTCAATGTAAACCACACTGATGCAGAATAGCATGGTATGCTAATCTATTTACAGAGAATGTAAATAAAATAAATATTTCCTTTTCCACAGAAGCCCTTCGCTGATTTAAGATGTCATCATTTACATACTTCTTCACTTTGAAATTAGAAATCTTCAGACTTCCGGTGACATCACGGAGCTAATGGCAGCCTAAAAGCCTAGCTCTGTCCGATTCCCGAGAGTGGTGATATTGTGGTGTGTCCCCCAGTGCCAAAGTGGAAGACAAGCGAGCAGTCAGCAGTCGGATGGCCGCGAAGAAGAAATTGGAAGGTTTCCAGTCCCCGTATGTGTGTCGGGAGCTGATGGCGGCGGCGGTGACAGATTCGGCCTGTTCCGATGCGGGAGCAAATGGCGACAGCTCCGGGGAGGAAGGTGGCACAGATACGGAGGGGCTGGAGGAGGTGCCCCTTCATAAATGGTTACAGGACTTTAAAATTGAGATGAGGACTGAGATTAAAGCGATGCGGAAGGAGGTAAAAGAAACCCTGCAGGCTATTCAGCAGGAGATGAGTAGTTTGGGCAGCCGCGTGGAGGACTTGGAGAGCCACGTGGAGGAATATGAGCGCGAGATGCGAGGGATGGTGGCCCTGCAAGAAAATCTCCAGGCCCAGCAAGATGAGCTGCAGGAGAAAATTGAGGAGATTGAGGATCGAGCTAGGAGAAACAACTTACGTTTTCGTGGGGTGCCCGAGGACGCGGCTGCTAAAGACTGTGTGGCAGTGGTCCAGAAGCTCTGTGGCCATATCCTGCAACGTGGGGAAGTGGCTGGCATGAGCGCTGAGCAAATCGGCATGGAGAGAGCTCATAGAAGCTTAGGCCCCCGGCGGGAAAAGCAAGCAAGGGACATTATAGCCTGTATGAGCAGCTTCCCACAGAAAGAACAAATTTTGAGTGTGGCCTGGAAGTTTGGGGGCATTGCATGGGAAGGCCATGAAATTGAAGTCTTTAATGATCTGTCTAAAGGCACGCTGGACAGACAGAGGGCGATGAGAGAAGTGACTGCGTATTTGAGGGGACAGAACCTTAGATATCGCTGGATGTTCCCGTTTGGGGTCTTGTTGTTGGTGAATGGTGTGAATCGGAAGGTGAAATCCGTGGAGGAGGCGTGGGCCACCCTGCGAGAATTGGACTGCGAGGGGTTGCTAAAGTGGGGGAGACAGAGCGGCAGCGTAAGGCCCCTGCGGCGATGAGCAAACAGCAACGTACACCCAGTGCACAATGGCAACGAGTTGGTGAGCATGGGAAGCGTCTGAAGCAGATGTCCATGGATCGGCGGAGGGCTGCTTCGGAGACAGCTACATGAGACGGGAGCCAGGACAGGCTGCTTCCGGCTGCGAATATTGCTCCTGAGGAGGGGTGTTAGAGCCCCTGTTACTGGGATCGGACATTGGACTCATAGGGCTAACGGGGGAGGGGAGGGAGGGGAAGGAGGGGTGTGGGGTTGTATGTGGAGGGGATTATAGGTTAAATGGAGTGATTTGATGTATGATAAGAGGGAGGAGGAGGAGGTGGGAGTGGGTGGCACGAGGGGGGGGGGTATGGTGGAACGGGATAGGATAGGACGTCCGGGAGGGGAAGCAGAAGAGGAGGCTGGGGGGGTGGGGGGAGGGGAGTCTAGGGGAGAGAGGGGGGGATCAGAACACAAGGGGGGTGATGGATGGGGGGGGGATAATTTCTATTGATGGTGCGTATTGGAACTATTAATGTGAAGGGACTGAATTCTCCCACTAAGAGAGGGTTGCTCTTTCGGGTGGTGGTGAGAGATCAGTGGGATGTGGTCTTGATTCAGGAAACCCACTTGCAAGCCTGTGAGGTGGGGCAGTTGCGACATCGGCAGTACCCTCATCAGTATTTTTCCTGCAATAAGGAGGGTGGTAGAAAGGGGGGAATGGCCATCTTGATACGGGAGGGGTGTGGGATTCGGGTGGAAGGGTCCTTTAAGGATAGGGAAGGAAGGGTGGTAGGGGTTAAAGCGAAATTGGAGGGGGATAATATTGTGGTGGTGGTGGTGTATGGTCCTAATGGGCAGCAAAAAGGGTTCTGGCACAAAGTAGGGCACCTCATTGAAGGGGCAGGGGACGGGAAGGTTTTGGTGGGTGGGGATTTTAATTTAGTGCTGGATCCGAGGGTTGATCGTAAGCCGAGGGGGGGAGATGGGGGGAGAAAGAATAGGCTGGAATTACGTAAGGTGATGGGGCAATATAATTTGGTAGACATGTGGAGGGCCCTAAACCCGGGTGGAGAGGAGTACACCTTTCACTCGGCTCCACATGATAGTTGGAGCTGGATAGATATGTTGCTGCTGGATAAGTCCTGGATGAAGGAGGTGCTGGATGGGGGCGTCCAGCCGGTGGGCTGGTCTGACCACAGGGCAGTGGTGGTGAATATTAAAAGTCTGGGGAAGGGTGGAGGGGTGTTTTGGAAGCTGAATGATAGCCTACTCAGGGATGGGGCAGTGGTGGAAGATGTTCGGGCGGCTATAAAGGAATATTTGTGTTTTAATGATACGGTGGAAGTGAAGGAGGTAGTTGTCTGGGAGGGGCTGAAGGCTGTGGTGCGGGGGAGGTTTATTATGTGGGGGGCTAGGAAGAAGAGGGAGAGGGAGAGACGTGAGGATGCACTGCGGAAGGAGTTAATGGTGGCGGAGGAGAGGTACCGGAGGTCAGGGGCACGGAAGGATAGGGGGGAGATGGAGAGAGTGAGAGTAGAATTGCGGGCGTTACTAACTGATAAGGTGGCTTTTCTCTTACAACAGGTGCGGCAGACGCAGTACGAGTTTGGGGATAAGGCTAGTCGTTTGTTGGCACGGAGATTATGGCAGCAAAAAGGGGTAGCAACAATTTATCAGATAGAGGGGCAGGGGGGACGATTTGTAGGGGAGATGAAGCCATTCAGGAGCGGTTTAAGGAATATTATCAGGAGCTTTACCGAGAGATGGATGGGGTGAGGGAGGGGGGATAGAGGAGTATTTAGAGGGGTTATCCTTACCTGAATTAACTGAGGGGGCCATTGGGGAGCTGGAGGATGAGATCATGCGGGACGAATTGGAGAGGGCGGTGAAAGGGTTGGTTGGAGGGAAATCGCCGGGTTTAGATGGGTTAACTGGGTCCTTTTATAAGGTATTTCGGAGAGAGGTAGGGGGCCTTTTACTGAGGGTATTCAACGGGGTCCTAGCAGAAGGGGGGGGGATTGTCAGCCGAAATGCTCACGGCGGGGATTACGGTGTTGTTGAAACCAGGGAAAGATCCGGTGAGATGTAGTTCGTATAGACCCATCTCTTTGTTGAATGTCGACGTTAAATTGTTAGCGAAAATTCTGGCGGGAAGGTTGGCGATGTGGATGCCCGGGATCATTCAGGTGGATCAAGCTGGCTTTATATCCGGGCGGCAGGCAGCGGATAATATAAAGCGGGCCATTGGAGTGATTTGGAAGGTGCGGCAGGAACAGGAGGATTTCCTTTTGATGTCCATAGACGCTGAAAAGGCCTTCGATAGAATTCACTGGGGGGTTTTAATGCAGGTATTGAAGAAGGTAGGGTGTGGGCTGAATTTTTTAGCAATGGTGGGGGCTTTATATAACGGTCCACGGGCTCGGGTAAAGGTTAACGGGAGGTATTCCCGTGACTTCGCATTGGGCCGTGGGACTCGCCAGGGGTGTCTGCTCTCGCCCCTGCTTTTTGCACTGGTGGTGGAGCCCTTGGCGGAATGTATACGGTTGAATGATCGGATTCGTGGATTACGTCGAGGGGAGGGTGAGCATAAGATTTCCTTGTATGCTGATGACATTTTGTTATACATCGGCAATCCGCTGGTTTCGATGTCTGAGGTGATGAGGGAGGTAGAAAGGTATGGGGCAGTCTCGGGTTTCAAAATTAATGTGGATAAAACCGAGGTGCTGAAAGTCCAGTTGGATATGGGGGTTGAAGGGAGGTTGAAGAGTATGTTTCAGCTGCGTTGGGTGCAGGGGTCTCTGGGTTACTTGGGGGTTCAGATCACAGATCGGTATGAGACCTTATTTTCAGCTAACTACCCCAGGCTTATTCGCAGTATTTCCAATGATCTGCTAGGTTGGATGAGGATGGAGATCTCCTGGCTGGGGAGAATTGCGGCTATCAAAATGAATATTCTGCCCCGATTGCTTTATCTATTCCATGCCTTACCGGTGGAGGTACCGGAGGGGGTGCTGCGGGCTCTCCAGCGGAAGGTGTTTAGTTACATCTGGAAGAGGAAGCCACCGAGAGTTGCGCGGGAGGTGATGTACGCGCCTAAGGAAGAGGGAAGTTTGGGGGTACCCAATTTGAAAGCTTACTATTGGGCGGCACAGTTTGCTCATGTACTGGGTTGGAGGGAGGGGGGGGGAGGTGCGACCCTGGGTGAGTCTGGAGAAAGGGAGGGTTCGTGGGGGCCGCGTAGCTGCTTGGCTCTGGGCACGACGGGTGGGGAGGGGGGAATTGGGGCAGGGGTCACCGGGGATGCGCCAGGTCGTACGGATCTGGGATAAAGCTCGGGGTCCGGATATTGCGCGGAGGCAGACGGAGTTCTCGGTGATGACTCCTTGGAGGGGGTGTAGAGCTTTTAAACCGGGTTGGGAGGGTGGACGGTTTGATCTTTGGACAAAGAAGGGCTTGGTGTGTAGTTTTCAGCTGCTGGAGGAAGAAGAGCTGCGGAGTTTTGCGGAGGTGCAGGAGGAATTTAAGCTGGAAGCTGGGGATAGGTATGCCTATGTGCAAATTAGGTCATTTTTAAGGAGGGTGGTGGGGATAGATAGGTTGGGAGAGGAGGTCTCGGGGTTGGAGGCAATGTGGTTTGGGAAGCGAGGCTCCAGGGGCATGGTGTCTGGGTTATACAAGGTGGTTTTGGGGGGTGGAGGTGGGAAGTATAGGTATATGGAGCAGTGGGAGCGGGACTTTGGTAGAACCTTATCGATGGTAGAGTGGAAAAAGGTGTGGGATCAGATTAAGCGGGGACTCATTTCCAGTAGGGCCAGAGAGAATAGTTACAAAGTGCTAATGCGGTGGTATTATACCCCTCATCGCTTGCATAAAATATATAAGGAGGTGTCTCCTCTTTGTTGGAGGGGGTGTGGGGAGATAGGGACATTTTGGCATGTGTGGTGGAGCTGTGCGAAGGTCCAAAGCTACTGGAAGTGGCTAACTGGGTGGCTTAAGGAGAAATTGGGGATAGAGGTGGCGGTGGAGCCCACTATCTTGTTGTTGGCTTTGTGGGGGGAGGGGGGGAGCGGGCAGGGGGGTAAGATGGTGCTGGCCTGTTTGAGTGCGGCGCGGTGTGAGATTGCAGCAGCGTGGAAACAAAGGGAGATGCCCTCGGTGGAGCAGTTTGAAAGGCGTCTTAGGTTTATAGTTCTTATGGAAAAGTTAACAGCAGCTCGGCGGCAGAGATTGGGGGGTTTGAAGAATGGTGGGGTGAATTGGGACGTGTTCTGGGGGTGGGGGTGGGGGGAGGGGTGGGGTAGGGGAGGGAGGAGGAATAGGGGGGGTTGGGGTGAATAGGGGGGGGATTAGGTGGTGGGGTGTGGGGAAGGGGGAGGGAGGGCTGCAGGGGATGGGTGGGCTGGGGGAGGTGGGGTTGGAGGGAGGGGAGGGGGGTAGGCCTTAGGCTTGGGTGGGTAGGGGGTGAGAGGGACGATTGGGGAGGCCCATGGATTCCCAGTTGGAAGGGTACAGATTGTTACTATAAATATGGACAGTTCCGATGGTGGGTGGGGAAATGCGGGTGAGATTGCAACGGTATCTACTTGGCATCTTGGGGATCTAGTGTCAAGGGTTGTTACTTTGCTCTGGGATAGAGGATTATATTGTGTTGTTCTTGACTACCCTTTTGTTGGATGCATCTGTGGGGTGGCTTTTGTGGATGTTAGTTACCATATGTCTAGAAGTGTTTCACTCTGATACTTGTGTTTGGTTTTATACTGGAATTGTTGACAATAAAAAGTTAAAAAAAAAAAAAGAAATTAGAAATCTTAAATTTGCATCAGTTACTTTTTGCAGTTTTTCTTGTGGCAATATTCCTTTTTCTTCCAGTTTCTGATGAATTTATGTATTTATTTATTTAACATTTTGTATATACCGTCTTTCTGGTTTATCAAGGCAGTTTACATTAAACACAACTAAACTTATGTTACATAGAACATTCATAGAACATTGTAACAGCTACAAGTTAACAGGGTTATTTTTAACTATCCGTATAACAGAAAGGGTGAGGGGATGATATGCTGATTACAGGTAATTTATTTACAGTGAGAATCAATTGTTGGACATACTAAATTCAGGTAAATTATTTACAGTGAGAAGCAAGAAGGGTCTAGTTCTGTGTGTGACTTGAAGACGCTTGTCTGTCCGATATGGTGTTATGTGACTGTCCCATAATATTCTTGGAATATGTGTGTTTTGAGCCTCTTTCTGAACTCTTTTAAGTCTTTGATTGCTCTTATATTGCTTGGTAGAGAGTTCCATAGCATTGGACTGTAGATGGAGAAAGTGCGCTGGCATGTTTCTTGCGTGCTGGTTGTTTTGAGTTTGGGGACCTTAAGCAGATTTGCCGTTTGGTTTCTTTGGTCTACTCTCTGATGTTATGTGAATGAATGATCGCATGAGTGACCACTGTGTGAATTCTCTTTGTATATCCTCTTGATTTAAATGTAAGATTTATAACATAAAGAAAGCAGTACATTATCTCCTGAATATCTGCAGGACTCATCATAACTGTAGTTAATCTTTGTAACCTTTTCATTAACCTCTGTGGTTTATCCATGAGCAAGTTCACCAAAGCTTATGGCAAGGATGTTATCTTCATCTGCAATGTGTGCACTATTGCTGCTACTATCTCTAGCCTAGAACAAAGACTAGAGATGGGTGCTTTTTTATCCTGGATGACATGCGGTCAATATGTATTCTTCCTTTTCTTTCCTACCACACTTCAATTGCAGGTCACCTTGCTGAGATTTGATACAGCTTTTATATGTTTGGCAAACTTGCTACATTTTCACATACCAACCCTCAGTCTCCGTTCAGCTCACGTTAACCTGTTACATCTCCCCTCCCCTTCCCATGCTCACTTACACTCCACTCGTCACTCTGCTTTTTTCTTTTTGGGTCCCTCCCTTTGCAATTCCCTTCCCACTGCCCTCCCTCTGGAAACTGTCCTGTGTCTCTATGGGGTATGTTTACTAAACTGCGGGAAACGTGAATAACGCGTGTTGTACGATGTTAATGATCGTTAGCGTGCTATAGTGCGCGCTATAGCACATTAACGATCGTAAACGCGCTACAGCGCGCGCTATCACGCGCTAACGAGCGTAATGCTCCGCAGCGCGGTAAAACACCGCAGAAGGTGGAGAGAGGGCGGAGAGAAGGGGTCAGTGGGTGGAGAGTGGGCGGGGAGAGGCTCCCTGCACACCAACGCGCTGAATTTCAGAGCTGAAATCCAACGCGAATGAAAACCTACCAGTAAAAGCACTTTAAAGAGGAGAGAAACCATTTACGTGTCAGCAATGTACAGCCTATGCAGGGAAACCAAGAAAAGGTGATAAGTGTGATACATGTGCACAGAACAAAAGGGCACAGAAACACTGAAAATGACACCAACAAACGGGAAAAAAACAACAACCAAGCTGGCCAATAGTGGTAGCAATGAGAAACATCAAACCCCCCCCCCCCCCGAGTAAGCTCCATAGAACAGATATAATTCGTGGAAGGGTCCATACTCCGTCCCCATACAAGGTGCATGGGCCCACAGTGAAATAGCACTGCTCAGGGATTTCCCCACCATCGGTCAGGGTTCCTATGGCATGCACATGTACCGCAACATCAGGGCGGGCATGTCGGAACGGGCAACCGGGCAGATGCTGGAAAAGGGGATACAGAGGGCTGCAGGCAGCACATGCTGTAGTGCAGCTGGGCCACAGTGGGGACTAGGGTGATGCCTAGTTGGCCCATAGGAATGCTGAAACAGTAGAGCAGCCAGACAGCAACTGCTGAGGGCCCAACATGGGCAAGAGTGTGCTTCCCACAGTGTAACAGGGAATAGTACCCAGCAGGTACCCCCAATGGCACGGAACATTGGCAAGTGGTGCTGGGGGAAAGCGTGGACAGCTATGCAGGCACCCCTACCCCAGAACCCACACCATAGGCAGCCGGCTACCTGCACACTGGATGGCCTGGGACTGCGCAGCACCAGCTCCACCAGCAGAAGGGCATGTCAGCATGGTGGCTGAGGAATACTGGTGGTGGAGGGGGCAGTGGCAGCTGCCCACAGCAGACCGTGGCCTAGCCCTGTGTAGGTGGATGCCGTGCACTGCAGCAGACAGGCCCTGTCTGACCAACAGTCATGATAGCACCAGGGAATGCACCATCTCTGTGAGAACATGGTGATGCAGTGCACAGAACCAGTATATTCAGAAGCAGAAGGTCACAGGTTCAAGTCCCAGCTGTGGTTTCCGCCAACCCAGTCCTCATATTTTACCCACTACTATAACGTGCTAATACAGACAGAACCATCCTTGCAGATGACGTAAAAATGCCCAAAACACCCACATTTTACCCTACAGAGCACAGACACCATAAACATGCACATTACCTAGAGCAGAGCCTCCCAAATGCAGTCCTGGAGGGCCAAACACCATTCCGGTTCCATGCTGCCTCTGATGAAGATGCCTGTGCTGCATTTCTATGCGCCACCCCCATGGTATGCAGATGTATCTCATGCATATTCATGAGGGACAGCATGAACACCCGAAAAGTGTTTGGCACCGCAGGAATGGAGTTGGGAACCTCTGCCGTAAAGCAGCAGCCAACAGGGCCAGACACACCCGCACCCACAGGCCCCATTATCCACAGCCACCTGGAGAGGCAGGACTTTGGGCTCTGCATGCATCTCCCAATACTAGCACATGCATACCGTAGTAATGCCACCCTAAACCTGGGAATATGGTACACATCTATCAAAAGGTTGCTATGATTACTGGCAGATAGCAATTCCTAGGTTAAGTACAATGTCCTGAGTGAGCTGCATCATAGCAACCTTTCTGATGTCTGTGGAGTGTGCTACAGGTCCTGTGTCTGACAGTGTTTACCAACCTGGGAGTGACTCCTACAGTAGTGCGTACCATAGCCATGCCTGCACTGTGCCCAAGACTGGTGTGGTGGCCTGGGCTGCCCAACACCTCTATAGTTGCACAATGCTGGCATAGGTGTTGGGAGTGTGCGTCTGTCTATCCAGTGTGTGGTGGCTTCCAACACCCTCCACAGCCCACACTGCTAGCACTGTTCCCAGTATTGGCCTGCCAATGTGCATAATGAGGAGCAAGGTACTGTGGGAATAGCCTGGATAGGGTGGCCTGGCCTTGCCGCATCTGCGCAGGGCATAGGGCAATAGCTCGGACATTGTAGTGCCCGGTACCACCTGCACGGACAGTGTGGCCACAGCATGTCCTGCTGGGAGGTCACTCTCACCTGACTGAGAAGTGACCACGGCATGGCTAGGTTCCCCCATAGTGCTATATAGTCTTTCTCTCATGTGATATATATGGTTTTCCTTTTTGGGCCCAATCACTGACCTATCTGCTTGGTGTGTATGCTGACATCCCCGTTCCGGGTACATGCATCTCCTCCAGGACCATGCACTATGGACTAGCTGGTGCACTGTCTGCAGCTAGTATGCTGTCTTGCTGGAACACCTTGCAGGGTGCAGCGGCTGGAGGCTTGCTGCTGGAGAATGTCAGATAATGGTGGGGGGCGGTTGAGCATTTCCAGGCTTACCCTCTGTCCGCTATTGTGTTATGTATGTGTACCGCTCTGTCTGTTCCCCTCTACCGCTGCCATTGCAGGGTGGTAGACTGTGGATCTATTGGTGGGTGGTCCTGTTTCCTACCCTGAGTCCCAGAGGGTGGGTTGTGTGGTGGTACGTAATCTGCCTATGGGTCCATACACCAACCCCCCTTTCACCTACAGCAGGTAACAATGGCACCAACACAGGATATGCACTGGTCTGGGTGCAACAGCGCCCATAGGGACTAGACATGAACGAGACATTCAGCAGGACACAGCTGTATCCTAGGTGTGTCTAACAGAGCTACCTATCACACACTGATGGGGACCTGCAGCATGGCATATTTCAGCCATGAAGGGTGCTGTGGACCTGGTGCTGGGCGCCTCACCTCAACCTCAGGGTGGGCACTGTACCCGCACAATGTGACTGTCTGTGGTTACTCTGTGGCAGTGCCACACACGGTCTGTTCCCCCTACAAGGCCGAGGTGCTGTGGGAGTGCATACCCGATCTTGTGCAATCTCTTGACTGCTGATTTGCATGTGCAGTGCATCATGTGTACGGGTGGGCTACCCCTATCCTGGTAACCACAGCAGAATATGGGTGTGGTGCAGTGCAGTCCTCCTGTAGCCAGCCAGTTGTTTGTTAGCAGCTCTAGCCCACTGGTTACTTCACTGCCTGTGGGGCCAGAGGACATGGATTCAGAACCCACAGTGGGGTTCATCAATAGGGCTGTCTTAGGCATTGTCTATTTTTATTGTATATTAGTTCTGCCAGCAGGACCACCCTCAGGGTACTGTCCCCTTAGGGTGGCTCATAGGGCGCCCTATAGGGCGCTTTATACGGCGCCCTATAAAGCGCCTTATAAGGTGCCTTATATGGTGTCCTATAGGGGACATTATAGGGTGCCTTGGCAGACAGCGCACTTTATAATGTGCCCTATGGAGTGCCCTCTAGGGTGCCTTATGTGGCACCTTAGCTTACGCCACTGTGAAGGTGTGTTTGCTGGCAGCACTATTCAGGTACAAGTAACCTTCCTCACAGCCCACTACTTAACCCTTTCCAGGCCAAGCCCAGTACTTTCGGGATCTCATCTTCTGCCTATATATTCCTATCAAATGGTATATAATACATGACCATGCCAGAGGGAACGTCACTATTGGAACATATTGGGTACGACGGGTGCAATTTTCCTGACATGTGCAAACATTAACCCGGCTGCAGAATTTGGAATAAAATATTATAGTAGGCCTTCAAAGGGTTACACATGATGCCTCAGCCAGCCTTATTCATTAGACACACTGGGGAATCAAACCCATGACCCTTGTACCATCAGTCTGTGTAGTAACCATTGTGCTACAGCTCTGTTTCTGTGTTTGGGTGTCTGCGCGCTGTCTTAAGCTTGTGCGCAGTAGCGCACGCGCTGTAGTGATCGTTGCTGCGCGGCACGCAATACCGTGCGCAACTGCGCGTTAGTGGTTATGATGTACCACCCATGTCCTTTTATGGTTTTCCTTCCACTAACGCGGCTCCTAACGCGAATTGCACTAACGCAGTTTTGTAAACATACCCCTATGTTTCTTTCCAGTCTCATATTGTAATTCTTTTCCTATTCTGGCTTTAGCCTTTATTTGATTACTTTGTTGATTGTACACCACCCTGGTGTAACGAAGGTGTGGTCTATCAAGTAACTGAATAAACATAAACCACATGAAAGTACTCAGTAAGACAAAAAAAAGCTTTATTCTCTCCTTGAGGGATACAGAAGACTTCACCAGTCTCTGCTGGTGAGTTTTATGTTGCATTCGCCTAAGTTCCATCTCTAACCCCCTCCCTTCCCCCTGCCCTTCCTTTCACATATGTCAGCCTCTCTCTGTGACTAACTCTACCTCCCAGAGTACTGTATATTTGTGTATGTCTCTCTATTCCAATGTCTGTGTGTGAGGGGCAATTTCTACAACCTCATCCCTAAGCCAGGGTATGTGGAGTATGATCTTAGTCTCTCAAATTTACTGCTAATGCTCAGTGTAGTACTTGCATCATGCCAAAGAGAGCTTCCTTCTGGAGTTCATAAGATGTAACATATATAGGCCGCTTGTCAAGAGACAATTGGAAAATCTTCTTAATCAGGCCTGTAGCTCCCAATATGATGGGGAAACATTTCTGTATCTTTCTGCCACATTTTCTTTGTCTCTGACTACATTTGATGGTACTTCAGGATCTTCTCCTTCTCTATATGATTCACAGAATAATCACTTGGAACCGACACCTACTACTACTACTACTGAGAATTTGTATAGCGCTACAAGACATATGCAGCGCTGCACAGACACATGTAAAAGATGATTCCTGCTCATCAGAGCTTACAATCTAGTCAAAACAGACAACACACTAGCTGTAGACATGGGATACATCTAGGAGGAATGTTAAGAAACACAAAAGAGATCAGGTGAGTCAAGATTCGAAAGCAGCAGCGAAGAGGTGAGTTTTCAGGCTGGATTTGAAAAGGGTCAGAGAAGGTGCCTAATGTGCAGACTCAGGTAGTTTGTTCCAGGCATAAGGAGCAGCAAAGTGAAAGGAGTGAAGTCTGGAGTTAGCAATAGAAGAGAAGGATACAGATACTGTGGAAGCGATTTGCCAGAAGAGCGGAGTACCCGAGGTGGAGTGTAAGGAGAGGTAAGAGAGGAAAAGTAGTGAGGAGCTGCAGAGTGAATGCACTTATAGGTCAGCAGGAGAAGTTTGAATTGGATGTGGAAATGGATAGGGAGCCAATGAAGTGACTTGAGAAGAGGGGTAATATGAGCATGACGAGGCTGGCAGAAGATTAGCCATGTATCAGATTGTTGAACAGATTGAAGGGGAGAGAAATGATTCCGTGGGAGACCAGCAAGGAGTAGGTTACAATAGTCTAGACGGGAGGTGACTAAGGAGTGGATAAGTGTCCTAGTAGTTTGTTCAGAAAGGAATGGGTGAATTTTATTGATGTTGTAGAGAAAGAAACAGCAGGTTTTAGCTGTCAGTTGGATGTGTGTGGAGAAGGAGAGAGAGGAGTAAAGAACAACTGCAAGGTTGCGTCAATGCCACTCTGATGTTTTCTCCTTTACAAGTATATCGGGTTTCCTTGCATCCAGCTTCTTATCCATCAGCAGTGGAATGTCCAAGTTATCACACCTTCTTCATTCTCTGCAATTATTGTAAGGTCATGATCCGAGTGTCTTTCCGGTACAGCGATGGTGCAGTGTTTACAAATTTTGCAATGGATGAAGCATGCCATCTTGTTGTGTCTTTCTGTACAGAAATTTTCTGCCATCAGAACTTTGCAACCAGCTATGAGATGAGTGATTGTTTCCAGTTCTTTCTTTCAGAATCTGCATGTGCCTGTTTTACCAGTTTTCTCCATGTTCGCTGTGAAACATCTCATCCATAATTCAGTGTCTTGGGCTTTAACTAGCAATCTCTTATCCCTAGATTTCATTTTGCCTCTCCTTAACTACTCATGTGTCCTTGTTTGATCAACAAATGGGTCCTGGAGTAATGCTTTGTATTTCCCATTATATTTATGCATTTGCCACTTGGGGGTATGTTTACTAAACTGCGGTAATCGTGAATAACGCACGCTATGATGCGCTAACGATCGTAATGCCCCGCGGCGCGATAAAACACCGCAGAAGGTGGAGAGAGGGCGGAGAGAAGGGATCAATGGGCGGAGAGTGGGCGGGGAGAGGCTCCCTTCACACTAACGCGCTGATTTTCAGAGCTGAAATCCAACGCGAATGAAAACCTGCCGTTAAAGGCATATTAAAGGGAAGAGAAACCATTTAAATGTCAGCAATGTACAGCCCAGGCAGGGAAACAAAAACCAAGTGATAAGTGTGATACATGTGCACAGAACAAAAGGGCACAGAAACACTGAAAATGACCCCAACAAACTGGAAAAAAACAATAACCAAGCTGGCCAATAGTGGTATCAATGAGAAACATCAACCCCTCCCCCCCCCCGAGTAAGCACCATAGAACAGATATAAATCGTGGAAGGGTCTATACTCCGTCCCCATACAAAGAGAATGGGCCCACAGTGAAATAGCGCTGCTCAGGGTTTCCTCCACTATCAGACAGGCTTCCTATGGTGTGCACATGTCCCGCAACAGCAGGGTGGGCATGTCAGAATGGAAACTGGACAGATGCCGGAGAAGGGGATACAGAGGGCTGCAGGCGGCACATGCTGTGGTGGAGCTGGGCCACAGTGCGGACTAAGGTGATGCCTAGGTGGCCCATACGAATGCTGAAACAGCAGAGCAGCCAGACAGCAACTGCTGAAGGCCCAACATGTGCACGAGTGGGTTTCCCAAAGTGTCACAAGGGATAGTACCCAACAGATACCCCCAAGGGCACGGAACATTTGCAGGTGGGGCTGGAGGGGAGCGTGGATGTCTATGCAGGCACCCCTACCACAGAACCCGCACCATAGGCAGCCGCCTACCTGCACACTGGATGGCCTGAGACTGCGCACTACCAGCTCCACCAGCAGAAGGGCATGTCAGCATGGTGGCTTAGGGATATTGGTGGTGGAGGGGGCAGTGGCAGCTGCCCAGAGCAGACCGTGGCCTAGCCCTGTGTAGGTGGGTGCCATGCATTGCAACAGACAGGCCCTGTCTGACCAACAGTCATGGTATCACCAGGGAATGCACCATCTCTGTGATAAAATGGTGGTGCAGTGCACAAAACCAGTGTATTCAGAAGCAGAAGGTCACAGGTTCAAGTCCCAGCTGTGGTTTCCACCAACCCAGTCCTCATATTTTACCCACTACTATAACGTGCTAATATAGACAGAACCTTTCTTGCAGATGACGTGAACATGCCCAAAACACCTACATTTTACCCTACAGAGCACAGACACCATAAACATGCACATTACCTAGAGCAGAGCCTCCCAAATGCAGTCCTGGAGGGCCAAACACCATTCAGGTTCCATGCTGCCTCTGATAAAGATGCCTGTGCTGCATTTCTATGCGCCACCCCCATGGTATGCAGATGTATCTCATGCATATTCATGAGGGACAGCATGAAAACCTGAACAGTGTTTTGCACCGCAGGACTGGAGTTGGGAATCTCTGCCGTAAAGCAGCAGCCAACAGGGGCAGACACACCCGCACCCACAGGCCCCATTATCCAAAGCCTCCTGGAGAGGCAGGACTTTGGGCTCTGCGTGCATCTCCCAATACTAGCACTTGCATACCTTAGTAATGCCACCCTAAACCTGGGAATATGGTACACAGCTATCAAAAGTACTGGCAGATAGCAATTCCTAGGTTAAGTACAATTTTCAGAGTGAGCTGCATCATAGCAACCTTTCTGATGTCTGTGGAGTGTGCTACTAGTCTTGTGTCTGACAGTGTTTACCAATCTGGGGAGTGACTCCTACAGTATTGCATACCATAGCCATGCCTGCACTGTGCCCAGGACTGGTGTGGTGGCCTGGGCTGCCCAACACCTCTATAGTTGCACAATGCTGGCATAGGTGTGGGGAGTGTGTGTCTGTCTATCCAGTGTGTGGTGGCTGCCAACACCCTCCACAGCCCACACTGCTAGCACTGTTGCCAGTATTGGCTTGACAATGTGCATAATGAGGAGCAAGGTACTGTGGGAATAGCCTGGATAGGGTGGCCTGTCCTGTCCGCATCTGCACAGGGCATAGGGCAATGGCCAGACATTATAGTGCCCGGTACCACCTGCACGGACAGGGTGGCCATAGCATGTCCTGCTGGGAGGTCACTCTCACCCTGACTGAGCAGTGACCATGGCATGGCTAGGTTCCCCCATAGTGCAATGTAGTATTTTTTTTATGTGATATTTATGGGTTTCCTTTTGGGGCCCAATCACTGACTTATCTGCTTGGTGTGTATGCTGATATCCCCGTTCTGGGTACATGCATCTTCTCCAGGACCATGCACTATGGACTAGCTGGCGGACTGTCTGCAGCTAGTATGTGTCTTGCTAGAACACCGTGCAGGGTGCAGCGGCTGGAGGCTTGCTGCTGGAGAATGTCAGATAATGGTGGGGGGCAGCTGAGCATTTGCAGACCTGCTGTCTGTCTGCTATTGTGTTATGGATGTGTACTGCTCTGCATTGCCTGCCCTGTAGGGTGTTTGATTCCTGGTAGGACTGGGGTGATGGTCTCCTCTACTGCCACCATTGCAGGGGGTTGAAAGTGGATCTGTGGGTGGGAGATCCTGTCCCCCACCCTGAGCCCTAGAGGGTGCGTTGGGTGGTGGTATGTAATCTCCCTGGTAGCCACAGCAGAATGTGGGTGTGGTGCCGTGTAATCCTCCTGTAGCCAGTCAGGTGTTTATTAGCAGCTCTAGCCCACTGGTTATTTCACTGCCCATGGAGCCAGAGGTCATATGCTCACAACCCACAGTGGGGTTCATCGATAGAGCTGTCTTAGGCATTGTCTATTTTTATTGTATACTAGTGCTGCCAGCAGAATCACCCTCAGGGTACTGTCACCTTAGGGTGGCTCATAAGGCGCCCTATAGGGCGCACCTTACACTTCGCCCTATAGGGTGCGCCTTACACTTCGCCCTACAAGGAGCGCCTAAATATTCCTATCAAATGGTATATAATACATGACCATGTCAGAGGGAACGTCACTATTAGAACATATTGCATAAGACGGGTACAATTTTCCTGACATATGCAAACTTTAACCCGGCTGCAGACTGTGGATTAAAATATTATAGTCGGCTTTCAAAGGGTTACACAGGACACCTCAGCCAGCCTTATTGATTAGGCACACTGGGGAATCGAACCCATGCCTCTTGTACCATCAGTCTGTGTAGTAACCTTTGTGCTAGAGCTCTGTTTCTGTATTTGGGCGCAGTAGCGCGCACTGTAGCGATCGTTGCTGCGCAGCACGTACTAACGCGCGCACCTGCGCATTATCGGTTACGATGTACCTCCCATGTCCTTTTTTGGCATTTCTTCCACTAACGCGGCTCCTAACGCGAATCACACTAACGCAGTTTAGTAAACATACCCCCTGGTGTTCCTCGTTTGCTGATCTGATTCTTTGAAGAGTTTTTTCTCTCATTTTGCTGTTGCTTCCTTCCCTGTGTACGCTCACGGATTAATTATCATCCATTCTTCTGCTCTTTGGAATGCCTGTCCAAGTGTTATAATGGAGACAGAGTTTGGTCATTTAATTTCATACTGCAACACTTTTTGTGTTTTCGGGTTTTTTGATGCTGTTAAGTAGGCCTGGAGGAATATAATAGTCAACTCTATATGTATACTCTATTTCTATGAGGCCCAGTCATCCTTCGGCTCTAGGGATGTATGGTCTCAGCATACATTGATTCGTATAAAGTACCCGTGCTTTCTGCTGTCTTCAGTCTGATGCGAAAACATGTGAGGTTATTCTCTCAAATACTAGACTGTAACCTGCAAAAGATATTCACTAGAAAGAAGAACCGTCCTTCTCCTGCCAAGGGAAGAAAGTAGGGGGATTAAGGTAACCTGTCCTCTAGTGGGTGAATCTGGGACATTTGTTCTCCAAAGTGCTATAACAGAGCAAGAATTCTAGCTTGGGGGAGGGGGGAGCATAGAAAGGCTCCATGCAAGGAAATTTGTCATTACCTATTGCCATGCTATACCTTCAGGCAGGTTGGTTAAGGTTTGGAAGCACAAGGAGGAACATTCTGTACTGTGCATCCCGACCTCTGTGCGTCCGGATGGAACCGGACACACATAGGCAGACGTGATTCTAATCCCACGGGAAACATCTAGCCCCTGCGGGATCAGAATCGCGTCTAGGCCTATACGTGCAGGCCAGGACCCGATTCCCATCAGCCTGCACATACAGGCCTCAGCCCAGCTAACTCAGTCAGGCTCCTGAATGGAGCTGCGGTGCCATGCCATCTGGTTACCATGCCACCGTGGCTCCATTAAGAAGCCGCGATCCCCAGCTGCTGACTACTTCTTCTTTTCCCTGCAGCCCGACCAGCGATCTGACCTCCTATGGCCAGAGTCGGTCTGCGGGGAATCTCCTGTACCCCCTCAGTGTTTCAATCCCGGGTGGAACAACAGGACATCCAACAGGATGTCCATTCCCGCTATTCATGGGACAGAATAGACCTCAAGGTGATTTTGGTCCCTAATGACTTGCCTTACTCTGGAAAAACATGTCCAGAGTAGCAGAGAATTATGAAAGTTCCACAGATAAAGCTGCCACCATCATGCAACTATTCCCACAACGCATGATCTATGTAAGTCTTATGTTGCATCACATATTTTACCTATTTGGCAGTGCATGCAGGTTGCTATAGGACCTAACCAGATACTAGCTCAGTATAACATACTGTAGTAACATAGTATATGATGGCAGATAAAGACCACTATAGTCCATCTAGTCTGCCCAGCGAGGTGGGAAGAGTAGGTGCACCTGCCGCTCCATGCAATTCACCCCTTCCAGTGTACCCACTGCTCCATGTAGGTCACCCCTATTTGTTGAGATATAAGAGATAGTTTTATTTATTTAACCAGTTTTCTATACCACCTTACCCTTCAATCAAAGCGGTTTACATTATGTAACCACTACAAACAGGTACTGCATACATTCCCTTGTCCCCAAAGGGCTCACAGTCTACGTGTGTACCTGAGACAATGGAGGGTTAAGTGGCTTGCCCAAAGCCACAAGGAATGCCTATAGGACTAGAAACCTCAGTCCCTTCATCCTGAGATTGCTGTCCCCACGTGGGACTTGATCTCCTGGCCCTTGGTAACGTGTTCTAACCACAAGGCCACTCCTCCCTAGTGGTTATAATAGTTATGTTTATTTTGATTTTATCCTCTCTCAAATATAACTGAAAAAGGTTTTGTTCTCCACACTTCACTTCTTTAAACATATTTTCTTCTGCCTTTGATTTTGCCATCCTTATTTCTTTTTTTGTCTTTTTAGTTTGATCCTTTATTCCTTTCAGTGTTCCTCTGTTTGTGGGCTTCTGAATTTTGTGAAAGCTGTGGTTTTTTGCCTTTATTTGCGCAGCCACAACTATTCCCAATCTTTTCTCTCTCTTGCTTTACGTCCTCCCCTATATCCATCTCAAGCATTGATCTTTCAGTTTTAGCTTTTTTTCCATTTATGTTTCTGCTTCTCTCTCCATTCAGATTTCACCCTCCTTCTCATCATTCAGTCTTCAGTTTCCCTCTTCCATTTCCTTCACCCCTGCTCTCCCATCTCATTTCTCCTTCCCCAGCCTCTCGCTTACACCCCTTTCCTCTCCATCTCCTCTTTATGTCCTGTGTCCAGCATCTTCTCCTCTGTTCCTTTCTCTCATGTCCTGTGTCCAGCATCTTCTCCTCTGTTCCTTTCTCTCATGTCCTGTGTCCAGCATCTTCTCCTCTGTTCCTTTCCCTCATATCCTGTGTCCAGCATCTTCTCCTATGTTCCTTTCCCTCATGTCCTGTGTCCAGCATCTTCTCCTCTGTTCCTTTCTCTCATGTCCTGTGTACAGCATCTTCTCCTCTGTTCCTTTCGCTCATGTCCTGTGTCCACTATCTTCTCCTCTGTTCCTTTCCCTCATGTCCTGTGTCCAGTATCTTCTCCTCTGTTCTTTTCCCTCATGTCCTGTGTCCAGTATCGTCTCCTCTGTTCCTTTCCCTCATGTCCTGTGTCCAGTATCTTCTCCTCTGTTCCTTTCCCTCATGTCCTGTGTCCAGTATCTTCTCCTCTGTTCCTTGTCCTGTGTTCAGCATCTTCTCCTCTTTTCCTTTCCCTCATGTCCTGTGTCCAGCATCTTCTCCTCTGTTCTTTTTCCTCATGTCCTGTGTCTAGTATCTTCTCCTCTGTTCCTTTCCCTCATGTCCTGTGTCCTGTATCTTCTCCTCTGTTCCTTTCCCTCATGTCCTGTGTCCAGCATCTTCTCCTCTGTTCCTTTCCCTCATGTCCTGTGTCCAGCATCTTCTCCTCTGTTCCTTTCCCTCATGTCCTGTGTCCAGCATCTTCTCCTCTGTTCCTTTCCCTCATGTCCTGTGTCCTGTATCTTCTCCTCTGTTCCTTTCCCTCATGTCCTGTGTCCAGCATGTCTCCTTCTCTTTCCACCCCCACAATCCAGCATGTATTTCTCTTCTCTTCCCTCTTCTTCATATCTAGCATTTCCCCTGCTTTATGCCCAGCTTCTCCCCTTCCCTTCCTTAGCCCACCATATCCACCATCTCTCCTTCCCTTACCTAGCTCCCTATGTCAAGCAAGTATCTCCCCTTTCTTTCCTTCCTCCCCCATATCCAGCATCATCTCTTCCCTTTCTCAGCCCTGCCCCAATGCTCAGCGTCAACCTATCTTCCCTTCCTTCTTCTAGACCCGCCTCCTCTACTAGTCATTACTGCCACAGTGCCATTGCCTTCTTACCTTTTCAGTGTGGCGCAGGGTTTGAGTATGTCTCTACTCATGTCCTTCCATGCCCTGACCCCCTCTGATGCAAATCTCTTCTGTTGGAAGGGGTGAGGTTTGGCATACTTGAGCATGGGACATGTTCAAAGACCTTGTATCAGCACTGACAGCTGTAGTACTTCTCGGCTGTATTGTTACACTCGCTATATCTCACAAATTCTGCCACCCTATATGGGCTTCTAGTGGAAGAGCTAGCCCTGCTGGGGTCATTCCTGCCCCTTACCACTAGACTCCAGAGATACCTAGTAGGCTCTAAGGAGGTGCCAAGGCATGGGACTAGCCTACATATTTTAAATGGTTCTGAAGGGATGGTACTGGGGTGATCAAGGTCACATCACTATTTTTAGAAAAGGGGTCAGGTGGTGGGAGGGTGCTGGTGGCGATCCAGAAGGCACTACAACTTTTTCAGAAAGGATAAGGAGTGGGGGAGTATTTTGGAACATAGACTGTTCCCTTTAAACAATATCAGCCCAAGTTGAGGACAGCTATCCCAGACACTGCAATGCAAAACCTTTACTGTGGTATTCACTAAACCACAATACTTAATTAGTAAACCCTGGGATAAGTTTTCCTGGGATACAGTGCACTGTTTTATGATGGGTTAGGAGGTAGGGACCATGTTTGTTGCAATGCAAGGCTTGAATTCAATGGTCTAGGAAGAAAAGGGGGCATATCAAATGTCCCCTTTGACAGCTATGTTGGCAGTGCTGTTTTACAGAAACATAAGGTTAAATTCTGTTGGGCTTAATGTAGAACACACTTAATTATGGAGGTACTGTAGTTGTTTAACTGTAGGGATTTACAATTTACATAAACAAATATTTTACATGGTGTAATGCTGCCATCTAGTGGCAATATGTGCACCTCTTAAATTTGCTTTGAATTTCCATTTTGATAACAGGAAAACCAAGGTATTTTGCAGTCTCTAATACAGAAATCACTTCAGCTTTGCTAAAAAATAAAAAAATAAAAAAAAATAACCACTGTTCCAATGAATAAATTGCTTCCTTCTTGAATCTGTACATTTTTTGAACTGATTTTTTAAATTATTTTCTAATTATAACAAAAGACTGCTCCTACACACCACCAGAATCAATAATGTTTAAAGAAACAAGTATCAAAGTCAACAAAGAGGTGAGATATCTAGGAGTTACTCTGGACCACCAGCTCAACTTTAATAAGCATGTCAGTAATATAATAAGGGTCATATTCAACAAGCTAAAGATGTTACAGCATCTAAGACCTCTCCTCTCCTCAAGTGACTTCAGAACAACTCTACATAGTAACATAGTAACATAATAAATGACAGCAGATAAAGACCAGTATGGTCCATCTAGTCTGCCCAGTAAGATGGGAAGAGTAGGTGCACCTGCTGCTCTGTGCAGGCCACCCCTCCTCATGTCTGTTTTAGGGGGGGTAAACCCACCGCTCCGTGTGGGACACCCTTCTATGTAGGAAAATTAGATACATTTAGTTTCATTTTATCCTGTTGCTGTAAAGGGATCTGCTGTGTCTGACTCATGCCATTTTGAATTCTGTCACTGTATTTGCCCCCACCACTTACATTGGGAGGGCATTCCAAGCATCCACCACCCTTTCAGTGAAAAAGAATTTCCTGACATTGCCTTTCAATTTGCTCCCTTTCAGCTTCATGTTATGCCCTCTAGTTTTACAGCTTCCCCATCTTTGGAAGAGGTTTGTTTGTTCATTATTTCTCTTTAAGTATTTATATCTCCTCTGTCCCCCCTTTCCTCCAGAGTGTACATATTTAGGTCTTCAAGTCTCTTCTCATAAGGCTTCTGACGCAGGCTCCAAATCATTTTGGTTGCCTTCCTCTGAACAGTTTCCAGTATTTTCATATCCTTTGCAAGATATGGTCTCCAAAACTGAACAGGGTATTCCAAGTGAGGCCTTACCAGCGACTTATACAGTGGCATTATTACCTCTTCCTTTCTGCTGGTAATTCCTCTTTGTATGCAACGCAACATCCTCCTGGCTTTTGCCAACGCCTTGTTGCACTGTTTTGCTACCTTGAGATCCTCAGAAATGATCAAACCAAGGTCCTTCTCCTGGTCTGTGCACACCAACCTCTCGCCCCCTATCATGTACATTTCCCTTGGAATTCTGCTTCCCAAATGCATGACACTGCATTTCTTCGCATTAAATCTTAACTGCCAATCATTGGACCATTCTTCCAGTTTTTGTAGATCTTTCCTCATGTTATCCACTCCCTCAGGGGAGTCCACTGTGTTGCAAATTTTCGTGTCATCTGCAAAAAGACAGACTTTTCCATGCAGTCCTTCCACAATATCACTCACAAATACATTGAACGGTGATGGGCCCAGGACCAATCCCTGGGGCACCATGCTAATCACTTTCCTTTCATCCGAGTGAGCTCCATTTACCATCACATTCTGCCGTCTGTCAGTCAACCAATTCCTGATCCAGTTCACCACCTTGGGACCCATCCCCAAACTACTGAGTTTATTGATGAGCCTCCTATGAGGAACGGTATCAAAAGCTTTGCTGAAATCTAGGTAGATGACATCCATCGCATGCCCCTGATCCAGTTCTCTGGTCACCCAGTCAAAGAACTCAATCAGATTTGTTTGGCAAGATCGTCCTTTGGTAAAGCCATGTTGCCTTGGATCATGCAACCTGTTGGTTTTGAGAAGGTCTACTATTTCAGAAATGCCTCCATTACTTTTCCCGCCACCGAGGTAAGGCTCACGGGCCTGTAGTTTGTCACTTCTTCCTTGTCACCACTTTTGTGAAGAGGTACCACATCCGCCTTTCTCCAGTCCAGAGGAACTACTCCCGTTTCCAAGGATCTGTTGAAAACATCCTTTAGCGGCCCTACAAGAACCTCTCTGAGCTCTTTCAGTATCCTGGGATGTATCCCATCCGGTCCCATGGCCTTGTCCACTTTCAGTTTTGCAAGTTGTTCTAACACATCATCTTCTGTGAATGGTGTGGTATCTACTTCATTCACATTTTTATATTTGGGAGTCACAGATGGTCCTTCTCCAGGATTTTCTTTAGTAAAAACAGAGCAGAAGTATTTGTTTAGTAATTTCGCTTTTTCTTTGTCACTTTCCATGAGTCCGTTCCCAGCACTTCTGAGTCCTGAAATTCTACCTCTGATTTTCCTCCTCTCCCGAATATACCTGAAGAAAGTTTTGTCGCCACACTTCATATCTTTAGCCATCTTTTCTTCTGCCTTTGATTTTGCCTTCCTTATTTCTCTTTTTGTCTCTTTTAGTTTGATCCTGTATTCCTTTCTGTGTTCCTCTATTTGCAAGCTTTTGAATTTTGTGAAAGCTGTGTTTTTTGCCTTTATTTGAGCAGCCACTTCCTTGGAGAACCAAATAGGTTTCCTTCTCCTCTTGTTTTTATTTACTTTCCTTATATATTTATCTGTTGCCCCTTTTATTGACACCTTTTTGTTTAGCCGATTGCAATTCCACGTCCCTTATCCCCTCCCACCCTGCCAACTCCTCCTTAAGGTACTTGGCTATGATCTTCCTGCACTTTGACTTCTGTAACGCCATCTTAATGGGTCTCCAAAGAAAATAATCTGCAGACTTCAACTAACTCAAAATGCAGCAGCCAGAATAATCTCGCAAGCACAAATCAAAGAACATATTTCACCAGTATTAATGCATCTTCATTGACTTCCAATAGAGAGCAGAATAAAATATAAGGCATCCACACTATATTTAAATCCATCCAAGACTATTTACCCACATATCTGAAAACACTAATATCTTTACACCAGACAAGAGACCAAGGAGAAGCATCAATAAAGACCTCCTTGTTGTTCCAGCCGAATTCAGTAAAAGTAAATCTTCAACTTCAAAGAGAGCATTTTCTTTATCTACACCACAATTATGGAACTCACTTCCAGAAGACCTGAGAGCCTTTAAAGACCCAGTAGCATTCTGCAAGCAGTTAAAAACCTATTTGTTCAAAGAATACTTCTGCAAATTAATTACTAAGAGTTTTCTCCACAGAACTGACAACGCCTTCAACCTATTCTATTAACTTAATCCAACCACCCCACATGACAATTATTATGATCGATATCCCTCCATAGAGATTGCCGTTCTCTTACAAATTATTGCAAAAGTAAACCAACAATTCTCCAAGTTGTTTTCCCGATCCCCCACTCACTCCAAGTTAATTATTACTCATGCATAGCAGTTTTATGCATTAGCCTGTTTATCCTGTTAATTTTGTAAACAATTTTACTGTTCCAGTTTATCTTGTTAATTATGGGGTATGTTTACTAAACCGCGCTACTGTGCGGGGCGCACTTGAGCGTGCGCTAAGGTACCTTAGCGCATGCTAATGATGCATTTTTGTGCCCCGCACATGTGCGCACCTCACTAACAGGCCCGCTCATGTGCGCGTCGCACAAATGAGCGATAGAGGCGTGGAAAGGCTCCCAGAGGGCGGAGGAAGGCTCCCAGGGGCGGAGAGACGGGGTCAATGGGTGGAGAGTGGGAGGGGAGAGGCTCCCCGCACAGGAGCGGGGCTGAAATTCGATGAAAAAAATATCACGAGTGAAAACCTCATGGTAGAGCCGATTTAAAGGGAAGAGAAACCATTTCTGTCAGCAATGTACAGCAAAACCAGGGAAACCTACAAAACGTGAGCAGTGTGATACATGTGCACAGAACAAAATAGCAAATAAACATTTAAAATGACCACAACAAAATTCTAAAAAATTATAATCCAGCTGGGCAACAGTGATAGTCATGGGAAACATCAAAAATCACTCCCAAGAAAGCCCCAAAAAATAAATATGAATTTTAGAAGGGTTTACGCCCAGTCCACATACAAGGTAAATGATCCCACAGTGAAATTGTGCAGAGCAGGGTCATAAACCCTGCTCTGCACAATTTCACTGTGGGATCATTCACCTTGTATGGGGACGGAGCGTAAAAAATAATAATTATTAGTTTTTATGCTCCGTCCCCATACAAGATGAATGATCCCACAGTGAAAATGTGCAGAGCAGGGTTTCTGACTCCTTTGGCTAGGTTTCCTATCTCCAGGGACTGCACTGTTTCTGTGGCCACAGTGTGGTGCAGGGAACACAGACAGTGTGTTCAGGAGCCAAAGATCACCAGTTCAAGTCCCAGCAGGGGCTCCTGCAAACCCAATCCCCATATTTTACCCACCACTAAACCATGATAGTACAGACCAACCTTTTTTGCAGATAACATAAGCATGGCCCAAACACCTCTATTTTACCCTACAGAGCACAGACACCAGAAACATGCGCATTACCTAGACCACAGTCCCCTCAATGCAGTCCTGGAGGGCCACATATCATTCAGCTGTGATGCTATCACCAATATAAGGCCATGTCAGCATGGTGGCGGAGGGGTACCGTTGGTGGAGGGGGCAGACGGTGGCCTATCCCCCTTCACGTGGGTGCAGTGCACACCAACAGACAGGCCCTGTCTGACAAACAGCCATGGACTCCCCAGGGAATGCACTGCTTTTGTGCTAAGACGGTGGTGCAGCGGACACAGCCAGTGCCTTTAGGACCAGAAGGTCACAGGTTCAAAGCCTAGCTGGGGCTACTACCAATCCAGTCCACATATTTTTCCCACAACTAAACCCTGATAGTAAGGACAAACCTTTATTGCAGAGAACATACGCATGGTTAATACGCCTATATTTTACCCCACCGAGCACAGACACCATAAACAGGCACATTACCTAGAGCAGAGTCTCCCAAATGCAGTCCTGGAGGGCCCCACACCATTCAGGTTCCATGCTGCCTCTAATAAAGATGCCTGTGCTGCATATCTATGCACAACCCCCATGGTATGCAGATGTATCTCATGCATATTCATGAGGGACAGCATGAAAACCCGAACAGTGTATGGCACACCAGGACTGGAGTTGGGAACCTCTGCCGTAAAGCAGCAGCCATCAGGGGCAGACACACCCACACCCACAGGCCCCATTGGCTACTGCCTCCTGGAGAGGCAGGATATTGGGCCATGCGTGTATCTCCCAATACTAGCAATTGCATACCTTAGCAATGCCACCCTATACCTAGGTATACGGTATACACCTATCAAACGTTTCCTATGATTACTGGCAGATAGCAAGTTGTACGTTAAGCACAGTTTGCTCATTGAGCTCCATCATAACAATCTTTCTGATGTCTGTGGTGTGTGCCTCAGGTCTGGTCTCTGACAGTGTTTACCACCCTGGGGAGTGACCCCCAACAGTATTGCGTAGTATATCCATGCCTGTACTGTGCCCAGGACTGGTGTGGTGGGCAGGTCTGCTAAACTCCTCTATAGTAGCGCAATGCTGGCATAGGTGTGGGAGTGTGTGTCTGTCTATACCAGAGGTTCTGAACCAGTCCTCCTTGAACCCCTAGGCCAGTCGGGTGTTCAGGATAGCCCTAATGAATATGCATGAGATATATATGCATTAGAAATATCCTGCCAACCTGACTGGTTTGTGACCCCTGCCTTACATCTCTGTCATTTAAGATTGTTGGTGGGCAAGGTGAAGATCTCCAAGACATCTAAAAGGTTAGATAGAATTTGTCACATGCCTCTTTGCTTCTCACCACCACCAAAATATTGTCTATTAGACAACTTTTTGGTGGTGGTGAGAATTGAGGAGGCATGTGACACATTCTATCTACCATTTTGATGTCTAGGACATCTGCACCTTGCCCACTCACAATCTTAAATGACAGAGGTGTAAGGCAGGGGTCTCCAAATCCAGCCCTAGAGGGCCACAAACCAATCAGGTTGGCAGGATATCTCTAATGCATATATAGAAACATAGAAACATAGAAACATGATGACAGAAAAAGACCACAAGGCCCATCTAGTCTGTCCTTCCATAACAACAACTACAACAGTCCACTTTCTACCTGTAGAGATCCTCTGTGTTGGTCCCATGCTTTTTTGAAATCAGTTACTGTCCTCATCTCTACCACCTCCACTGGGAGACTATTCCACGGATCCACTACTCTTTCCGTAAAGAAATATTTCTGCATATCACTCCTGAATCTATCTCCCTTCACCCTCATCCCATGTCCCCTCGTAGCAGAACTTGCTTTCAATTGAAAGAGGCTCTCTCCCTGAACATTTATGCCACGGAGGTATTTAAACATCTCAATCATATCACCTCTATCCCGCCCTTTCCTCTAAGGTGTACATATTAAGATCCTTAAGTCTGTCCTCATATGCTTTATAATGAAGCCCATTAATCATTTAGTAGCAACCCTCTGCACCGACTCCATCCTGTTCACATCCTTTTGAAGGTGCGGTCTCCAGAATTGCACACCATACCAAATGAGGTCGCACCAAAGACTTATACAGAGGCATTATCACCTCCTTTTTTCTGCTAGCCATTCCTCTCCGTATGCACCCAAGCATCCTTCTAGCTTTTTGCCGTCGCCTTTCTACCTGTTTAGCTACTTTAAGATCATCAGACACAACCACGCCTAGGTCCCGCTCTTCTTTAGTGGACAAAAGTACTTCACCTCCTATACTGTATTGCTACCTTGGATTGCTGCGGCCCAAATGCATGACCTTACATTTTTTAACATAAATCCCAGCTGCCAAATTCTAGACCATTCTTCAAGCTTAGCTAGATCCCTCCTCATGTTATCTACACCTTCCTGGGTGTCTACTCTATTACAGATTTTGGTATCATCTGCAAAGAGGCAAATCTTACCCGACAGCCCTTCCGCTATATCACTAACAAAGATGTTAAAGAATCGGACCAAGGACAGATCTCTGGGGCACACCACTGGTAACATCCTTCTCCTCAGAGTGAGCTCCATTTACTTGTACTCTTTGTCGCCTCCCACCCAACCAATTTCTAACCCAAGCAGTAACTTTAGGGTCCATCCCTAGGGTGCTCAGTTTGTTTATTTATTTAACACTTATTTATTTATATACCGCATCTTCCAGCGATCAATTGCGGTGTACAATTAACAGCAGTTAACAAAGCAGAGTTTGTTTTACATAGAACATTGAACATTATAACTTATTACATAGAACATCGTAACTTGCATAATTCAGGGATTCAACAACTAATCAGGATATTTCAACTATAACAGTGTGTGTGACAATTTTAAACAGAAGTACTGTCTGTACCGCATTAGGCAGAACATACCAGTTGTAACTATATACAAGTAGGAGTATCAAGGCATAGGAATTCAATACATAGGAATATCAAGGCTAGAATGGAGTGTTATTATATAAGTTTTGTATGTTATCCTTATAGGAGGGTGTATAAGCTTGATTTGGGTAGGTTCGTATTTAGCCTTTATCTAAGTTGATTGGAGGATTTTCCATGGTATTATAGTGTTTATTGAATAGATACGTTTTCAATTTTTTTCTGAATTCCATTATAAGTCGCCTGTGAGGAACAGTGTCAAAGGCTTTACTGAAATCTAAATACACCACATCTAGAGCTCTCCCTCGGTCCAACTCCCTGGTCACCCAGTCAAAGAAATCGATCAGATTTGTCTGACAAGACCTGCCTCTGGTGAATCCATGCTGCCTCGGATCCTGTAATCCGCCGGACTCCAGAAACCTCACTGTTTTCTCTTTCAGCAGCGTTTCCAATAATTTACTCACCACTGAAGTTAAACTAACCGGCCTGTAGTTTCCACCACATCCTTACTTCCGTTTTTGTGTAAAGGCACCACATGATCCTCTCTCCAGTCCTTTGGCACCACTCCCGACTCCAACGAGGCATTGAAAAGGTCAGTCAGTGGAGTTGCTAGAACGTCCTCAAGTTCCCTCAGTATTCTAGGGTGTATCTCATCCGGTCCCATCGCTTTGTCTACTTATTCATTAGGGCTATCCTGAACACCCGACTGGCCTAGGGGTTCAAGGAGGACTGGTTCAGAACCACTGGTCTATACAGTGTGTGGTGGCTGCAAACACCTTCCACAGCCCACACTGCCAGCACTGTTGCCAGTATTGGCCTGCCAATGTGCATAATGAGGAGCAAGGTACCATGGGTATAGTCCGGACAGGGTGACCTGGCCAGGATGCATCTGCACAGGGCATAGGGCACTGGCTGGGACATTTTAATGCCTCGCCACCACCTACATAGACAGGGTGACCTCAGTATGTCCTGCTGGGAGATCACTCTCACCCTGACTGTGCAGTGATGACAGCATGGCTAGGCACCCCCATAGTGCTATATAGTATTTCTCTCATGTGATAGATATGGGTTTCCTTTTGGGGTCCAGTCACTGATTTATCTGCTTGTTGTGTATGCTGACATCCCAGTTCTGGGTGCATACATTTCCACCAGGAACATGCACTATGGACTAACTAGTAGACTGTTTGCAGCTGGTATGTGTCTTGATGGAGAGGCTTGCTGCAGGAGAATATCAGATAGTGGTGGGTGCAGCTTAGCATATCCAGGCCTAGTGTCTGTCTGCTATTGTGTTATGGATGTGTACAGAGCTGCATTGACTGCCCTGTAGGGCATCTGTTCCCCAGCAGGACTGGGGTTGATGGTCCCCTCTACTGCCACCATTGCAGGGAGGTAGAGTGTGGATCTGCTGGTGGAAGACCCTGTTTGCCACTCTCAGCCCTGGAGGAGGAGGAGGGTGGTAGTGGTGCATGATCCTCCTAGGGGTCCATGGGGGCTACACCTGACTGAGACAGACAGAGATATCCAAGGTGTTTCTGAAGAAACTACCTATCTCACACATTAACACTGCTTTGGACCTCCAGCATGGCCTCTTTTAGCTATGGAAGGTGCTGTGGACCTGGTGCTGGGTGCCTTACCGCACCCTCAAGGTGAGCACAGTACCCGCACAATGTGACGGTGTGTAGCTACTCTGTGCCAGTAAAACACACGGTCAGTACCCCCTACCAGGCCGAGGTGCTGTGGGGGTGCACATGGTCACTTCCCCCTACCAGGACAAGGTGCTGTGGGGGTGCATACCCCATCTTGTGTTTATCTGTGGACAGCTGATTTGCATGTGCAGTGCATCATGGGTACGGGTGGGCTAACCTATCCTGGTGACCACAGCAGACTGTCTGTGTGGTGACATGCACTCCCTCTGCAGCCAGCCAGGGGCTTGCTAGCAGCTGTAGAGCTGTAGCATAATGGTTACTTCACTGCCTATGGAGCCAGAGGTTGTGGGTTCAAACCCACAGTAGGGTTATTTGATGGGACTGCCAAAAGCATTATTGCTTTTTAATGTACTTTATTGCTGCCAGCAAAAACACCCTCATCATACTGTACCCATAAGGTGCCTCACAGGGTGCTTTATAAGGCGCCCTATAGGTTACCTTATGGTTACCGTCCATATAAGGTGCACTATACGTTATCCTGTGGAGCAACTTATAGGGTGCACTATAGGGGACATTTTAGGGTGCCGTGGCGGACAGTGCACTTTATAATGTGCCCTATGGAGTGCCTTATAGGGTGCCTTATGCGGCACCTTCAATTACAGCACGTGAGGGCCTGTTTGCTGGCAGCAATTAATAAAATACAACTAAAGTGCTGCAGGAAAAAATACGTACATTGCAAAGCTGATGCCACAGCCAGCCTTACGTATTAGGCACACTGGGGAGCAAATTCATGACCCCTGTATCAGCAGTCAGTGCCTTACCCATTGTGCTACACTGCTGCTCCTTCTTGCATGTCAGCACACCTACTTATGCTGTGCATTCCTTAAACTGCACAGTGCTGCCATCAAAAACATTGCTGTGACCTTGCAGTAACTCATACGGCACCCTATAAAGCGCCCTATCAGCAACATTCTAGGGTGTCTTGGTGGACAGTTCACTTTAAAATGTGCCTTATGGGGCGCCTTATGTTAACACGCTTTGAGAGCGTGTTTGCTAGTAGTAGTAATTAAAATAAAAAATAAAATGCCTCCTAAAGCAAACTTACCAATAATAGGTAATGCCTCAGCCAGCCTTTTTCATTGGGCACACTGGGGGATTGAACCCATGATTCCTGCACTATTGGTTAGTGTCTTAACCATTGTGTTGTGGCTTTGCTCCTGTACTTGTGCATCAGTGCGCCACCTTATGCTACCCAATATTAAAATGCCTCCTAAAGCAATAGCATACTGCCTTATTCACATCAATGCGCTGCCTTATGCCACCCATTATTTAAATGCCTCCTAAAGCAATGCCTCAGCCAGAGGTCTTCATTGGGCACTGTGGGGGATTGAACCCCTGATCCCTGCATCATTGGTCGGTGCCTTAACCATTGTGCTGTGGTTCTGCTCCTCTGCTTGCACATCAGCGCGCCACTTATGCCTTCCGCGCAGCTTTCTCATGCACTAATGTGCAGGGCACACATGGGCGCCGCGCACCTTAGCGCATGAATAATCCCAGTTTTGCTTTTTTCAGCCAGACACGCCCACTCTTTATATGGCACCCGCACACTAGCACGGCCCGCACATTAGCAGGGTTTTAGTAAACATACCCCTATGTCAACTATGTTATATGTAACCGTTACCAGTTTTGAGTTCCCTGTAAACCACTTTGATTCAAGAAAGGCAGTAAATAAGCACTAATAAATAAATAAAATAAGTTACTAGCAAGCTGGGGTAGTTTTACTGTAAAGTTTTGCTGATTTTAAAAGACACTACTTAGAGTTGAAATGCTACAGGAAAGAGGCAGAATGCAGTAGTAGCTCCTTGGGTTTCTGTGAGTATTTCCTATCTTGAGTGCACTAAACCTGAGTCACCAATAGATAAGATGTATTTAACTATTAAACATTTATATTCCTCAAACCACTTAGGTCTGCATGGATTCCACTGTAACCTTGAGAACAAATTGGTTGTTGCAGCATTCACAAACATCCACTTAATTACAACAAATTCCAATATAACCTTCACAGCATGTTCTTATTGCAAGATAGTTAAACAGATATTCACAACTAAGAGCATGGACTGATATTCAGTGATCAGTGATTTCTCTATCTCCCACCCCCCTTTAATGTGTCCTAGACCAGTATATGTTTTTCTGTTCTTGACCATGTACCATTTTTAGCATAGATTTTGCTGACTGCCTTGATGGAGTAACCTTCATAAGGTGATATACCAAATGATCCAATAAACAAATACATACTGGTTATTCAGCAGCAGTATCTAGACAGTGGCTGCTACTGAATATCCATTTCATGGCTCAGCGGCCACCCTATGCAAACAGCCGCTCTAGTGCCAAAATGAGCACAGCCTGCCCCCCTACTTGCAGTGCCACTGTAGACCCCAAAAAATCAGCAGCAGTGGTGCCAGGGGTGGGGGAACAGACTGTGGTCATTTAGGCATAAGAGTCAGCTCGTTTCGGGGGAGGGGGGGTGCAATGGTGCCGCTTCCATTGATTTTTCTGTCTGCAGTGGAAGCGGCAGTCTCTGAGGAAAAAAAAAAGACACAGCTCCCCCCCCCCCAAACTGAGAAAGCTGGTCTGGTTCCACCCCTCTCTGACGCATGCTTTGTAGCAGGGAGGGTGGGACTAAACCACCTCTTCACCATGGTTTTGTTGCTTTTTTAAAATCTGACACCGCCGCTGTGGCTGCAGACACAGCAAAAGTGGTAGTGGCAATGGTGGGAGAGGGGGGGTCGAATGGTTGGTAGGGAAATGCTGGGCAGATGGACATGAAGGGGTGAAAGTGGAATAGCTGGAAGGGAAATTGTGAGCAAATGAACATGAGGGGGGGGGGGTGGAATGTCTGGAAGGGAAATGCTGGGCACCTGGACATGAAGGAGGGGCGGTATGAAATGTCTGGAAGGGAAATACTGGGCAAATGTTGGACATGAAGGGGGGCAGAGGGCAGATGCTGGACACAAAGGGAGGTGAAGGGCAGATACTGGACACACAGTGTGGGGGGTGGAAGGCAGCAGGGCCGGTCCGTCCATTGGGCGAGAATGTTGTTCGCCTAGGGCCCCATGCTTCAGGGAGCTGCATGCCAACAACATTCTGCATTCAGCACCAGCAGGCAAGGAAGCTTTAGAGGGAGCCAGAGAGGCCCCAGCTCACTTCTGACAGCCACCAAAGTGAAGATATTGGACTGGAAATATCTGATGGGGAGGGGGACTTGGACTGGAAATGGGCTGATGGGGGGGCTTGGATTGGAAATGGACCGATGGAGAGGTTAGGATAGGATTGGAAAGGGCTGATGTGGGGGGATGGGAAAATGGGTCTAGAAGGGAGTTGATAATGGGGGAGGACTACAATGGGATGGGGCTGGGAGAGTGAGGATGGAGAGGGGAAAAGATACTTTGTGTGGGAAGGAAGAAAAATCTACAAATGGCCGGGTATTGGGAGAGTAAGTGGGGATTGAGGATGGAGGGGTAAAATTTGAGTGGATGAAAAAGAAATAAAGAAAGAAATGGAGGAAAGAGCAAAAGGAGAAAGATCAGTATGTTAAAGCAGATGTAGATAGAGAACGGAAAAAAATAGAAGAGAGAAGAAAGGACAAATGGACAGCAGACAATGGAAAGTTAGCAGAAGACAAGAAGAAACCAGAAGAAAGTGACTGGAGCAATTGCAACTGAAAAATAAAATGCACAAACAAAAGGTAGAAAAATACTACCTGGAATTTGTCAGCTCTGGGAAATGTGCGTCTTTAACGTCTGCATTTTAAGAACATAAGATATGCCATACTGGGTCAGACTAAGGTCCATCAAGCCCAGTATCCTGTTTCCAACAGTGGGCAATCTAGGTCATACATACCTAGCAGTATCCTCAAAAGACACAGGTTCCACAATGCTTGTATTGGGTCAAGCATTGATATCCTGGGTCCCTTTTTAATAATGGTTTATGGACCTTTCCTTCAGGAACTTGTCCAAACCTTTTTTAAACCCAGCTACACTAACAGCTCTTACTACATCCTCCGGTAACAAATTCCAGAGTTTGATTACACGTTGAGTGAAAAAAAAATTCTCGTATTTATTCATTTATTTATTTATTTATTTATTTATTTACATTCTCTTATATACCGCGCTATTCTGCATCAGTGCGGTTTACATTGAACAAACTGAAATTACATTGAACAGGGCATTATAACTTGGAGATAACTATTTTACAGGGAACATGGGCTATGGAGGGTTAAGTGGCTTGCCCAAGACCACAAGGAGCACCTGTGGGACTAGAAACCCCCGTCCTTCCGGCCCAAGGTTGCTGTCCTCTTGTGGGATTTGAACCCCCGACCTTATTTGTCTTAAATAGTTTACCCTGTAGCTTCATTACATGTCCCCTAGTCTTTCTGTATTCTGATAGCATAAACAATCGATCTACGTTTACCCATTCCACTCCATTCATTAATTTATAGACCTCTATCATATCTCCCCTCAGCCGTCTCTTTTCTAGGTTGAAAAGCCGTAACCTTTGTAGCCTCTCTTCATAGGAGTAGCCTTCCATCCCCATTACCATTTTGGTGGCTCTTCTCTGTACCTTTTCTAATAACGCTATATCATTTTTAAGATACGGCGACCAGAATTGCACACAATATTCAAGGTGCGGTCGTACCATGGAACGATACAGAGGCATTATAATATCCTTTCTTTTATTTCCCATTCCTTTCCTTATGATACCTAGCATTCTATTTGCTTTCTTGGCCGCTGCTGCACACTGGGCGGAGGGTTTTAACATGTTATCCACGATGACTCCTAAATCTTTTTCCTGGGTGGTGGTTCCCAATGTGGAACCTTGCATCGTGTAACCATAGTGTGGGTTGTTCTTTCCTAGGTGCATAACTTTGCACATGTCCACATTAAATTTCATCTGCCATTTGGATGCCCAGTCTTCCAATTTATCCAGATCCTCCTGCAGTTCCACAGTCCTCTTGGGTTTTAACAACTTTAAACAGTTTTGTGTCATCTGCAAAGTTGATAACCTCACTAGTTATTCCCTTTTCCAGGTCATTTATGAATATGTCAAAACGTAGCGGACCCAGTACAGATCCCTGGGGTACTCCTCTATTCACCTTTTTCCAATGGGAAAATTGGCCTTTTAGCCCTACCCTCTGCTTTCTATCTTTTAACCAGTTCCCGATCCACAATAGTACACTGCCTCCTATCCCATGACGTTTTAGTTTTGCCAAAAGTCTCTGATGAGGGACCTTGTCAAAGGCTTTCTGAAAGTCCAGATACAATATATCAACCGACTCACCTTTGTCCACCTGATTATTCACTCCTTCAAAAAAACATATCAGATTAGTAAGACAAGATCTTCCTTGTCTAAAGCCATGTGGGCTGTCTCCCATTAGGCCATGACTATCTACATGCTGTGTAATTTTGTTCTTTATGATGGTTTCTATCATTTTCCCCGGTCCTTTTTTTTTTAGTACAAGAGGAAATTAATTTATAGTTTTATTTCTCCAGTGTTGTACATTCCAATTTATTTATTTAATGGTATTTATATACTACTTTATCATTCAATCAAAGCGGTTTCCATGGCAAACAATCAAGGGGGCAAATGTTTTCATGCAGTGTACAGAGTGGTGTGTATGTGTTGGCAGGGATGTGATTAGATTTGGTTTATCTACATAGTGCGCTATTATACATCATGAGCTATTATACAGTCTTATATACAGTCTTGGGGTGGTGGGGGGGTTTGGCTTTTGCGGTTCCCAGTTTAATTATTATCTTCCTATTTCAAAATTGTGATCCCTTGTTCTTTGTTTGGTGACGGTCTATGTTCTGCATGTGTAACCGAGCTGAGGTATTCTGTTCATGTAGTTTCTATTTGACCGTGGCACTTGTTCTCTCTCCCCAGTAGGAAATGTATTGGTATTCTCTGAGATGTATTGGTTTAATATTTGCAGTATTGCCTTTTGATAGGTAGGGTTTGGTGCTTTATGAGTCCTGGTAGTACTGTTATGATATGGTGGGTTTGCTATGGGTTCTAAATGCTGAACAACTACAACCCTTCACTCTACTCACTAATCACACCCTACCTATTGAGTGAAACCTAAAGTGACTGATATCTAAGATTTTTTTACTTTTTTCTTTTTTACTTTTTTTGTCGGAAGTTTTTGCCATGAGAGATCTCTCCCTCCTGAAGCGTAACTTCCCTTTTATTCACTTTGGTGGTAACCTAACCACTGTATAAAATATTGTGAGGTAATCGCATTCTACCTAATGCTACATCACAATCACATCTCCATATAAAATTCACCCTGCAGATCTCAACGGACACAGCACTGCGTTTAGAACCGCACTCTTCTTTTCGGCTCTGCTTCAACGCTTAAAATCTGCTAGCGCATTTACTCATCTGATTCTTATGACCAGCCAAAGAGGTATTTGGTTTCCCGCCTTTTCTCCGAGCTTCTCTTGTTCGTTCAGCTCCTTTAATCAAGGCTATGGTGATATATGTCCCTCTTATAGACTGGACTTCTCCATTAATGCAGTCATACTTGCTGATCAACCTCAAAGGAACAGCGAGCTGGTTTTGTAGACTTACACCCCTCCCCTATTCTGACATCATATCAAACTCATCCAATCAAGCTCTAAATTCAGCCCCTTCGGTTCTAAAGAGCCAATCCGGAAAATCCAATTTTGTTCCAACCATTGAAGACGCTGTTCTCTATTTCCCACAGAATCGCCAATCACCGTGCGGGCCCTGCACCCCGGTGCCTGCTCACTGCTGTTTGTCAGCCAAGACTGAATTGGGCTTGCAGGAGCTACAGCTGGCCATCATCAAAGGGGGCAGGGAGGTTCCCCAAGTGTTCGCCGCTCCACCTGACCCTTATTCTACTGATAGGCAGGTATAACATGTGCATCCGGGGAAGGTACAGAGGCCTTTCCTGAAGAGACTCTGTATGTTTCGGCAGCTGGGCACTCCCTCGCTCTACCCCCACTCTGCCCCCACACCACTTCCTCCTGTCCTCGTACAGCGTCCCTGCACAACTGCTGTGTATATGCAGGGTGAGTTGGCTGCAGAATACGCTGAGACAGCTGGGTGCAGGTTGGACGTCTGACCTGTACATACACCGGTGCAATTCACAGTACGGGATGACCCCCTTAGTGTTTTTTAAAAAGATAACAAAATGAATATTCAAATATGCAAATGATATGCAAATATATCACCACACCTCCCCCTCCCAAATGAAGCAGTCAAACTATGTTCAAGCCTTACAAGACACTGTAATGCTTGCTCAAGGGGCTGGGTTATCCTCAGCTAACTTTTAATTTTGCACCCCTGTCTGGAGCCATTCTCATGACAAGAGCTGTGAATATCTTGGAGGTAAAGTGAAATGGTTTTTGGCAGCTGGAAGACTCCATGTGAGTAGAGGTGCAAAACAAGATGAAAATTCTTCACCAAGGAGGATGCTCGCTAACTACCCAGACTGGTGCAAGGATCTGAGGATCCTAGATGGGCTCTCCATCTTATGGCCCCCCTCATTGCCTCTACTGCCACCTTCCTCTCTGGGGCCTAGAAACTGCAACAAAGCACTTACCTAAACTCTCCGGTGCTGCAAACCAGAAGGGGGCGGAAGCAGCAGATAATAGAAGGAAGGAACCATGACACAGCACCAGAGAATTTCGGTAAGCATTGCACCATGGTTTCCATGACATTACCACTACTTTAGGTGCTGGAGAGGGGTGGCAGGGGCAGCAATGGGTACCCCCTAGGTATCCGCCTAGTTCACCTAATGCTAGTGCTACCCTGTGTGACCATTGGGTGAAAGGAATTATCACTCTCTGATAAAACACGCTGATTTAATGGAGGGATAAACTGGCAATTAACATGGAAGAAAAGGCGCACCAGAGGCAGAAGGACAATGGGACAGATACAGCAGGGAAACACATATACACATCACCAAATACTATTTGTTGGCTTTCTTTAACCTCTAATAGGGCTCTGGGAAAACTACTGTAGATAGACCCCCTTTTTTCAGATTTCCCCTCCCTCAAATTATGCATCCAGTAAAAACAGATTCAACCTCCAAAGCACATTCATCGTGATATCATCAAACACCTTGAGAAACAGAAATACCCAATCTAAAGATAGCAAACAGGAGGGAGGAACATGTTTTCATTTACCCAGAGTCTGTACAGGATGGGACTGAACCTTAATATAAACCTTATAGATCCAGTTCTATAAACTGGATCTATAAGGTTTATTCACAGAAACCCACTTAAGTGTAGAAACAGAGCAAAGGAAACTAAAACACTAGCAGACTCCCTCATCCTGGTCACATATGCAAAACAGAGAGAGTCCCTCAACTGACATAAAATAAAGGGTCCACAATTTAGAAACAGAAGCATGCAAAAACTGAACTGGAAGCCCCAAAAAGTCAGACTCTGCATGCAATGCAATACTGGAAAAATACTGTATTGTCTGTCTTGCTTAGACTGTAAGCCCTGACGAGCAGGGTCCATCTTTTTACATGTAGCTGTACAGCACTGGGTAAGCTTTGCAGCGCTATATAAATGATGAATCGTAGTAGTACTTCATTTCGCCTTGTGGAAAAGAAGCTGTGCATTCAAATTCCCGAAGTTGACACTAAAAAATAAAAACATTTTTTCTAACTTTGGACTCTGACAAACTCCACTCCTAGAATTTATTATTTCTTATATATCACCTTTTATGATATCAAGGTGGTTTATATTGAACAAACTGAAATTACATTGAACAGGTCATTATAACTTGGAGATAACTATTTGACAGGGAACATGGGCAATGAGGGGTTAAGTGGCATGTCCAAGACCACAAGGAGCACCTGTGGGACTAGAAACCCCAGTCCTTCTGGCCCAAGGTTACTGTTCTCTAATGGGATTTGAACCCCCTAACCTTCTGGACTGAGGTACCTTGCCCCAACCACTAGGCCACTCCTCCACAATATGCAAAGACTCTATTTTTCTCCAGGGTCATTCCAGTTATCAGTGCTCTACATCAATGATCTAATGAAGAAATCATATTTTACTCTTTATATCATGCGTGATATATTATGGTAAATAATGGAATCAAATATACCTGAATGTTACTTGTCCCTCTCCAAAGGGATTAAGAGATTCTGGGCCCAGAGGCAGAGGTTAAGAACCCAGCAGGCTGCAGGAGTGAGAGAGGCCCATGGAGCCAGATATTCTTCCAAGGCAAGCCATACAGAGGAGTTCTGAGGTAAGAACTTTAACTGGGGCTGGAGGAAGGGCCGGGAGAACTAGCTTGTGGAGGTTTAACTAGCTGGGGCAGAAGTAAAGCTGCTTTTGTTTTCCATGAACTGCTGTCTGTTCTGGGTTTTTGCTTTGTGGAGGTTTAACAAGCTGGGACAGAAAAAGACAGACTAGATAGGCCAAGTTTACTTTTTGTGCTGTCATGTTTCTATGGGCCTGCCTGCTGACCTCCTTAACTCAAATTTTCACTTCCACAGCAGCAGAAGTAAAAATCCAAGTTATACTGGACATGCCGACAGCTGCCAAGGCTAAATGGGTAGCAGCAATTTTCGATGCTACCCGCTTAGCCCCTGTGCCTTAAAGATAGTCAAGAAAAACCCTTGCCTATCTTTAAGTCGCAGAGGGCTAAGCGGGTAGCTTTGAAAATTGCTGCTACCCATTTAGTCCTTTTCTCCACCCCTGCTGTGCCCCGAAAAGCCCCCAAAATACCCCAGTGCTAACCGCATAGCATATGGGCGCATTAGGGACTTATCAGGGATTTTTGAAAGGCACTACCATTGTAGGTGCCTTTCGAAAATCCTGGATAAGGCATTTACATGGGTAACTAGGGCAGTTACCTATGTAAATGCCTTTGAAAATCAGGCTCTATGTTTCAAGAATAAAAACTGCTGTTGTTTCTTTGTACTGCTATCTGGTCTGTGTTGTGAAGAAAACCCCTTTCCACCGCACGCCAATCTACCACAACACCAAACACATGTTAGAGCACTGAAGAAAGCAAAACATCCTTCTATCCAGTGTTTACTAACTCCAGTACCAGTGAGGCTTTAGGGATGAAAATCCAGACAACTGCTAGGGGCCTCACATCTTAGGTGATTTTGCAAAGTGGCAACTTTACTTGTATTTTAAACCATCAACTATTTATTTATAAAGGTGCATGTTTACCAAAGCGCAGTAATCAGGAGCGCAGGATTTACCACTGGGCTAACATGTGTTTTTGCTGTGCGATGGCCGGTACCATGTGGCCAAAAGGTGACCATGCTAAAAAAGCATCATGCTACCCAAGCAGCATGTGAATAGGTGGCAGAGAATGGGTAGAGAGTGAATGTCGCATGTATAATTTTCTCCCAGTTGGTGAGAGGTCTTATGTGTGCACTTGTCCAGATTAAATTTCATCTGCCATTTGGACGACCAGTCTTCCAGTTTATAAAGGTCCTCTTGAAACTTTTCACAATCCTCTTGTGTTTTAATAACTTTGAATAATTTGTGTCATCTGCAAATTTGATCACCTCACTCGTTATTCCCATTTCCAGGTCATTTATAAATATGTTAAATAGCAGCGGGCCCAGCACAGATCCCTAGGGTACTCCACTATTCACCTTTCTCCATTGGGAAAATTGTTCATTTTGCCCTACTTTCTGTTTGCCATCTTTCAACCAATTCCTAATACCCAGTAGTACACTGCCTTCTATCCCATGGCTTTTTAATTTCACCAAGGGTTTCTCATGAGAGATCTTGTCAAAGGCTTTCTGAAAATCCAGGTACACTCATCAACTGGCTCATCTGTCTACCAATTGGCCTAATACACAGAAAGCTAATATTCAATTCAAGTGTACATGTCACGAGCAACAGGTGTCATTTTTGGATGTACTTATTTTGCGACATGAAATGGGATTGATCACTGCTCTTTATTAGTTTATCGCAATAACCTTTTGAGGCTTTTGAGCCATCATCCAAGAAACTCAAGAATGGATTGCCTGTAAGTCAATTTTTGCGGCTATGAAGAATTTATAAATTAAGAAAAGAATATATTTTGGAGGCGAAGAAACTGTGTTCAAAGTATTTGGAGCCAGGCTATCCTTTTGGGATTGTGAAGAAAGCATTTTTGTGAGGTTTATATGTTCAGCATGAATTGTTATTACAGTCATGTACGAACAAAGGTCTTTCTACAAATAATCCTTTAGTTTGTGCGTTGCCCTTTTCTACATGAGCTTCTCAGGTGGCAGTTATAATCATTTATAAGCATTAACGAGAATTACAATTACATTCTTGCTTTATGGCTTGCTGTGTGCCCTATTGTGGCATATCAGCGAGGGAAGAACATCGCCAATTATGTTGGTCAGTTGGTGACATGGGATCTTTATCTTTATTTCTACACTTTATATACCGCCCTTGTCAAGACATTAGAGCGGTTTACAATAAACATGTGTACGCTATAGGAAAAGGAAAAGGAACGCCATAGCAATATAGGAAAGAAATAGAAGCAGTAGTAAAATTCAACGTAATAGACAAAGAAAATAATACTTAGGTGGGGGAATCACAAGGGAGGTCAAAAGCCTGTTGAAACAGGTGGGTTTTTAACAATTCTTTAAACTTTGGGTATGAGGGTTCTAGGCAGAGGAAAGATGGTAGGGCGTTCCAGAGTGAAGGGCCGAGAAAAAAGAAGATGTGGAGAGTATGGATCAGTCATGTCCTCCTGGACATGTACAATGTGGTGCATATGATTTTTGTATTTTGACAATAGAAGGAGAGTTTTGGCAGTCTTCTACAATGAATAACATTTATAAAACTCAAAACCACACTGATTGCCAAACTTCCGTCATAGTATATGTGTTAATATGCCTCTGTTTGAAGCTGTATGTTGGGAACACCAAATGGACTATGGTTCAGTGTTTATGAGAGCATAAATCTCATATTAATACTGCGACAAAAAACTGTTGAGCATACAAATGGGATTTACATTTGATCAACTACGATGGAGATTATTGGATCCTACCCTTCCATTTTGGTGGGGAGGGTATTGTGAAACTCCTCTAAGTCATCATAAACAATTTTGGATTTTTACACTGATGGCATTCCTTGGTTTAGATGGTATTCCCTTTTAAGAAACTTGAATGGGCGGAGTTATGGACTGATAAAAAATGCCGCGGCCATCTTCTGTTAGTAAGCCATAGGGCTCAGAGATTGTTACTACAAGCTGCTGTGTTTGGGATGGTGAGGGCTTTATAATAATGATCTATGGATGAGACAAGTACTACTGTAACCTTGCGTCAGAACCTAGTAGTTTACCAGTTCAAAACATGACAGTCATGTTGGTGTTAAACAGTATTAATTTTAAGTAAGGCATTTAATGCATAGTCACCTTTCATTAAGAATAAAATTGACTCTAATGGAGGTAGCTGGTCTGTAGTCCGACAAAAAAAGTTTCTGATTCAAGCTAATAAGATGCAAGGGATTAGTCACTGTCACGGAGTGGAATTTTTATCTGACACTGGTCCTTTATTGAAGATATCAGAAAACTTAGGCAAGTTTGATTAAAAGCAGATAGAAAATTCCACTGTTAGAGTTGCTTCCCTTTTAATAGCCCTGAATGATTCAAATGATCTAATAACACAAAATCTGAAGTCAAATTGAATGGATGATTGAAATGGACATGAACCAAACCAAACATATTTGCCATGTGCATACTCGAGAAATTCTACAACAACAAGGACCTGGAGAAAGTGATCAGGACCTAGAGTTTCTGTAATCTACCACTAAGAAGTCAAGGCTCATGGGAACAACAAACATTCTTTGTAAGGCAAGGCAATGAAGAATAAGATTGGTGATGAATTTTTATTAGATATTGATATATTCTCTTTGGATGTGTGACATGCAGATGGTACTATTTCACAAGGATTTACATGCAAACATGGTAGAGAGCAAAGCTTATATCAGGAATCAGGACCGTACCGAGCCAAAATTGCACCCTGTGCGACTTGCACATCGGGCGAGATCCCCCTCTCACCCATACCTCCATGGCTCCGTCCAGCCGCTGCCTGCACTTGCCCTGATACTGTTTTCTCTGTGAGCCACCAGCAACAGCAGAGCAGACCTAACTTTAAAATGAAAAAAAAAAACCTACCCCCCAAAAACCACACAGGTCTTTCGACTCCGCACTTTAAACAGATCCCCCCTGCTCTAATGTCATGTCAGACGAGGGAGGGACCAGACCTGCATGGTTTGGGTTTTTTTATTTTAGGTCTGCTCAGCTGTTGCTGATGCCGCCGCCGCCGCTGAGAGAACAAAAAGTGGCGGCGGCGGCAGGGCCCCCTAAGCCTTTGCGCCCTGGGCTAGGTATGGCACTGTCAGGAATGGTACAAAACATGGCTATTCGAAAGGTTTCCTCACCAAACAATCTGCAGCTTCTACATTTCTTAAACTGAAAGGCACATAACAAGTCATCTGCAACAGCTACAAGCAACCCATTCTCTTCTCCCACTTGCATTTTACTCATCCTTCCCCAACACTCCACAGCTCACGTATTTGGACAAATAACTTCAGCATTCACTTATTGATACCCTTAGCCATTAAAGTGGTTATTCTGTGCCACGAATAGTTGGGATGTCCATCCCCGCTATTTGTGCCTTCTCTCAGCCGCAACTAACTTCCCTGCAGCCTGACCCTGGCCTTAGGAGACCAAACCAGGGGTCTGGCTGTGGGGAATAAGCAATTTTTGCCAGCATAGTCACGGTGCCTTGGCAACCAGACACCATGGCGCCATGATTCCATTTAAAAACCCTGACTGAATTAGCTGGCCTTTTCATGTACATGCAGGCCAGACTGAATCGCAGTCGTGACCTGCACGTATATGACTGTTCACGATTCTGATCCTACAGGGCTAGACGTGCCCTGTGATCAGAATCACGATCCTCTCTGTATGTCTGCATCAGACCGGACGTACAGAGGGGATCTATGTGCGGGACAAAATCGGGCCCTAAATGGGCATTTATGTATGTATTTGACACAGTCACTATTTTGAAAGTACATGCATAGAGGCCAGTCATGTGTATTTTCACTGTGAGTATGTATTGGGGTGGAGTTTGGAAGAAGCATGGGTGGATCACAAAGTTACATGTATAAATTATAAAATGCTATCATTTATGTGTGTTTTTGAAAAATCTAGGTGCAGGCATTTAAAACCAGCCATAGGGTTGGCACAAGCGCTTGCGGCTTAAATTGACCTGCATTTTTGACCACTTGTACCCCTATATTATAAATACACATATACTTTCTAAAATGGGCATGCAAATGGAAGGGTGAAATTTAAATGGATGATAAAGGAATAAGGAAAGAATTGGGGGAAAGAGCAAAAGGGAAACAATCAGTATGTTAAAGCAGAAATAGAGAAAGAATAGAAAACATCTAAAAGAGAAGAAAGGACAAATGGATAGCTCGCAGAAGACACGAAGAAACCAGAAGAAAGTGACTGGAGCAATTGCAACTGAAAAAATGCCCAAACAGAAGGTAGAAAAATACTTTTTATTTTGAATTTATTAACTGGAATATGTCTGGTCTGGGAAGTGTGTATTGCTAACATCTTTGCGTTTTTGTTTAGTGCAAGAGGAAATTACTTTATAGTTTTATTTCTCCAGTGTTGTACATTTCATGTTTGGATTTTGGGGTTCCCAGTTTAATTATTATCTGACCAAGGAAGTTAGCCTACACGTATTCTCGGTAATTTTTGTGGGTGGGGCTGGGGGCAGGGCAGGGGTGGGACTAGGGGCGGAGAATGGGTGGAGCATGGCGAGCCACAGGTGTCAGGTTTTTCTCGGTGAAAAAGTTGGCAACCCTAGTGGTGGTATGGAGTACCGGTACTTTTTTCATGGCCTGCTAAAATTGACCCATGATCCTCATGTATTAATGAAAGAGCCCTGCCTATGAGTACTGGCACCTTTTTTTCTATGAAAAATGCACACTGCTTTTTAGCTTTATGTAATGGCCACCTGGTCATTTTCCTGTCTGCCGATCTTAAGACACTGTCCAGCCTGTCTCACAGGCACAGTATTATTGCAGTTCCCTACTACTGGTTGCTTCTAATTCCCCCCTCTTTTGTGAGTCCTTAATTCAGTTCTCCAGCAGTCAGATGCTGTCCACCAACACTGCTGGAGAAACAAATATAAAAGACAGTGTCTTTTGTCACCTCAGGATATATAACTTTGAAAGTCCCCGAATTCAAAAGAAAATCTTTGATGGTGTTCAGAAACCTTCTCTCCATGCCTTTATCTAAGCACTGGGGATCAGGTTTTAGCTGCACCATCCTCATTAGCCAATCACACTACTGCTTGCTACAGACTCTCACCCAAGGGCAGCTCAAGACAATCTGCTGCCTGATGTGAGAGGTGATCTGTCCCCCCCCCCCACCCCCAGGCAGCCAAATGGAGGAACCCCCTCAGAGCTCCAGTTAGGAACAGATTAGCTGGTTGCTCTAAGAATAAAGAAAGCAATATCTTCCCAGGCCATATACTTTTTAAAAACTTTGCAATGTTGTTTTTAATGCAGCAAAAATGATACCAGCTTAATTATGTAGCCTGTAGCAAAGCTAATATATGAGCCCTCATTCTCTGCCAGTGTTCATTGTCAACATGGAAAATACAGGAGACATGAGCAGACCACCTCCTCTACACCCTCCAAATGTCTGTCTGACAAAACGAGCACTTTTCTGATGCCTATTGTTGCCTGGAGAAGGTATAAACTTGGATTCAGTTCAGGATGTAAAGGGTATTTCTGAAATTGGGTGAGTACATCCAAGTTCTGGGAAGCCTCTGGACATGCATACTCCTCGCCTCCATTCATACTTGGACATCCTCAGATGTCCAAAGCATGAATGTGGCTTCTAAAATAACCCCCATATTCTACATCCAAAGAAACCCATCTCCCACAATGGGTGCAGAGGACATTTCCCCATTGAACTCAACATACAAAAAATAATTTTTGATTCTGATATCATCTCAGTAACAGCAATATAAACCTTCACCAGTACTGGGGATATTGTGAAGTAATAGAACACTCTGTGACAATCACTCAGGACCTTTAGAGAAAATCTATCATACTATAACAACATCAACTTCTAAAACTCACACAAGGAGACTATCCAGAAAATAGCAGCACTGTACATATTCCAGTTGGTCCTAGAGCACAGATAAACCTATTTGGAAACTGAACAAGCCGGATTGCTACAGATCCCTACATAGAAACTCCATGCTAACTGAATACCTAGCATCAGTCACACACTCAGAATGCAGATAGATCCTCATCAAGTATAGATTACATTACCACAAACTAAAAATAAAAATATGTAGACAAAATTTAATTGAAATTAAAAAATTACCAGATTGCATCCAGTACAACATCAGAGAAACAGAGATCTGCATCTGCCCCTGTACTGTGCAAATGTAAAGATAAAATATATATGGCCCAATATTCAAAGAGGTTTATGGGATTAGCAGCAGGGCTGGCCCAACCACTAGGCAAACTAGGTAGCTGCCTAGTGTGGCAGCTTTTTGGGGGCAGCAAAGGGGGGGGGGGGTTAAGGCTTAAAATATGCCTATGCACCAATACCTTGAAACAACTTTGGGGTTGGCCTTAGTTAGCAGGATCTGCTATCCAGATAAAGCCCACTGACAGAGAGATTCAGATGGCACTAACCAGTCAGTACTGATGAATATCTCCTCTAAATGCCAGGCCACCATCTAGATAGTGCCAGGGCAGCCAATGGGCAGGCAAGGTAAGTCCCACCACTTAACTGGTTAGCAGCGATTTTTAGTCCACTAACCAGCTAAATGCCCATATGAAGTCAGGACATATCAATAACTGTCCTATCTTTATGAAATTCAGATATCTGGACAGCAGCTGAGTATTCCCACTGTCTGGATAGCTGTTCTGGTCAACACTGAAACTGGGTATTTAGTGCCGGAGGATATCTTGATTTTAATACTGAATATCCGGTTTCCTACATTAGTCAGGCACTTTTAAAATGCTGATCATTGCAGGTTGAATTATCGAGCCTATAAAATCCAAAGACATATATATTTCAATCACTAAATCACTATGGAGGTCATTCTGAACAGAGAATAGCCCACCAGGATGTATGTGTTAGACGTTTTCATAGTGAAAACTTCCACCATCAAATTCAGAACCATCGCGACCCCACACATACATGACACTTGTGCAGGGATCCCAGTACATGGGCAGGAGGAGGCAATCAGGGGCATGGTCAGCTGCTACCATGTACAACCTGAATTCAGGAGTGGCCCGTGCACGCTCCCGGAGATCACCACAGACGTACATCTCATACTTGCTGAAACTAGGCATACAGGCAGGTCTTAGAAACATTTTGCTCCTCATTGCATGGTGTCCCATAAGGAAGCATGGGATACACAATGAGCAAGAGTCGAAGACCGTCAGGATAAATTCAAAGTTTCTTTATTAAGGTCATCCCCAACGCGTTTCGGCATAAATAGCCTTCCTCAGGGGGTAACAGCTAAAACATCAAACATAAAGAGCTTATAACAATAATAAATTATAAACAAAACCAATATAAAAGAAAGTCCTAATAACTGTTGAAACTGTGTAAAAATCAAATTAAACCTTAAAATGTAAATTATTAATTCCAAGATGACATGTAAACACAAGACTAAACCAGTTCACATAGACTCTGGGCGTACAACTGAAATGTCAGGATTAGCTGGTTTATCTGCAAAATAATGTATAACACGCAACTTGCGAAAAAATTTATATAAAGCCTTCCGTATTAAAAAAGAATCATGATGGGCTGTCGGCACAAAGGACAGCCCAAGATTTAGTAAACGCTCCTGATCTGGGGAAAATGCAGAGGCCGCCAGATTTATCACTATTGATTCAATTGGCGGGATCGTTGTCATGTTGTGGGAGGTTCCCATCCCTCAACATGATATACTCATCGGGCTCAACCTGTTCTCCCTTGTCCCCTCCGAAAAACCTGGGGATGTTTTTGGGGTTTAGAGGCATCAGAAAAACCACCACTATCATCAGTGTCATCCGAAGAATCTTCAAAAGAAACCCGTTTCGGATTGGAGTTAGCAGTAGAGTTATACATCCAATAATACACCTTATCATTGTCATAGTCGGTCTGATCCCTCACAACCTTTTTCTGTTTCAAAGATTTAATATACTCAAAATAACCTTTTTATTTGTCGATCCATGTCCTCAAGTTTAGTTTGGTAAATATCCTCTTCAAATACAGTTTTAAGGCTCGTTTTACAGCGACAATTAATGATCACCATATTGATTTTTTGGACGTTACTGTTATAAAAGAATCCAATCACTTCCACACTTTTTTGTATCGAAAACCTGTCCAACGAAATAGTTTGTTAACTTTTCAAAGTTTCCATCCTAATTCATTGAAAAAAGGTCTCCCTTATGGACAATTTTTACGGATACGAAGGATTTGCTCTTCTGTGGCTGACTTTAAGGTCCATTCAGCGGAGCTTATTAAGAGACTCAGTGTTAGGGGTTATCCAGAAAAGATAATACAGCGTGCTTATCGTCGGGCTTTATACACGCATCGAGATTGGCTACTGCTTGATCGACAATCTAATACTGAAGCTGGATCTTCATCGGTTATTGTGGGAGTTTTACTGTATATGACGTCCAGTACTGATGTTATTAACATTCTTAAAAAACACTGGTCAGTGTTAGAATTGCACCCTTGTTTTCATAGACCTTTTATGGTGGCATTTTCTCGGGGAGCTAACTTGGGTGATTATGTGGCTCAGTCAACGGTGCCATTGGACAGACCTTCTAAACCATCTAGGCAAACTATTGGACATAGAACTTGTGGTAATTGTATTTACTGTGCTTCCTCTATAACGGAGATTGAATGGACTCATCCTCTGACAGGTCGAACTATATCACGGCGGTGGGAAACGGATTGTAACACTTCTTATGTGGTCTATATAATTCAATGTTCTTGTCCTATGGTTTATGTGGGCAGAACAATTCATATGATTAAAATTCGAATTGGAGAACATGCTTCACGTCTTCGACAAAAATCTGAAACAGCCCCAATTGTGGAACATTGCCTTGCATTCAATCATGAATTTTCGGACCTACATTGGTCGGTCATTGACCATGTCCCATTGGATCCTCGAGGAGGGGACCGGACTCAAAAACTTCAGCGATGTGAACAACATTGGATATTCTGTTTACAAACGGTACACCCAGCTGGTCTCAACAGAGAAATTGATTGGTCTAGTATTATCTGACATCTCCCTATAGGATACGGGATTTCCCTTATTCAGTGGGTATACTCTGTTATCCCTATTGGAGGTTTGTTTTGAGTGATGGCAAAATCTGGCCATTCCACAACGACTTGACCCTTTGAATGAATCAGCTGTTCTTCAGCGTTGTGGTCGGTTGAACAATGTTACATGATGATAGCACTTGAAACAGGGTGGTAACCCGAAATGTGCACGTCGTGCCTGGTTCTTCAGGATTTGGGGTTTTGGAAGCAGCTAAGTAGCTGGGACTTTATCTTTTGGTGTTTATTATAGGATTTACACATTTTGATTAAAAGGATGAAACCGAGTGGAGGACATGAATTATAATGCTTGTCCCTTTCCGGCAACATCCGACATTTATTAGTTGAGTTTCACAAAGGGGATATAGTGATTTGGTATCTTTGGGCTTGCCATCTTTACTACATAGGCAGGACTATGAGGCATTGCAAAACTCGCCTTAATTAGCATGCTTCCTAGTCGTTTTCAGACCTTAGATCGGCACCAATGGTTGAACATTGTCTGGAGAACAGACATGCTTTTCACCAATTGGTTTGGCGCATAATAGACCATGTTCCAGCTGACCCCAGAGGTGGCGATTAGATACAGAAACTTCAATTTTGTGAACAACAATGGATTTTAAAACTTGACACAGTGTCCCCCAAAGGTCTAAATATTGAACAGGATTGGTTTAGTTTACTCTGAGGCTGCCCAACCGTTGCCGTGATTTCCAGCTTACCGGGTGTTTTTTTTAATAATTCATGTTTTTGGACTAGCTTCCATTTGTGACATCAATTGTCAATCTATTCGGTGATTCCTCACCTGGAATAGCATTGGTCTATTTCGTTCTATGGATGTCCAGTAATGTAGGGGATTCCCTGTTCAGTGGGAGGTTCTCCACATTGGGCATCTGATTTGTTAACTTTAACTTGTGACATCACATGCCATTCACTTCAAAGTTTCCGAATCTATTTAACACCGCCATGATTATTGGAACACTGCCTATTATCCTGCAATGCCTGAAGCAGGGTTCGTGTTTCAACCCAAAACGTATCACGCCATGTATATGCAGGATTTTGTTCATCACAGCTTAAGAAGATGGCTTGGCGTGTTCATTTGAGCTAAGTAGACATTTTTATTGATTATGAATTTCTGCAACCTATACTTTAATTAAAAAAGGTTTACTATGGCGGGGGGAGAGAAATCCATCTCCTTCTCCTTTGACAGTCTACCCGACAAAACTTATATTTATGATTCAGTGTTATACTTCGAATTCTGTGGATTTTGATTTATGATTTGATCTTCAAGTTTCTAGGGCATTTTATTTGTTGCCTACTCCATGTCTAGCATGTGCCTTCAACCTCCATGACTCCTACGCTATGTCCAATATCTGCTCTCCATCCTCATACCCCCTGTCCAGCATCTATGCCCCCCCCCACTTCCCCACCCTGTATCCACCATCTGCTTTTCATCCCCTTATGCCCCTCACTCCATGTCCAGCATCAGCCATCCATCCGCCACTTGTGTCCAACATCTGTTCCCACCCCCAACTTGTGTCCAGTATCTTCCCTCCACCCCTCTCATTTGTGTCCAACATCTGCCTTCTATTCCCCTCCCCCATTGTGCCAAACCTCTGCCCTCTTCTCCCCCAGTTATGTCCATCTGCCCTTGGCCCCCAAAATTCTGTTCAAATCTGTCCTCCACACCTGTCTGCCATCTTCCTTTCAGCCAGGGGTAGCCTAAGGGTGATATGGGGCCATGTGCAGAGGCTCATTGTAGGATCTTATTTGCATAAATATTTTGATATCCACTGTGCCTCATTTGCATAAATTTATTTTATTTATTTTAAAATTTATATGCCACCATCTAAAATCTTAGGCAGCTTCCAAATATACATACACAATTTATTAAAACTGATGTCACTATAAAATAAATATAACAACCATGAAACAAAATTAACTTAAAGCCACTTTCACACACCCACAAAAATTAAACCATTATAAATATTTATTTATTTATTTTTAGATCAAGTAGGTTTCCTATGGGTTTTGGTTATACAACAAGAGCTACTGTTATCAAGTGTAGATTGTTGGTGTCAAGGGTTGCTTGGACAGAGGTAGTCCTGTTGTGGGGGGAGGGGGAGGGAGGTATGGGAGGGTGGAAGTGTTGCTTGGAGGTGAGAATTTGCAGGGGGGGGGGGTGAAGAGGTCTGAGTGTCTCTAGTTTTATGTGGGGGGCATAGTTAGTCTTTAAATGAGACTTTGAATAAGAGAGTCTTGAGTTCCTTCCAAAAAGATGTTGGGTTGTCTATTTCTCTGAAGTTGTCCGAGAGTGCATTCCAGAGGTCGGGTACATACATAGAAAAGGCTCTGTGGCATGTTGTTTGGCTTGCTCATGTTACTTCCGTTGGCAGAACTAGTAGGATTTGTCTGCATCTTCATTTGTTTTTTGTGTTTGTATTTGGATGAGGGACTTAAGGTAAGATGATGATTGGTCATATATGGCTTTTAGATGCTTATTATTGATTTATACTTGATTGGGCTGGATAGGGGAGCCAGTGTACATTTTTTAGTACTGGTGTGATGTGGTCACTACTCATTGCTCCTAATATGCTGCGGGCTGCAGTGTGTTGGGTTACCTGTAGTTGGTGCAGTGCATACTGTATGTATTTGGTCGGTACTATGACTGGGTTATCAATTTGGAAGGACGATACAAAATGAGAAAAAAAGTAATCATGGTAGCAGTGAATACAAGATCATGGTGCCCAGGCTGGATTGGACCATGCCAGGGCTGGAGAAGCCCAGAATATCAGCAGCAGTGAAGCTATCAAGTCACTAAACAGAATTAAACTTAGACATTCCCTTAAAATTTGAGATTTCCTTGAAAATGAACTGACAAAATGTTTTCAATTTCAGACTGGCAGCATCAAGAACACAAAACTGCAAATCTCAGAGACAATCCATATCCCACTATCTCCTACCAACATCCTACAGCTGATTCCACACGAGGAACAAAAAGGAAAACCAAGAACCACAGAACAGAACTTTTAATGCAAATCTACTATTTCATAACAGCTCTGACTTTCAAAACTCACACAAGGAGCTTACTCAGAAAGGTCAGCATCATAAGTATTGCAGTGGAACCAGAATATGCATATATCTACTGAGTAAACTGAACAATCCAGATTCATACATAGAAACTCCAGGCTAACAGAATATCTGACCTCAGTCGCAGGATGAGAACATAGCTAGACCCTCACAAAGAACAGAATAAGTGATCATAAACTAAAAATAGAAAATGTAGAAAAAAGATTAAACTAAAAGCAAAGAAGCCAGATTAAATGCAATGTAACACCAAAGAAATTAAAAAGCTGAATATAAAGATAGCACATGTACATTACAAAACCAGACATACAGTATTCTAATCACTAAACTGAAAATACTTTCTTCTACGAGGGGGGATCTGCTAGGTCTATGGCCTTGTAACAAAACAGAAAGCTACAGGCACACTTCAGTTCCAGAGATCCGAATGATCTCTCTGCAGTTTAGATTTATTCAGACAAAACTACAGAGAGATCATTCATCCAGTCTAAAATCCACATCCCAAGCTGAATGTCAGGTGGGTTTGCCACAACTGATCAGGCCACTGTTTATTTTATTTATTGATTTTATATACCACGCTATTTAAAATCAGTGTGGTTTATATATAACAGATTTGTGCATAGCAGTCGCCTGCTGTGCATTTACAGTAAAACGGGAAGATACAATTTGGGCTTCAACTGGGAAAACTATCTACATCTATATACATTTATTTGCAACATTTACATGAGGTGATTGGGACTTACTGATTCCTGGCAGTAGGAGATCTCCTATCAGTAGGAGATTCCTATCAGTAGGAGATCTCCCAACCTACCGAAGACTGCACACCAATCATTCATGGAGCTCTGGCAGGTTCAGATTATTGCTAGACATTGTGTTTTTTGGACATATAAAATGCAATTTTACTTCTGCTCAGTTTACCTCCTGACGAAGATTTAAGTCGAAACGCAGCCATGTTGGGGTCTCTCTTTGCAAATAAAAAGGACTTTTTCAGTTACGTCTCGCTCTCTGTATTTTCTCTATCCCCTATTCCATGAGCTTCTCCCTGATCTTCCAAATGAATCTGACACTAGAGGCAGAATTCGGGAACAGTTCTGGTTTTTGCAATGCCTTCCAAAAGGAATATGGTATTTGAAATCCAGACTTCTATCTATTGAAATCAGTGCTGCCTCTTCCCATAATGGAGGTCATTCTGGTATGCGAATAGTGGGGCTGTACTTCCCAGTGGGATGTGCAACCCTGCTATTCGCACAGAGTATATGCTTCCAGCTGAGCTCCCCACAGATACAGAGCTTCTGTGCGGGGAGCACTGGATGGGGCGGGAGGGGAGAGTCAGAGCCGGAGGGAGGGAAGAGTAGGGGTGGGCCCATGAACCTGGACATATAGAGATGATTCTGGTCCCGGCCCTGTATGTCCAAATGTGGCAGGATAGACATTGGACTTATTGCACCTTGGGGGTGGAATAAGTCCCATTGACAGAGGGGATCCAGCTGAGCAGCCCCACAGAGGCAGAGGATCAGCTGCAGGCAGGCCCCCTCCACCCGATCCAGGCCTTGGCAGGTCCCGCTGGGGGTCGGGTGTTGGGAAAGAGGGTATGTTGCTGCAGCAGGCATTTGGGGATCCTGCTGGGCATCCCGATGCCATGGTGATGCAATGCCACAGCACCGATACTCCAGTAGGAGTATAGGGAGGGCTGGATGGGGTGATGGGTTGACATCCTGAGCCTCAGAATCAGGGCAGCTCCATAAGAACATAAAATCATAAGATATGCCATACTGGGTCAGACCAAGGTCCATCAAGCCCAGTACTCTGTCTCCAACAGTGGCCAATCTAGGTCATAAGTAACTAGCAGCTTCCCCAAAAGACACAGGTTCCTCAATGCTTGTATTGGGTCCAGCATTGATATCCTGGGTCCCTCTTAATAATGGTTTTTGGACCTTTCCTCCAGGAACTTGTCCAAACCTTTTTTAAATCCAGTTACACTAACAGCTTTTACCACATCCTCCGGTAACAAATTCCAGAGTTTGATTACACATTGAGTGAAAAAATATTTTCTCTTATTAGTCTTAAATAGTACCCAATTCTGCACCTGTGGGGACATCTAGCTCCCATGGGTGCAGAATTGGGTGCACATTTGGTCCATCCAGCTTTTGGAAGGGCTGACAGCCCAGACGTGCCCCGCTTGGAATGGGGCTCAATGTGTCTGGCTTGATTAAGAGAAATCTGGGACTGGCTTCAAATGTCATTTCCTCTGCATTTGCCACTCTTGCTCCCTTCATAATTCAGGTCCATATGTTGCTGTGGCTTATATCTCCTGTGAACTCTGTGGGCTAGATGGCATTACAAGGAGGTAGCTGTCTATAGTCTGTTTGGAAGAAGTGGGATCCTCCTACATTCTAGCCACTGGAAGGGCTGCATAATCAGACTGGCAGCCTGCACCATAGTTAACCCTATATAAGGGGCAGATTTGTAAAAGCAGACTTATAGGTCTGGAAACATGACAAAAATACTATGTCCATTTCTTTGATTCCTACCTGAAGCTGATGCAGGATCCAGAGCAGATGAAGTAACAGAAGCAGCCATGACCTTCAACAGAAATCCAGGGAGCTTGGTCAAAACAACCATGATCCATCCATGCAAAGACAAACAGAATACCTGAAGGTTGAGTAAGAGGAGAGCCATTATGCCAGGGAGCAAGATATTCTGTCTGGCCAGGCTGCCATGGCAGAAGAGGCTCCAAAAGTCACATTGTCACCACCATTCCCCTACAAAGGTATGCCAGAGTCTGCAGAAGAGTCCTCTGGATGTGTTAGTATTGCAACAGCTGCAGTATTGGGTACCAGTGTGATACAATGTATAGAGTTAAGAATTGTACATAGTTTTGTACATAGTTTGTATTGTACATAGTTTCCCCCAGTTACTTCCAAGTTGATCTCCCTGTTTATTGTAAATACAACTCAAAGTTCCTTGTGTTGTATAGTTGATGTTAAATGTAAACCGCTCTGATCTAAAATAGAGCGGTATAGAAGAACTGTTAAATAAATAAAATAAATAAATAAAATAAATATTGTTGAGCAAGGACCAGTTGACTGATTGTAGTGATTAATTCTTACAGCAGAATGAGTCTCCTAGCACTGCTTCTGAGAACCACAGTAGCAGTATGGACAGAGAGGCTGATGCTGGGCATCAAGAGGTTGTCTGGGGATGTATCAAGCATGTGGGGAGAGATTAGAGAGATGAAATTGCAGATGAAGCTCCTATATTAGCAAGATGCAGCAAGCCAAGTCATTGCTGTCTCTAAATTTCCAGGTGTTGCTTCTGCTGTGGCAGAAGCATGTCACAGAGGTTTTTTTGACTAATGCCAGAATGCCATGATCTCTTCTGACCTTTTTGGAGCAGTTTGGCTTGCCGGGCAGTTGGATGCAGAGTGATACTTCTTCATAGATGTCTGTACAGATGGTACAAGGAAAGAGTGGGGAGGATACGTTGGTGGTACCATGAAGCAGGCATCCTCACAAACAATAATGGTCATTGCAGATAGCATTCTAAGTTAAGAGATTCACTTATTCATAGGAAGTGTCTGTGAATCAAGTCATTCCTTGTTGCCATGACCTGCTCATGGGGGTGTTCTGCTGGTTCTTTTACACTTGATCACTTCCTTTCCACTCTCTGCCAGCTCTGGCCCATCCCCCTCAGGAGGAGGTGCCTGCAGATGAGGGCCAAATTATACCGCATGCAGCAGGGCATAATTATGTCACTAAACTTGAAGGGTCTGTATAGGAGCTCTTTGCCTGACCTGTCCATGCTCCTGAATCTGCCAGGTTCTCTGGGAAAAGCTTCTATCATCAGACTAGGGCTAGTGTTTCTGGCACTCCCCTGCAACCTATAAGCAATGCTCTGCTCCTTCATTAGCTAATGAGCCATGGCTAAACCCATAATGCTGTTTTTAATAACATCTTATCTTTCATTTTTTACTTTCTATGTTTTTCATTTTTTCATTATTTTTATTTCCTCATTTGTTATTTAGCATTTTGGCACCCTCGAAACCTTGGCACGCTCCTATCACGCTTACCTTGCTTACTGTGTTTGCTTACTGTGTTGCACTGGCCTTGCTCTATCACCTGTGTGGAGAAAGGGAGAGAAAAAGAATGAGTGAGGAGACGGACTATTGTGCAGTGCAGGGACTCCTCCACAGCTTGGTCTTGTGTTGTGGCTCACACATGAGAGACAAAAGCGCAGTGATGATGTGAGGCATTTGTGTGTGAGCAGTGGTACCTTACCTAGACGTCATCTGCTGATGATCTGGCACACTCACATTTGGCACATATTCCAGACTGGTTGAGAATGTAGGCCTCATGAAAGGCGCTGGGAAATCTGGGTAAAATATCAGTTATGAGTCCTTCGGTATTGCAGACCACCTGCATTGAGAGAGTGAAAGATCTTTTCATTGTAGCAGTTTTCTTCACTACCTCGAGGTGATCTCATTGTTGCATGTGTACAGTCAAGTGCCCCAACACCGATGAGACATGAGCCATCTCATAGAGCCATCATAGTTTGCTGTCTCTGTAGCACATCTCAAGGAAACACAATCAATCAATGGTTTTGCTGAGAAACTCCCTCAGAATCTATGGCTCCTAGTGGACTGGAAACACCCAGCAATGAAATGTTACTGTTGACAATTTCTTCTGCAGTTTATCCCTGTCACGGAAATTGCTAGAAAAACAAATGACACTTTTGGGGACAATTCAAAAGAACAGAAAAGAATTACCTCCAGAATTTGTAAGAGCAAAGGGCCGAGAGGTATTCACTTCACTGTTTGCCTTTCGCGATGACGCCACTCTGGTTTCCTATTGCCTGAAGAAAGGAAAAGTGGTTGTTCTTCTGAGCAGTTTGCATGATCAAGAAGAAGTAGATAACACACGTCCAGACAAAAAAACACGCATTATCTTGGACTATAATTCTAGTAAAGGTGGAGTAGATACGGCAGATCAAATGTTGCGCACGTATACCACAAAATGAATGACAAGACGCTGGCCAGTGACAATCTTCTACAACATGTTGGACATCAGTGCTTTGAACGCCTTCATTGTTTGGATGTCACTAAATCCAGAATGGCAGTCCAAGTCAAAGCACAGACGTCGTCTATTCCTCTTGGAATTAGGAAAGCAGCTGCTTCAGAGTAATTGCAGCGAGACTTCTTCCAGCATTGAAGAAGCCACTGATGCTGTTTGCAATGTCGGGATCCCAAAGAAAAGGGCAAAGTGTCACTGCTGTTCCAGCGAAAAAGACAAGAGAAGCAACATTGGAAATGACTAAAATAGTACCAGTTAGACACGTACTTTTATGCTTAAAGTAGGCTTGTCCTTATAAAATTACCCCATGTGTTCTGATATGGTGCATCCCTACTCTGTGTCCACAGGTAGAAAATAGTTTGTCAAAGTGGAATCTCTGTAGGCATAAATCCTCAGAGAGGTCCAGGAATAGCACCCTGGGCCTATAGATTTTCTAATTAGTATGTTTTCTCCTGATTCTTCACTGTGGCCTCTGCTTCCTGAGAGTTGAATGTCTGCAGAAACCACTTGCTGATGCCAGTGAATGTGTACCAACTGGCCACCACTAGGACACACAGACTCTACCACCAGTGCCACAGCCACATACTGAGAGATAAATGCCAACTCACTCAGCCATAGAAAGACCAACAGTCAGATAGCCAAACAAACACAGCGTGGGGGCAGGCAGGAAAAGGGGGACAGGTGAGAGGGAGAGGAGAGTGGGAAGGGATTTAGGGGACTGAGAAGGGTTAAGGTAGAAACAGAGGCAAAGATAATAGAGAAGGGCAAATACAGAATAGCAAACGCCTCTAAGAAATACCTCACCAAGTAGCAGGTCATAAGCGTTTCCAGGGGGTTTGTGTGCAATGTATAGTAGATGTAAATGTTGATGTTTAAATTTGTTGCCTTGTATATGTAAGGTTGTTTCAAAATGCACTCTACAGATGTCCAACAAAGTGTGTCACATGGTTTCTAATATCCCACTTTTTAAAATCACCATATTTAAAAGGACTTAGGGGTATGTTTACTAAACCATGGTAAAGTCACCGGCAGTAAGGGCAGAGTTAAGGTGCCTGAAGCCATATAAGGCAGTGGGTGGGTAGGGGGCATGCCAATGATAGGGTGCCTTGGGCCATTTAACATGAGCTAACAGAAACAAGCGCAGTAAGGTGACAAGACGTCCTAAGGAGAGACAAGGCATCCTAATATGTGATTAGGTGCCCTAACATGAAATAAGATGCCCTAACATGAAATAAGGTGTCCTAAAGAGAGACAAGGCATCCTAAAGAGAGACAAGGTGCCCTAATATGTGATAAGGTGCCCAACATGAGACAAGGTGCCCTAAGGTGTAAAGCATGCACCTTAAGGCAGGAAAATGGCTATAACCCAAACGCTGGACAGAACACCAAGGAATGTCAACATAAAGGGGATAGAAGGAAGGACAGGTAGGAGTTGATAGACCTGCCATATCAGTGGGCCCCCTATGTGGCAACAAGTAAAGTGGACGAGCATGTGAGAGACAGCTGTACTAATGCACAGGGTGGTGCCAATGTAAAGTGCTGCAATGTCAGTGCGTGGCATAGGATGGGGAAGACGTGTCCCCCAGCGGAGACAGAAGCGTAAGGATTTTTGCAGCGACAGGAGGACAGAATAATTGTGGGTACGTGCAGATCAGGCACAGGAGAGGCGAGCATGAAGGGCCATAATGCGGAAAAGAGTACCAGTGCAGGTCATGGAGTAGCAGCCTGCACAAGGAGACAGGACTGTACATAGCCGACAGAGACAGATAAATGGGCTAAAGGACGAATGGCGGCTGAGGAGAGGGTGGTATGGGCTGGCAGCACCGATCTGCAGAGCCCTGACTGTTACAGGCATGAAAATGATCTGAGTAGCACAGTCACAAAAAGAACAAGTAGGGATTGAACCCCTACCTCCGGCATACAGAGAACTTGAACAAACCAGTAGGCTACCCCTCCACACCTCTGTGTACAGCAATGGCTGGATACAAGGAAACTGCAGGTCACCATGCTGTGTGTGCCAGCATAAGATAGCCCCACCAGTACCCATGATGCAGTACACATGCCTCCAGGTGATCACTGAATTTAGAATGCACTTATCCATCACCTCAGCTCAGTAAGATGCACTGACAGTGTGTGGTACAAGCCCAGAGCAGCTACAAACCGTCCTACTGAGCAATTTCTGCGGTAACCCTAAGGGTGAGGATGGGCACCCAGCAGCAGGTCCCCAGTACCTGCAGCGCAAGAGATGGTTTCTGCAGCCAATGTTTAGCAGGTATTGTCTGCAGTGTGATATGTTAGTTACGTTGTGTCCTGCAGCATGCGCCAGTCACACCTGGCTCTGGCAGACAAGAACCCATCTAGAACAGTGCATGTCATGCTGATGCCATGGTGGGCAACTACCAGGGGAGCAGAGACATATAGACTTGCACAGGCTTGTTACTATGAGTCCTGCTTACCCCATCAGTACCACTGGGAGTAGGCCTGGAACACCTCATGTCCCAACCACCTAGGTCTATCAATCACCCACAGTAAGCACAGTCAGACTACATCTGCTGCCCACCACTGGGTTTTACAGCCACACACATACCAGCTGCAAACAAGCCACTGGTCAGCACACATTATATGTTCACAGAGCAACCATGGACACCCAGCAGTTGGTTTGGTGATCAGGACAAGAAGAGCACCCACATCACTAGAACCGAACACTATACTACACTATGTGGATAACTAACCATGCCATGGTCACTGCTCAGTTAGAGTGAGAGTGCCCTCCCAGCATGACATGCTGTGGCCACCAGGCTATGCACATGGCAGATGGTCACTACAATGTTTCAGCCATTCACCCTACCTCCAATGCGGACATATCCTGGCCAATCTGCCCTGTTTCAGCCCATACCCACAATACTTTGCTCCTCATCATGCACATTTGCAGGTTAAAACTGGAAACAGCATAGGCACTACGAAGCTCAGTGAGGTGTAGAAAGCTACAACTAAATTGATACACACACACACACTCACATACTCACTCTCATAATATAGTAAAATAATGACGTGTTGTGCAAAAATGGGGATGGTTGGCACTCCTGCCTGCCATCTTGGTCCCGATATCAGCTTGAGCATTGTTAATGTGTGCTCCTTGTGCAGGAGCTAGTTGCGTGCTCTGCTGTTAATGCCCACTCAGTGTACCAGAACTATCAGCCTGACTCTCCATGTAGCTGTGGATAGTGGAGCCTGTCTGTGTGGCTGATGGGTGTTTGTATCTTTGCTGGCCGATTCATTGGTGCACAAGTTGGTGCTGTATCTGCACTGTGGGCTAAAGTTCAGCCACAGGGAAATGCAATGCATAAAACATGTCAAGACCCAATCCTGTGACTCTCCACTCATATACACTCTAACTGTGTGCATTGAGCCACAGTGCTGCCATATAGTTGCAACACTCCCTGGGGCTGACATACTTTGCATCAGACAGATCTTGGCACATGTTGCAATGTGCACTGTGCACAGGATCAGGGCATGGCTTTGATCTGCTGCAGGTAGATACCACTGGCCCAACCGCCAACACCCCCACACCATGCTGACATGCCCGTGTGCTGTCCGTGTTGGTAGTGTGCAGTCCCAGCCCATCGAACATGCGGGTTGGCAGGTGCCTAGGGTGCACAGTCCAGATGGCGGGGGGGGGGGCAGAGGCATACATGGATGGCCACACAGCCCCCTCCCCAACCATCTGCATCTGCAATGACCCCATCACCACCTGCCAATGATATGTCTTGGGGGGAGGATGACAGCCACTGCTGTGATAGTTCCCTGGGTGCCTGCATATTGCAGCAGCCTGGTGGGTTAGAGTTTCTGGCACTATCGGCCTCTTCCCCCACAGCTGGATCTGTGGCAGTGGTGGGGAGAGCCAGCCGGGACCCTTGGACTGCCCCATGTGGCACATTGCCTTTCCACAGCAGTAGCAGGACTGTGTGCTGCCACTGTCACTATGAGATCATGACAAACATCACAGATGGTTCTGCGGATGACAGAATACCCCTTTGTGGAGAGGCTAGAAAGGTTGGGTCTCATCAACCTGGGGAAGAGACAGCTGAGGGGAGATATGATAGAGGTATATAGATTATTGACCAGAGTGGAACAGGTAAACATAGGTCGCTTTTTTATGCCATCAGACTGTGAACAGACTAGGGGACCTGCAATGCGGCTACAGTGTAACCCATTTGGGTTTTCTAGGTGAACATATTTTTCCAGTCAACGTGTAATCAAACCCTGCAATCCATTACCAGAGGATGTCAGTGTAGCTGGGTTTAAAAAATGTTTGGAAGGGTTCCTGGGTAATGGTCCATAAACCATTGCTAAAGATGACCTGGACTATGCACTGCTTGCCCCATTACAGTTCTTGGGGATCACGTGTGTCTTTTGTGGAAACTGCTAGGTACATATGATCTAGATTGACCACTGTTGGACACAGGATACTGAGCATGATGGACCTTGGTCTGACATAGTTTGGCATATTTTGTAGTCTTATGTTCCTATGTCTAAACGCACAAAACCCCCCCCAAAAAGCTATCAAGGAAAATGCTAAGGAAAGTTTAGACTGTTCCCACCTCTTATCAACTTGTGAAAAATAATGATGATAAAGCAGTAGCGTAGGTCTCAGACTCACACTGGCTACGCTATCGGATAAATCCAAAGCAGAATGCCTTCTCGCATCAACGACCTGTAACACTTACTGCTCAATTAAACGGATAAGGTGTATTTTTTTTGTCTTTTGTCTTTTCTTTTCAATCTTTCATTAGAACATTTCTCTGATAATTAACCAAACTTATAGAGTATATTGCTGAATAATTTAGGCAATGCTTATCTGGATGCTGTTGCTAGATAACTCCCCGACGCCACCAAGTGGGTACCGCTAAATGCGTTTCGAGATCTTCCTCAGGGGGAACTGCACTTTAACAGCATAGCCTACAAAAACAGCAAAAACAGGATTACATCGCTATAAGCACCATACTCACTATTGCAGTCCAAGACAATTTATCATAGGATCCAAATCAGACACCTCTCAGAATGCAGCGAGATAATATCGCACAAAGCGCTCCAAATGTTTGAAACTGGAAGTTTTCGCTGTGCAAAAAGACGCCGCGCATGCGGGCTGCTGGTTTCTCGAGTATTTAAATCGTGATGACACCAGGGAACACTCGGTCAAGTGATGTCTTCTCAACCAATAGGAAGCAATGCAGAAGGGAATCCTCAAAACGTCAGATGCAAGCTCGCCATTCAATGGAACTATTCAGACCAGTTACACCTATGGTTGCTAGTTGGAAAATCCACCTTTGTTCCTGCATTAACAATGTTTGAGCTCTAGACTTGCCATTCCTTCCTGTTCATATTTTCTCTATCGCGAAACATCGTAATTCCTCAAAACTGTGGCGATGAGCAATACAGTGTGCTACAATTGGGGCTTCTAACACCTTGCACTTTAATTTACTTCGATGTTCACTAATCCTAATCTTCAATTGCCGTTCTGTCTTGCCGATGTACAAAAGATTGCATGGACATCTGATGGCATACACAACATGGTCAGTAACACACGTGGTAGAGTGTTTCAAACAATAAGTTTTACCACCATAGTCAAAACTAGTTAATTCCTCAGCCACCGCGCATATCGTGCAATTGCCGCAAGGCTTATGACCTGTTACCTCCAGTTGAGGTCCCGCCTGGAGGGGCTTCAATCGAGCTGGACTAAGTTTTTTCTTTAAATTAGTGTGCCGTGTCCATACACATCTGATGGATTTATTGCTCAGTCCAGGGATCGTGCGAAGCACGTTTTGATGTTTTTTAAGTATTCGCTTAATGGCCCCACTAAGTGGAGAAAATTTAGTAATAAAATTAATGATATCATCATCCTCCACAGAGTTTCGTGATTTTGACTGTAGTAACAACGCCCTATTGCAGTAGAGGGCCCTTTTATAGGCCGTCTTGATTATAGATGGTGGATATCCCCGATCACTAAAATCTTTTATCAGAACTTTTGATTGTAGTTTATATGCAGTGACGGTGGAACAATTCCTCCGGTATCTAATAAATTGTGAAAGGGGGAGACTATCCCGTAATTGTTTCGGGTGGTGACTTCGGTAATGTAGAATGGTGTTTCTGTCAGTCGATTTTTTATGGACTGTTGTGAGCCATCCATTAGGACTCTTTTGAATCACCACGTCGAGGAATACAATGGATTGGATATGACATTCAGAAGTGAATTGTATATTGGGATCTAGGCGGTTCAACCAGACAACAAATTGGTGGAATTCTTGAATGGGGCCATCCCACAATAAGAAAATATCATCGATAAATCTCTTCCATAAAATTAGGTGATGTCGATATGGGGAGGTTGTTAGCCATTGGCGTTCAAATTCTTGCATAAATAAATTTGCTACCGAGGGGGCACATGTGGCCCCCATGGCTACCCCGGACACCTGCTGGTATATTTGTCCCTCGAACTCAAAATAGTTATGGAAAATGGTGAGAGCGGCCAGTTTAGAGATGAAATCTAACGTAGCTGCTGATAAAATGTTTTGTGAGTGCAAAGATGAAACTATAACTTTATGGGCCACCTGCTGGGGAATATTTGTATATAGGGCAGCCACATCAAGAGTTGCTAGAAGAATGCGGTCATCAGACCCCCGTTCTGAATGTTCTTCCAAAATTTGTAAAAAATGAGAGGTGTCTTTAAGGTAGGACGGAATAGTGGACATCAAAGGTCTTAAAAAAGAGTCTATATAGACTGAAAGAGGCTCCAGTATCGATCCCTTTGTGGAAACGATAAGTCTCCCCGGAGGATTCTTAGCATCCTTGTGTATCTTTGGGACTAGATAGAACCTCGGAATTGTTGGAGAGGGTTCATTAAGGAATCTCCATTCCTTCTTGGTTCCTATGTGCCATCTAAGCAGCTGCCTGGTTCCCCCTGTGCACCAGCAGCCTCCACTGCATGACCCATGAGCCATCTCCTTTGCTTCCATTTGCACCATCAACATAGTACCCTTTCATACCTGGGCACTATGCTATTGCTGCTAATGGAGCACTGCTAGCACTCACTTGGGCTCCCCTCTTTGTGCATCACATTGCAGATGTTAAATAGGCTCTCTCTCCTCAAAAAAACATACTTTCTGCGATGTTTTGAATTGCGTTAGGATTCCTGCCATTAACCCTGGGAGTACCGATGGGGTCAAAAATGACCCCATTGCAAGTTTCACAACACGTATCTCGGAAACTAGTTGTTCAAGAATGCAATCTTTTTATGACTTTTCACATGTCAATATTCTCTTTATATTGCGCCATGAGAGGAATAATTTTCATCCGCTAGGTGACGCTAGTGATGAATTGCAGCACAGAGTACCAATGGGGTCATTTTTGACCCCAGTTGCTTACGTCTGGTTTGGAACGTGATACAATTTGCAGTTTTGTGAATTTTTTGATCTGACAAAGGAAAGGTATTTATCATTAATTATGTATCATTTTATTTTTATACTCTTATTTTATGAAAATTACACATTTTCTGTAATTGATATCATACGTTCTCTCATTATTTCGATGAAATCTGAAGGCTTTCAGCTTGTTCATCACGATTATTGTACACCTATAGTAAAACTGCTTTGCGTTTTATTCAACTTTATCTTTATTTATTTTAGCTTACTGTTTATGTTGTCAAAACGAAAGTATTCAACTGCCCAAGTAAGAGAAATATTGCAACGAGATGCTGACAGTGACGGCTCTGAGTCGTCTGATGATGCAGCATATTCAGCAAGCGAAGAAGCATATCAGCCAAGTTCGGGTGATAAATCTGATGATGACAGTCATGATTCAGATGGCGACTTCATTAAACTTAACAGTATGCAACATTTAAATCTTAGCCAACGAGTGAAAGCCTCAGCAGAAACTCACTGATAAAGCATCATCAGGAGTACTCGTAACATCAATGGCTAACACTCGTTTATCTTATCAATCACAATTCACAGGACCATATTCAAACAAACATTTGCAGTAAGTTTTATACAACTATAATCATGACATCCATTAGAACTGCACTTGAATCACCAGGTCCGTGGATTGAGAAGAAATTGAATGCCCCGACGCCTTTCTCAAGACATCTTATATAAGCGTTTCGCTATTGCTGTCTCAAGGGGGTTCAACTCTAGAATAAATAAAAAACACACACAATAGCTTAATAACATGTCGCAATATACTAAAAGAAAAAGAAAAGGCTCCAAACCTAGCTTGAACAGAAAGCAAGGGACTTACCCTGAAACAGAGACTTCAAATGCTAGCCAAACAACAGCCAGCTCACACAACAGCCATCATTCAGAGCTCGTCTCTAGCACTATGAGAACTTCCGATCACATGATTTTAAGCAAAAGCCAACCAAACAGACAAGCCAAAACAGCTGGAACAATGAAGGTAAAACAAGACCCCAATTAACAGCTATCACGATGAAAATCTAAAATTCCATAGCTAGTAAATAGCCACGTAAATGCAAAACTAAACACAAGCTCCCCATTCAATACATGAATTTAGACCAGACGGAGACACTATATTCAAACGGAATATCCACCATTGTTCCTTATATAAAAGAAATTGGTCCCGGGACATCCCTTTCGAGCCACTCCGAACTTGTTGTATAACAAAGCATTTTAGATCATTAAAACCATGATGCAATGACAGGCAATGCTCAACCATGGGAGCTTCTCGTCGCTGACAATGAAGCTTACTTTTATGTTCAATTAATCTAATTCGAAATTTACGTACCGTCTTGACAATGTAGAGAAGCCCACACGGGCAAAAAATACCATAAATAACAAAGTCAGAATTACAAGAAGTGTTATCCTTGAATATGGTCCTGTGAATTGTGATTGATAAGATAAACGAGTGTTAGCCATTGATGTTACGAGTACTCCTGATGATGCTTTATCAGTGAGTTTCTGCTGAGGCTTTCACTCGTTGGCTAAGATTTAAATGTTGCATACTGTTAAGTTTAATGAAGTCTCTTTCTAATTTGTATGGAGTATCATTTACTGAGGCTTTGATATTGGATTTATAATCTTGTATGATTCAGATGGCGACAGCAGTTGGTCGCCAAGTGAATGTGAGACTGATGTTGAGCCGGTAGCATTGCCTGCAGCAAAGAGTCAAGTTACAGGTCGAGGCAAAGGTCGAGGCTGTGCTGGACGGGGAAGAAGGCAGGAGTCCTCGGTGTCAGTATCATCTGTGAGGAATCTTAGTTGTGGTCATAGATGAGCTAAGAGGTCATCAACTATAAGCACAAATGTTGCCATTGAAGCCTATGTATCTAAGGATGCCACATCATGGAACAGGAAACCTATAAAGCAAGCTGCTGGAAGATACACCAGAGCTAATGTCATGCCCGTACAACAAGGTCCTACAAGGTATGCTGTAGGAAATGTTGATGGCCCTCTCGCAACATTCCACTTGTTCATGAGGAAGAACTTATTGAATGAAATCATGATGTGGACGAGCAAACAAGGAAGACACATTTATGATGACACCTGGAAAGATTTGACAGACAGAGAATTTCAATTTTTTCTTGGACTTCTGGTCCTCTCAGGCATGTACAAGTCACAAAATGAATCCATAGTTCAGTTGTGGAACCTTGAAGATGGTCGTTCTGTTTTCGGCAAAAATATGGCCCATAACCGTTTTCAGCAAATTTCTTGTGCTCTCAGATTTGATGATGCAAACAACAGATGTGAACAATGAGGCGTGGATAAGCTTGCTCCAATCAGACATGTTTTTGATACCTGGGAAGCAACTCTAAGTGACGCCTTTGTTCCTGGTGAAAATGTTACCGTGGATGAGCAACTGCTTACATTTCACGGCTGTGTTCCGTTCAGACAATATATATTTCCAGCAAACCTGGGAAATATGGCATAAAGCTATGGATGTTGTGTGACAGTGCAACGTTATATGTTCTGCATCTTCAAGTATATACAGGAAGGGAACTCGGACAAAACAGGGAACAGAATCAGGGTGAAAGGGTTGTGCTGCAACTCACTGAAGGATTGACGCGATCTGGCAGAAATGTTACTGTTGACAATTTCTTCTGCAGTTTATCCCTGTCACGGAAATTGCTAGAAAAACAAATGACACTTTTGGGGACAATTCAAAAGAACAGAAAAGAATTACCTCCAGAATTTGTAACAGCAAAGGGCCGAGAGGTATTCACTTCACTGTTTGCCTTTCGCGATGACGCCACTCTGGTTTCCTATTGCCCGAAGAAAGGAAAAGTGGTTGTTCTTCTGAGCAGTTTGCATGATCAAGAAGAAGTAGATAACACACGTCCAGACAAAAAAACACGCATTATCTTGGACTATAATTCTAGTAAAGGTGGAGTAGATACGGCAGATCAAATGTTGCGCACGTATACCACAAAACGAATGACAAGACGCTGGCCAGTGACAATCTTCTACAACATGTTGGACATCAGTGCTTTGAACGCCTTCATTGTTTGGATGTCACTAAATCCAGAATGGCAGTCCAAGTCAAAGCACAGATGTCGTCTATTCCTCTTGGAATTAGGAAAGCAGCTGCTTCAGAGTAATTGCAGCGAGACTTCTTCCAGCATTGAAGAAGCCACTGATGCTGTTTGCAATGTCGGGATCCCAAAGAAAAGGGCAAGGTGTCACTGCTGTTCCAGAGAAAAAGACAAGAAAAGCAACATTGTTTGCTCCTCCTGCAAGCGCAATGTTTGCAAAGAACATTCAAAAATTGTCTGTGTCTCATGCAAATGATTGTAGTACTTTACTGTGTTCATCAAGTGCATGCAAAAACTGCTTTCATGGCAACTCTTCTTCATGTAATTTTATGATAAAGCATTAAATTTCAAAACGTTTAACCTTCTTATAATAAATAATTAATTTGGAATAATATTTTGTCTGTTTAAAATTTTCATGGTTAACATTTAAAATTCGTCGTGGGGTCATTTATGACCCCAATGGTATTCAGTGTGTGCAAAAAATCTCGGTAATTCCAGGGTTAAGGTGCCTGCGTTAAGGGAGCATGCCTTGTTCCTGCCCACTCCACACCAATTGACCCCCACTCTGCTCCGTGCCCGCCTTCTCTTGCCCACAGGGTGCTTTACGCTGCTGGTACCGCTAGCATGTGCTAAAGTGGCTTTTTGGGCTCGCTAAGGGCACAGGTGCGCTGTTAGCGCACACTGATGGCACACTTGCTCCTTTACCGCGGTTTAATAAACATACCCCTTAATGTGTGTGAATGGGCATTTATGCATGCACTTTAGGAAATCAGTATTCTCTAAGCATGAATGCAAGTCTTATCAATTGTGATTTCAGTGTGGGTGTGAGTTTCTGAACAATCTAGGTATGGGCATTTACTCTAGAGCAAGCATAACTTCCGCGGCTTGATGTGGGCCACATATTTATGCCTCTATTTCATACTTTGCTTTATAAGATAATCCCCAAATATGCATGTGGCAACACACGTTAATGGCATGAGTGTTCATAAAATTAATCTCCATGTGTGCAATTGTTGCTGTGTGATAAAATAAACCTGCTTAGTTTGTAAGTCTTAATTGCATGATGTCCTCTAGCATATGCTTTAATAACTGCAATCCATATTCCTGCCAGTTATTTCCTATTTCATTTACAAGGATGGTATGGTTTTCAGTACCATACAGTGTTAGCTAATGGACAATACAGTTACCAGAAGACTAATTTTAGTTGCATTAGCAGCAGTGAAGTACTTGAAAGGACTCATGGGAGCGACTTGTTAAACTAAAGTATTCGGTGAAAACCTATGTCTCAATGAATGGAGCACAGCTAATGAAAGCCCCTTGTTAAAAATTAGCATCACATCATTGATCAGTAATAGCCCATGCAATGAACCAAATGACGCTCAGTATTCCTACTGACATTGTCACTTGGAGAGGTAAACAAGCTATGCCACTGTAATCTATGAGGAACTCTATTTGCATCAGCTCTATTAAAAACATTACTGCAGACCATCTTTCCCATCCAATATCTCAGCCTGGTTATCTGTTCTGAATACTCTACAGCTCTAGCATGACGCATTCAAGTGTTCTATAAGCATCTCAGCATGCTAAATAGGTGATCCAAGAGATGTGCTAACTGCACATACTGTAATAAAAATAGATGGCCTTCTGTGGAGCCTTCATATTGTTAGTCAACTTCTGAATGTTTATGCTCATATTAGTGCAAGTGCTATTTGTATAAGTCTCTTCCTTAAAAAAGGTTATGTATTCCCATTATAAATTATCTAAATTATCTGTGCTGTTTTACAGATCTGATAATATGGTTTTATATGCATCTCACAGCCTTTTTTTAAGATTTTTATAATAATTTTATGGCATAATATTGATAGCCAGATTGTTTCAATGTAGGAGCATGACATTTTAAGGTGCATTTAATTAATCATCAATAAGATCTTTTTGAAATATCTATGGGCCAGATATTCAGCAGCGGCAGCTAGCATGATTACTACAGATAGCCACCATTGCTGAACATTAAACCCGGCTTTTCAATGCCAGGGCTATATTCAGTCACCAGCACTGAATATCCTGGTTTGCCAATGAAGCAGGAAGCTAACTGGAAAGTGGCAATATTCAGCTGCTGCCCAGTTAGCCTCAGCAGCGAAAGTTAGAACAGCCTTTTCTGTTTATTTATTTATTCATATCCTGCTTTTCACCAGGTCAAAGTGGTCAACTGGAGGATACATTTAACATGAGGGGATATGAGACGCATATGCTAATACTTACAGGGAACATGGGCAATGGAGAGTTGAGTGGCTTGCCCAAGACCACAAGGAGTGCCTATAGGACTAGGAATCCCAGTCCCTCTGGCCTGAGATCGCTGTCCCCAGGTGGGACTTGAATCCCCAGCCCTCTGGCCTGAAGTACCTTGACCTAACCACTAGACCACTCCTCCCTAGCTTTCTCCCTAGCCTAGCTTTCACTGCTAAGGGATAACCGGTCAGCAGCTGAATATCCCTGGGAATTGCCTCTGGAACACCCCAATGCTAACCATTTAGAATATGATATTCTTCAATATTCAGTGGCACTAACTGTGTTAGCGCCGCTGAATATCATGCTTAGTGGAATTTACATGGTTTATGGTAAGCTTTATTGTATTTTAAAGTCCATCGGTGTGAGTAATTTTTAATATACAGTTTTTGATACACTGTAAATAATTAGGAACATGGCACATCATGTTGGTTTGGCACAAATACTTTTGATGGCATTTTTGAATACCTTTTTTAATATAGTTGACACTTTCAGTGTATGACACAATTTTATTTTGCAAGGTCAATGTATGTCTGATAGGATGTTGTTTTGTCTTTTTGTTTTTTGGGCTCTTACGACATCACAATATGGTTTGGTTCCATTTATATACTTTTGTTTAGTAATTTTATATTTGATTGTTTTATATGTTTCATCTTTTATCTTTTATATTATATCTATGTGATTAATTGCCCCTGATGCAGGCAGATTGTGCTGAAATATGTTTGTATTGGGTTAAATTAAGGGGTATATTTACTAAAGGGCAATAAGGTAGCAGACATTAACGGCATTGATAAGGGGTGTTACATGTGGGCTCTGGGAGGGTAGGAGGCGTTCTGGAGTTATGGGCACAATGGGCCAGTTAACATGAGTTAATAGGACATCAGGCGTTAAGGTGTCAAGCATGCACCTTAATGTCCGAAAATGGCTGTCACCCTAATGCTGGATAAGGCAGCATCAAGAAAAGTCAATGTAAAGGTGATGGATGGAAGGACAGGTGGAGCTGATGACCTGCCAGATCCATGGGCACCCTACATGGCAGCCAGTAATGTGGATGAGCATGTGGAAGGCAGCTGTACCAATGTACTGTGGGGTGCCAATGTAAAACGGCACAATGTCAGTGTGTAGCATAGGATGGGGAAGATGTTCCCCATCGGATTCAGAAGTGACAGGATGTGTGCAGCGAAAGGAGGATGGAGCAGGAGTGGCAACATGCAGATCAGGCACAGGAGAGGCATGAGTGACGTGGCCAAATGCAGAAAAGAGTACCTGTGTAGGCCATGGTGTAGCAGCATGCACGAGAATACATGACTGCACATAGCCGCCAGAGGCTGATGGATGGATGGCGGCAGAGGAAAATGTGGCAAGGGCTGGTGGCACCGATGTACCGGTGGTGCCATCCCTAATGCAATTGTACTGTGTGGGAAAACATGTGTCAGTGCCACGTGTAAAGCTTGATACCCGACATGTCGGTCTCACACCTGTCCCAGCCACCCAACTACCATCCAACAACGCAGACAAACGTGCATACAGCAACTGGATAGGAGTCACTAAAACTGAGCAAAAGGGGCACGTACGGACATGATTTGATACCTGCAGGTGGCTATATGAGGAGTAAGATGTGTCTGCATGTAATGCAGAGAGGTGATGGAGCCAAAGCTATACAGACACAGTCATAATGTCATGCCTGACTCATGTTGCACAAGTAGGTTACAGCTGTATGCATGTAACTGCCTGTTAGTATACCGCTGCATCAATGCAGTCACGTCAGGTTATGTTATACCGAAAAAATGGTAATGTCTGACGAAAAACAGAGACTGTAAGAACCTGCAAACAGCTGAGGCAATGGAGGGTTAGGTGACCTGCCCAAGGTCACGAGGAGGTGTGGGCAATCCATGAAGGCTGTGGCATATATAAAATGCCACAGTAAAATATTTCAAAATGTCACAAAAGTAGTGCTAGTTGACCTCAATCCCTGATATCCTGGGTCCTAAATCACTACCATGACCATTGTACCACACCTCCAAACAGTGTCCAGATATCTGCAGGGTGAACATGTTTGACCCCCTGCAATGGACTGCAGCAGAGCCCATAAAGCCATAATACTCTCAGAAGGGCATGATGGTGAATAGTCCTTTTGTTGACCCAAATTGTGGCTAAAACGCATTGGAAACTATAAGGATGTTTGTCTGCTAGTCACAGCCTGACTGTTACAGGCATGAAAATGAACTGAGTAGCACACAGTCACAAAAAGAACAAATGGGAATCAAACCCCTGTTCTTTGTTTATGGATGTATTGCACTAACTAGTAGGGTACAATTCCATAGTTCTGTGGGTAATAATAGCTGGGTTCAAAGAGACTGCAGGTAACTATGTAAAATGACTGCTGTGTGTGCCAGTATAAGTTAGCATCTCCAGTACCCATGATGCACTGCATATGCAGAACAGTAGTCTGCAGCTGATCACTAAATGGAGAACGCACTGATTCATCACCTCAGCTCAGTATGACGGACTGATAGTATTTGATACAAGCACAGAACAGCTATAAACAGTGCTACTGAGTAGTTTCAGCGGTCACCCTGAGGGTGAGGATGGTCGTCCAGCACCTAGTCCCCAGATCGTGCACTACTAGACATGTTCTCTGCTAGCTGAGCTGCAGGTTCATATTGTTATCAGTGGCTTATGTTAGTTATTTTGTTTTCTGCACAATTGCAGTATTCTGTAGGCACTTTTTACAGCTGGGGCCAGTATTCAGGGTTCCTCCTAGAACAATGCATGTGAGTGCCCAGTGGTGTAATAGCTGATACCAAATGCAGTGGGGGGCTTCTAGGCTTGCATGGGGTTGCTGCTAGTCTGCTGGTCCTGTGATGATCACAACAAGCAGGCTAGGGACAAAGGCTATCCCAACCACACGCTCATATTTATTTGTTTATATACCATTTTTCTACCAGTCAAAGCAGTGTACATTCAGGTACTGTATATATATTTTTTCTTTGCCTCAAAGGGCTCACAATCTATGTTTTTGTACCTGTGCAAAAGTGTGGATGATTGGCATTCCTGCCTGCCACTTTGGTCTCCATATCAGCTCAAGCATTGTTAATGTGTGCTCATTGCGCGTGCACTAATAGTGCGCTCTGACATTCACACCTATTGTTCAATTCTTTATTTTAAACCACCAACAAATATCAACAATTCAAGAACAAACATATCCAGTGGGGTGTACTCTGATCCCCTCTTGGAGATTTTCACAACAAAAAACCAGGTGGGTTATAACCTTTTATCCCATCCCCCCAAACCCCCCTCCCTCCCTCCCCTCCCCCTCCTCTCCTCCCACCCCCAGCCATATTCCACCTAACTCCCCATTGTGACCACGGTCCTACAGCTACTTCCCGCTCAACTTCATTCCCAACCCACCAACTTAACTTCCATCAACTGCCTACATGTAGGATTTCATTACGACAACGAGCCCCTAGATTTTGGATGTAGGGTTCCCAAACTCACATAAAAGCCGTCCAACGCTTGACACTGCCCCGCGCTATCCATCGCTCCATTAACATCATTTGGTAAAAACAATTATGCCATTCCCCAAAAGTAGGTGGACTGTGCTCTCTCCAGAGACGGAGAATTGGCCCCTTCCCCACCAGACAGGCTTTACGTATCAATAGACGTTCCCCTCGTCTTGTAGGGCATGGGGGATCAATCCGATCTAGCACCACAAAGGGGCCCGTCCATCGCACTCTCTGCTGCAACAATCCACTTATAAATGTACAAATCTTAGCCCAATAGGACCGGAGAAACTTACATCCCCACCACATATGCAGCAACGTCGCCAAGGGCTCCGAGCATCGAGGACACTGGCCGGCCGTCGTTATATGACTACGCAGTGCCCGCCTCGGTGAAAAGTGGGCCCTAATTATACATTTGAACTGGACCTCTCTCCAACGTGCCCCCCGTGCAATTTCCACTATCCGTCTTAGAGCCTTACGGACTGTCCCAGGGGACACCTCCCCACCCAATTCTGCCTCCCAAGCTTCCTCTACCACCAGATAATCAGGGATAGCCCGTAGACAATCCAATCAACGCTTCAATTCGGAGATCGACAACAGGCTGTCCACCCCTAAGCCAAAATATTTTCACACCCATTGTTAATGCCTGCTCAGTGTGCAGGTGCTATCAGCCTGCCTTTTCATCCAGCTGTGGATAGTGGAGCGTGTCTGTGTGGCTGATGGGTGTTTGTACCTTTGCTGGCCGATTCATTAGTGGCTGCACATGCTGGTGCTATACCTGCACTGTAGGCTAAAGTTTACCCACATGGACATGATCTACTACCAGGTCTTGAAGCTGTGACCCTCCACTCCTGTAGGCTTTGTGTGTCGAGCCACAGAGCTGCCATATGGATTCAGCAGTCCTTGGGGCTGACATGTTTCCCATCAGACAGATCTTGGCATATGTTGCAATGCAAACCACACACAGGACTAGGACATGCTGCAGGTGGGTGCTGCTGCACCTGCTGCCAACACCCACACACTATGCTGATATGCCAGCATGCTGTCAGTCAGGGTGGTGCGCAGTTCTGGCACGTCCTCCATGTGGCTGTGGCGGATGCCTAGGGCATCAGGTTCAAATGGGAGGGGGGGCAGAGGCATACACTGATGGCCACACCATCCCTCCCGAACTGCTGCTGCCGGGACCCTATCCATGCCTGCCACAGATATGTCTCGGGAGGAGGCAGACAGCCACAGCTGTGGCATTTCCCTGGGTGCCTGCATTTTGCAGCTCCCTGTAGCACTAGAGATGCTGGTGTTATCAGCCTCGTCCTCCAGAGCTGGCAGCTGGGGACTCTGCCTAGGGTTCCAGGAATATCACCTTTCCACAGTAGCAGCATGTTTGTGTGTCATCTCTGTCAATGTGGGATCATGACGGACATCACAGATGTGCCACCTGGGTAGCTGCCTGGTTGGCACTGTGCACTATCAACTCACACTGCTTGACCAACATGCCACCTCCTTTGTCCCATTTGCACCATCAACATGGTGCTGTATATACTTGAGCACTATGCTGTTCCTGCTAATGGAGCACTACTATCACCATCTTGGGCTCCCCTATTTGTGCATCACATTGCACACATTAAAATAGGCTCTCTACCCTCAAAATACACCTTTTCCATGAGGTTTTACTTGCTGTTAAGGTTCTCAGCATTAAAGGGTTCTAACACACACTTATGCAACAGGCATTAAGGGAACACCCATTGTCGACGCCCACTCTCCGCCCCGTTAAAGCCCACTATCCATCTACTGTTCCCTTAATGCTGCAGGTGCCTTTAATGCTCATTAATGCAGTTTTTTCACAGCATTAAGGGTGCAAGGGTGCCAATAACAGGCGTTAATGGCACACTTGCTCCCTTAATACCCTTTAGAAAACATACTCCTAAGTTTTTCTGTGGTTTTTCAGCTGACCCCTTTTTCCTTTGTTTTTGCTGTTCCCATCATAAATGGCATAATCCATTCTGTGTCTATGGCAAAAAATCTTTTAGAAATTGTTTTAATTTGTTTCTTCATCCTGCAGTCACTTTTTGTAAGCTATGTTAATTAGTTTGCAATATGTCAATGGAAGGCCATATTGGTCTGAGACAAGCGGGCTTATTGTTAACATGTCTCTCTCACAAGAGAGTGTGGCTGAGGAAATAAAAATTATGAACTGTTCATTCACTTTTAAAAAAAAAGTCATTGGACCCAAAAAATCTTGTACATTTTAGGCCAGTTTCTAACATTCTCTTAGAAAAAATCTTGCAGCAAATGATACACTGTCGATTTCTAGAGAAAAGCAGTTTTCTAGATTCTCAACAGTCTACCATTAGGGCCAGGAAGGACACTGAAACTCTCTTATTTTCTCTAACAAATTATTTCATAGAAGAGTAGAGATGAAAGTAATGATTCTCTGTTGATACTATTAAATATCACAGCAACAGTCAGCACATTAGATCATGACCTTTTGGTGAAGCAACTGGAAATGTTAGGTGTCAGGGATTGTGTTTTCCAATGGCTTAGTTCTTGCTGAAAGAATGATCACAGTCTATGAAAGTAATATTATAAAGTATTTCTCCTGGGCAAAGCATGCTTTACACTTGGAAAACAGCTCTTATAAAATTATGGCGTATGTTTACTAAACCGTGGTAAAGGTGCAAGTGTGCCATTACCGCGTGCTAACTGCACATTGGCACCCTTAGCATGTGCAAAAAGCCACTTTAGCATGTGCTAATGGTACCAGCCACTTTAGCGTGTGCTAATGGTACCAGCCACTTTAGCGTGTGCTAATGGTACCATCCACTTTAGCGTGTGCTAATGGTACCTGTGGTGGAGAGAAGGCATGCACAGGGCAGAGAGTGGGGGTCATTGGGCAGGGAGTGGGCGGGAACAAGGCTTGTTCCCTTAACGCAGGCACCTTAATGGAAGGAACCCTAACACAATTCAAAACCTCGCAGAAAGAGTGTATTTTGAGGAGAGAGAGCCTATCTAACGTCTGCAATGTGATGCACAGACAGGTGAACCCAAGAGAGTTATAGTAGTGCTCCATTAGCATAGTGCCAAGTATGAAAGGGCACTATGTTGATGGTGCAAATAAGGGTAAAGGAGGTGGCACATGGGTGATGCAGTGGGATTGCTGGTGCATAGGGGGGGGACCAGGCAGCTGCCTAGATGGCCATAGGAAGATAAAACTACAAAATATGCCTAACTTTCTCAGACCAAGGTCCATCATGTCCAGTATCCTGTGTCCAACAGTGCACAATCTAGGTCACAAGTACCTAGCAGCTTCCCAAAAAGACAAACAGGATCCTCAAGAACTGTAATAGGGCAAGCAGTGCATAGCCCGGGTCCTCTTTAGCAATGGTTTATGGACAGTTACCTAGGAACCCATTCAAATTTTTTTAAACCCAGCTACACTGACAGCTTTTGCCACATCTCTGATAATGGATTGCAGGGTTTGATTACACGTTGACTGGAAAAACATGTTCACCTAGAAGACCCAAATGGGTTACACTGTAGCCACATTGCAGGTCCCCTCGTCTGTCCACAGTCTGATGGCATAAAAAAGTGATCTACGTTTACCTGTACCACTCCAGTCAATAATCTATAGACTTCTATCATATATCCCCTCAGCTGCCTCTTCCCCAGGTTTATGAGCCCAAGCTTTTTAGCCTCTCCATAAAGGGGTATTCTGTCATCCGCAGGACCATCTGTGATGTTCATCATGATCCCACAGTGACAGTGGCAGCACACAGTCCACGGTCTAAGGGTCCTGGCACCCCAGGCAGAGATCCAGGCTGCTTCCTCCCCCCTCTTCTCCCCCCACTGCCACAGAACTCAGCTGAGGGGGAAGAGGCAGATAATAAAAGAAGCTGTAGCCCTCCAGGTAATGCATCCCTCTTGTAAAATGCAGGTGCCCGGAGAAATACCACAGCAGTGGCTGCCATCTCTCCCCGAGACATATCGGTGGCAGATGGTGATGGGACCCTTACATGTACAGCTGGTGGGGGGGGGGCTGTATGGCTGTCCATTGGTTCCCCTGCCCCCCCCCCTCCATCTAGCCCGTCTGCCTAAGGCTCTCACCAAACCTGCATGTTTAACATTCTGGGACTGTGACCACCACCACTGACAATGCATGGACATGTCTGCATGGCGGATTGTTGGTGGTGGCGTGAGAAGTGGCACCAGCCTGCAACAGTCAAAAACCTTGTCTTGGTCGTGTGTGCCATGTACATTTCAGCATGTGCCAAAGGCCAGCTGAAGGGAAGCATGTCAGCAACAGGAGCTATCAGCCCCATAAGGCAGCAATATGGTACAACACACACAGTTGGGATGTGTATGTGTGGAGGGTCGCATGTTCAGGCCCCTGCTGGGGTTTCTACATTGCATCTTCCTGTGGGCAAGGTTTAGCTGACAGTGTAAATACAGCTCCAACATGTGCAACCCCCAAGGAGATGGCCAGCAAGGGTGGAAACACCCAACAGCAGCACTGACAGGCTCCACTATCCACATTTGGTTGGAGGCTAATAGCACACAGTAATAACATGTGGTGAGGCCAAGGCATGGTAATAGCACCTGCATATAGAGCACACGATATCAATCCTTCAGCTGACATTGAGACAGGAGTGTCAAGCAGGAATGCCAACCATCTCCACTTTTGCACAGTGTGCCAATGAGAGTATATGCATGTGTGTGTGTGTGTGTTTGTGTATGGCTCCCCTTTGTCCTGTGGCTTTCTGCACTGCACTTTGTCTCACATTGTCCGAGCTTTTCCCAGCCTATTTGGAAAATGTGAATAAGCCGAGGCAGAGGATTGTGGGTATCACCTGAAACAGTGCAGATTGACCTGGATGTGTCTGCTACAATGGTAGGATCACTGGCTGAGGCCTCATTGTGTCCGTCTGCCATGTGCATTGCCTGTGTGGCCACTGTATGTCATACTGAGATGGCACTCTCACTGTGACCAAAAAGTGACCATGGCATGGCTATGTATCCACATAGCGCTGTTATGTTTGTGTCCAGTGAGGTGGATGCATTATTTTTCTGAAGATGCTAATTCTTGAGCATCACTGCTGAGTATCCCAAGGCAGAGTGCTTATGGTCTCGCTATGTGCATTCTGTCCATCTGTAGCTTGGCTGATACAGCCCAGTGAAGAGACACAGGGGCAGTTTTTCTGCCTGTGCTGTAGTTAACTGTTAGTCCTCAATAGTGTGGCAGCAGTTGTTCATGGCCTATGTATTGGGGTCCTGACAAGACCATAGTAGTAGCCCCATGCCCCCACTGCTGTGGTTGTCCATGGCAGCAGAATATTGACACTAGCCATTAACCTGCAATATTATCAGAGGATGAGTATCCAACTGCAGCAGAACACAAAGCAATGTTGTCTTTGTCACAATCACCATCAACATACAGAAAATTGGAGGAAAAAAACAACATAACACACTACAGACAATACCTGCCACACACTAGCAGTGATGTTGACCTACAGCAGAGATCATCTCTAATGGCATGTTTAGTGGACCAGGTGCTGGGCACCCCTCCTCACCCTCAGGGTGACAGCTGAAACCACTCTGCAGCACTGCTTGGCTATTGTTATGTGCAGGGCCGGCCCGTCCATTGAGCAAGAATGTTTTTTGCACAGGGCCCCGCGTTTCGGGGGGCCCCGCGCAAAGAACATTCTGCTTTTTTTTCTTAATTAAATTTAAAAAAAAAAAAAGCTGGCCGCTGCCGCCGCGGCGGCATGGAGTGTCCCGCGGGGCTCCCTCTGCCCGGCGGAACTCTTCCGGCGCGGCTGAGCCCCTCTGTGCCGGCTTGCAGATACGCGAAGGGAGAGTGTCTCCCTCGCGTCTCTGTTAAGCCCGCAGGGGCTGATGGGAAATTTCCCATCTGCCCCTGCGGGCTTAACAGAGACGCGAGGGAGACACTCTCCCTTTGCGTATCTGCAAGCCGGCACAGAGGGGCTCAGCCGCGCCGGGAGAGTTCCGCCGGGCAGAGGGAGCCCCGCGGGACACTCCATGCGGCGGCAGCGGCCAGCTTTTTTTTTTTTTTGTTTAAATTGCCATGAGCCGAGGGGGGGGGGCGGGTAGGACTGGCAATGGGCTAGGGAGGGGGGGTTAAGAGTGGCAATGGGCTAGGGAGGGAGGGAGGGAGGGGGGGTTAAGACTGGCAATGGGCTAGGGGGGTTAAGACTGGGTTTTAAGACTGGCAATGGGCTGGGGGGGTTAAGACTGGGAATGGGCTGGGGGGGTTAAGACTGGCAGTGGGCTGGGGAGGGTGGGGTAAGTCTGGCAATGGGCTACGCGGGGCTGAAGACTGGAAGTGGGCTAGGGAGTGAGGGAGGGAGTGGGTTAAGAGTGGCAATGGGGTAGGGCTAGGGAGGGAGGGAGGGGGGGTTAAGACTGGCAATGGGCTAGGGAGGGGGGGTTAAGACTGGGTTTTAAGACTGGAAATGGGCTGGGGGGGTTAAGACTGGCAATGGGCTAGGGAGGGAGGGAGGGAGGGGGGGTTAAGACTGGCAGTGGGCTGGGGAGGGGGGGGTTAAGACTGGCAATGGGCTATGGGGGGGTTAAGACTGGCAGTGGGCTAGGGAGGGAGGGAGGGAGGGGGGTTAAGACTGGCAATGGGCTAGGGAGGGAGCGGGGGTTAAGACTGGCAATGGGCTAGTGAGGGGGGGTTAAGACTGGAAATGGGCTAGGGGGGGTTAAGACTGGGTTTTAAGACTGGCAGTGGGCTGGGGGGGTTAAGACTGGCTGTGGGCTATGGGGGGGTTAAGACTGGCAGTGGGCTGGGGAGGGGGGGTTAAGACTGGCAGTGGGCTATGGGGGGGGGGTTAAGACTGGCAGTGGGCTGGGGAGGGGGGGTTAAGCCTGGCCATGGGCTAGGGGGGGGGTTAAGACTGGCAATGGGCTGGGGGGGTTAAGACTGGCAGTGGGCTATGGGGGGGTTAAGACTGGCACTGCTCTGTGGGCTGATGAGGGCTGGCAATGGGCTATGGGGGGGTTAAGACTGGCAGTGGGCTGGGGGGTTAAGACTGGCAATGGGCTAGGAGGGGGGGTTAAGACTGGCAGTGGGCTGGGGGGGTTAAGACTGGGGGTTAAGACTGGCAGTGGGCTGGGGATGGGGGTTAAGACTGGCAATGGGCTATGGGGTGGGTTAAGACTGGCAATGGGCATGGGGGGGTTAAGACTGGCAATGGGCTAGGGAGGGGTTAAGACTGGGAATGGGCTGGGGGGTTAAGACTGGCAGTGGGCTGGGGAGGGGGGGCTACGACTGGCAATGGGCTCTGGGGGGGTTAAGACTGGCAGTGTGCTATGGGAGGGGTTAAGACTGGCAATGGGCTGTGGGCTGATGAGGGCTGGCAATGGGCTATGGGGGGGGTAAGACTGGCAAAGGGCTATGGGGGGTTAAGACTGGCAATGGGCTGTGGGCTGATGAGGGCTGTCTGGAAATGGGGTGATGGGGGTTAGGACTGGCAATGGGCTATGGGGGGGGGTTAAGACTGGCAATGGGCTATGGGGGGGTTAAGACTGGCAATGGGCTGTGGGCTGATGAGGGCTGTCTGGAAATGGGGTGATGGGGGGTTAGGACTGGTAGTGGGCTGATTGGGGGGGTTAGGACTGATAATGGGCTATGGGGGGTTAAGACTGGTAATGGGCTGTGGGCTGATGGGGGCTGTCTGGAAATGGGGTGATTGGGGGTTAGGACTGGTAATGGGCTATGGGCTGATGGGGGCTGTCTGGAAATGGGGTGATTGGGGGTTAGGACTGGTAATGGGCTATGGGGGGGGGTTAAGACTGGTAGTGGGCTGATGGGGGGGTTAGGACTGGTAGTGGGCTGATGGGGGGTTAGGACTGATAATGGGCTATGGGGGGGCTAGGACAGGAAATGGGCTGATGGGGAGGGGTTAGGACTTGAGGTGGGCTGATGTGGTTAGGACTGGTAATGGGCTGTGGGCTGATGGGGGATATAGGACTGGCAATGGGCTATGGGTGGCTGACTTGAAATGGGCAGATGGTGGGTTAGGACTGGTAATGGGTAATAGGGGTGGCTTAAACTTAAAATGGGGTGATGGGGGTTAGGACTGGAAGTTGATTGACGGGGGGCTAGGACTGGTAATGGGTTGGGGGGTTGCTAGGACTGGAAATGGGCTGAGTGGAAGGGGAGGCTTGAACTGCAAATATCTGATGGGGAGGGGGCTTGGAATGGAAATGGGCTGTGAGGGAAGGGAGCTAGGACTGAAAATGGGCTGATGGAACAGCTAGAATAGGACTGGAAATGGGCTGTTGGGGGGGAGCTAAGATTGGAAATGGGCTGTGGTGGGGGCTTGAATTGAAATGGACTCATGGAGGGGCTAGAACTGGAAGTAGGCTCATGGGGGGGCTTGGACTGGAATTGGGCTGAGTGGAGGGGAGCTATGATTTGACATGGGCTGATGGTGGGGCTAGGAAATGACTAGAAATGGGCTGATGGGGGGGTTAGGATTGGAAATGAGCTGATGAAGGCACTTGGACTGGAAATGGATGGGGGAGCTAGGACTGGAAATGGGCTGATGGGGGGGGGCTAGGACTGGAAATGGGCTGATACAGGGACTAGAAGGGAATGGATGCTGGGTGAGACTGGAACTAGAAGGGAGCTGATGTTGGGGGAGGATTAGAATGGGATGGGGCTGGGAGAGTAAAATGGAGAGGGGAAAAATATTTTGTGTAGGAGGGATGAAAAATCTACAATTGGCTGGGTATTGGGAGAGTATTTTGGGATTGAGGATGGAGGGGTAAAATTTGTGTGGATGAAATAGGAATGAGGAAAGAGCAAAAGGAGAAAGATTAGTATGTTAAAGCAGATGTAGAGAGAGAGAATGGAAAAAAAAACTAGAAGAGAGAAGAAAGGACAAATGGACAGCAGACGATGGAGAGTTAGCAGAAAACATGAAGAAACCAGAAGAAAGTGGCTGGACCAATTGAAACTGAAATAAAATGCACAAAAGGTAGAAAGATATCTCTTTATTTTGAATTTATTAACTGGAATATGAAAGCTCTGGGAAATGTGCATCATTAACGTCTGCGCTTTGTTTGGTACAAGAGGAAATTAATTTATAGTTTTATTTCTACAGTGTTGTTGTACATTCCAAGTTTGGCTTTTGGGGTTCCCAGTTTAATTATTGCCTTCCTGTTTCTAAATTGTGATTCCTTGTTTGGTGATGGTCTATGTTCTGCATGTGTAACTGAGATGAGGTATTCTGTTTATGTAATTCCTATTTGACGTTGCCACTTGTTCTCTTTCCCCAGTATTCTCTGAAATGTATTGGTTTAATATTTGCAGTGTTGCCTTTTGATAGGTAGGGTATGGTGCTTTGTGAGTCCTGGTAATGCTGTCAGGATACGGTGGGTTTGCTATGGGTTCTAAATGGGCAGCGTTTGTAGTAGTTCCTAATGTGCCTGGCGGTTGGCACTGGATTATAGTAATGTAGAAATCTTTTAGTCTTTCTTTATCCATACACTCATTAAGAGACATGTTTACTAAAAGTTAGTGTATGGTAACATTATGCAAATATTTATGCAAATAAGGCCACCTATGCAAATGAGGCCCCACAACGAGTCTCCGCACATGGCCCCGCACCCCCCTTGGGCCGCCCCTGGTTATGTGCATGTAGCACATGCAGCCAGTGTATCTTACTGAGCTGATATGCTGGATCAGTGCATTCTCTATTGGTTCTTCAGCTGTAGACCGCTGTTTTGCATGTGCAGTGCCTCATGGGTAGTGACGGCCCAACCTATGCTGGCACAGACAGCAAATAGTTTGATCAGAGATCTGCAGGCTCCATACATCTGCATAACATTTTGTGGAGGTGTAGCCTCCTGGTTGCTGCAATAACTCCATGGTCAACCATCCAGGGTTTGATTCCCACATGTTCATTTTGTGGCTGGGTGTGCTTGCACAGTTCTGGCTCTGCTGCGAACTGCAGACAATCATTCTTCTACATTTCTATGCATTATGGCCACACATTGGGTAGCCCAACATAGCATTCCCCATCATGGACATCTCTGAGCATGGCTTTAGTGGCTCTGCTGCAGCGCATTGCGACAGATCAGTTATGTATACACAGCAGATGTCTGGGTCAACTTGTATGGATGTGTTTTCTGTTTTGCCATCATTATGACCTCTCAGCTTTACGTAAAGAGGATATATCTTGTATATTCAGGCACCTAGCACTCGTTGCATAGCCATCCCCTGCACTGTTCTGCCATCATTACTTGCCCCACATGGGGCAAATGGGCTCAGCTTGTCCCTTTCTTTTTTTTTTTTAACATCTTTATTTAACTTTTCCAAACACCAAGAACAACACAACAATAGTAAGAATGATAATAAGAGAGATAAAAATAACAAAGGAAACACCAAATAAGAAAATAACAGAAAGATTACAGTATTACGCTATGGAAGACATGAACATGGGCCAGTATCCTAGTAGAAGCAAATACATCCACTGACATTATAGCCCATCCAGAAATCTCTGATCATACATTATACCTGTCCCCAATGACGAATGCTACATCACACGGAGCCACGCCACTACAATTATTTATGAATCAATTGCAGATCCAAGGTATCCCATTTTTAAGCACACTTCGAAATGCAGGATTCTGATTCACATACACTTTTTCACAAGCGTGGTGATAACACACCAAATTCCACCAGTATTCCACGTTCAGACTCTCAAAGCTCTTCCAATGACTCAAAATTGTCTTCAGTGCCAGACTTAACATCAAGTCGAATATCGCATAATCCCGTCTCTCCAGTTCCGGGATTCCAGCCTGCGATTTGTATATCACTATTCGGTATGTTAATGGCGTCCATATCCTTAATAACTGGGTCAGTCATTGCCACACTTGCTGCCAAAACATCTTCGGCTTACAGCAGTGATATAACATATGAGCCAGTGTACCGGCATCTGTTCCACACGACCAGCAGTTACTCCCACCCTGAACTTGCCACTTAGACATTCTCACAGGCGTCAGATAAGCACGATGGGCAAGGAAATACAACATCTGCGTAAGCGAGGCAGCTCTCGTTATCCTTATCTGTGTACTCCAAAAATCCTTCCACATTTTGGGAGACTCGAGCTCGCCCACTTCCGACTCCCAAACTAATTGCACTCCCTTGGGCCTTCTCTTTTCCCCGTCCCGGATTATTGCAACCAACTTAGATATTAACTTCGTTCCCGTCTTGATTTCTTGAATCTTGTGATGGAGTGGTCGACCAGAGCTAAGCAGCATTGGCAAAACTCCAGCTTTACTCAAGCAATGTCTCAACTGGCACCACTGGTACATGCAACCATTTGGCAGGCTATAATCGTGCTGCAGAGTTTGGAAAGACTTGTACGCATTATTACTGATTAAGTGGCCCAAGCTGAATATACCCCGTTTTATCCATACGACCCAGAGAAAACTGCAACCATCAATCTTGAATTTCGAGTTTAGCCAAATAGGGGTAGCATCAGTATACTCCTGATCCTCTTTAATGTACGGCATCAGAAACTTATACGCTAGCTGGGTAGCACGTATAATCTCATTACCGGTACCTGACAGGGTTACCTCCGCCCCAATACGCATCCATAGTGGAATGGGCTCACTGGATGCTTCCTCAACCCGCACCCATGTCGGGTCTCCCAGCGTCACCACCTCTTCACTCCACCAGGCTCCTTGCTTCAATAGAGCGGCTACATGATACCAATAAAAATCCGGGAAATGTACTCCGCCCCAATTTTTGGGCAACTTAAGCTTCCACGCCGCTATTCTAGGTGTTTTGTGGTACCATAGAAAAGACAATAAAACTTTTTCCATCTTGATGTAGAATTTACGGTCAAATAGAATCGGCACCATGCTGAGAATGTAATTTATCTTGGGTATAATACCCATTTTGATGTTTCCAGCCTGCCCCACCAGGTTAAATTCAACGGAGACCATTTGCTCACACAATCCTGTATTGTCTTTTCACACCATACCATGTTCTGATGCAGAGTATCTTGCAAGGTGATCCCATAGGTAACACCCAAGTATTTAAAAGAAGATTTCTTAACGATGAACGGGTATTGTTGTAGAGCTGATTCCGTGACATGAGAATTTAGGGGTATACTTGTTGTTTTAGACAAATTCAATTTATATCCTGATATATTGGAGTACTCAGCAATGACCTCCAGAGCGGCCTCTACAGAACTAGGTTCAAGGAACAAGAGGAGGTCGTCCGCATACGCTGACAGTTTACAGTGACAGCCCTCTAGTTTTATACCCTGAATGTTCCTCTGTTGTCGGATTTTCATGATTAATGGTTCAAGGGCTAGATTAAACAATAATGGTGACAGCGGGCAACCTTGCCTTGTACCCCTAATTAGCTGGAACTCCACTGAGAGCTCTCCATTCGCAGGCACCCGCGCCACAGGTTTAGTGTAAAGCAGTTCTACACTCTTCAGAAAATTCTCAGGTATTCCGAACCATCGCATCGTTTGAAAAAGATAGGGGAGCTCCACCCTGTCAAATGCTTTTTCGGCATCTAATGCCAAGCCCACCACCGGCTCCTGGACTTGTTGAGCTCTCAGCAGCACATGTGCCAGCAGACGTCCGTTATCAGCTGTCGATCTACCGGGCATGAACCTGCACTGATCCGGATGAATTAGCATCGCAATCATTTTAGACAACCAGTTGGCCAGTATCTTGGCATAAATCTTATAGTCGGCGTTCAACAATGATATGGGTCTGTAATTCTCAACTTTCTGGGGATCTCTCCCCGGCTTAGGATGGATGACTATCGTAGCGGCTGCAATCGCACCGACGGATGGGCATTCCTCTTTGATCTTACTGTAGTACAACTGCAATTCTGGTATTAATTGTTTGGAGAAGGCCACATAAAATTCCACGGGCAGGCCATCAGGTCCACTCGCCTTTCCTTTCGTTAACTGAGTCATAGCCGACTGTATCTCCTTACAGGTAAGGTCTTCCTCTAACAATAGCATCTGCTGTTTCGTAAGTTTAGGGCCAGCAATCGTGGAAACGAAATTAAGGAAGGCCGCCTCATCATATTCTACTTCAGATTGATAGAGCTCAGAATAGAATTCTTCACACAACGCCAGTATCTCCTCATCTTTCACTCTTAACTTTCCCGAAGGATCTTTCAGACCCACGATCCGCGTCACTGCCCTTTTAGTTTTCAGTGTATGGGCAAGTAGCGCACTAGCACGATTGCTCTCATGATAATACACTCCCTGTTGAGCCCTAATTTGTTTACTCGCTTCAACATTCAAAATGGAGTTGTATTGATATCTCAATTTCTGTAGCCGCAGCAAAACTAGCGAGTCTAATCGCTTGGATAGGAGCCTCTCGCCCGCACGGATCTCCAGATCCAATTCAGCCATTCTCTGCATGTCAGCTCGCTTCTTTTGAATACAGAATGATGTTATACGCCCCCGGATACTCGCTTTAAACGCTTCCCACCAGGCCCACACAGGGGTTTCCCCTACCTGGTTGTTCAGAAAGTACTCTGTGATGGCCAGTCGCATGGAGTTGAGAAATTCTTCATCTGCAAGCCATAATTTATCAAAATACCATCTCGATTGTGTTCTCTTAATCATACCTGCATCCAATTCCAATACAATTGCCGCATGATCCAAGACTGTTCTAGCCAGCAAACCAGCAGTTGTGATCTTTGGCATCAGCGTCTTAGACACAAAAATAGTCAATATGAGTTTGCGTATTATGGGGCAGAGAGTAGAACGAGTATTCTCTGTCTGTTGGAAACAGAAGTCTCCAAGGGTCAATCAGACCCAGCGATTCCTTCATATTTAGTAACACCTTACTCGACAGAGGTTTATGTTGTTGTCTATACGGAGTGCGATCCACAAGCGGGTCTTGTATAAGATTAAAGTCTCCACCTAAGATTATATGCGTTGACCCTGCTTCTAAAAGCTCCAACATGACTTGATCAAAGAACTGCGGATCATCCTGATTCGGGCCATATATCGTCATCAAGGTGAACACTTCGTCACGGATCCGCACTTTCACCTTGGCCCACCTTCCACCAGGGTCAATCTTGGTCTCCTCTATTATTGGTGCAAGCACTCTCCTGAGTAATATGATTACACCTCCTTTCCTTTTGAAAGCAGGAGCTGACAATATGTTTTGATAAACATCTCCTACCACTTTGTGAGATTCTGAGAGAGAAAGATGAGTTTCTTGCATGTATACTACATCTGCATGCTGCTACTTACAATATGTCAAAATTTTCTTCCGCTTAGCGGGATTAGTGATGCCCTGCACATTTAGGGATAACACCCTTAATTTACAACTAGCCATAGCCAGTATTATTGACCCTTGTGATTGTAGCATTCGTCATCAACATTATCTTTATCATATACATTGTGCATTCTTTAATATACTGATAACCCCATGTCTGCCTCTTAACATAAACTATTGCAACTTGCATGGTGAAGTCCCAACTGCCCCTAAACCAACCTAATACCCAAACCATCCCCCACCCCGACATGAGAGCATGAACATACTACTTGCCTCTCCCCAGCATTAGCCAACCTCCCACATCTACACTTATACATCATTAAACTTCACACCCCGCAACAGGGCATTCAAGTTATCCACCATATTTAAAAATAACAACAATAATAACCCTGCATTGGGATGCAAAGCCCACCTTCAAACAGTTAGTCCAAACCAATGCACTCCAAGTCCATTTATCTAAATGACGTTACACCCAGATCCACAGTGTCAGCCTTGATCTTGTCTATGTCCTGACCTCCATTCGTGTGTGCTCCTGGAGAAAGGATCGTAGCACTGCCCCATTATCAAAGGTTCACGTAGTATTGTCAAGGTCACCCGCATTCGTGCTGGGTAGAAAAGGCCATATCGCGCTTGAAGCTTCTGCATCAGGGGTCTACAGGCCAACAGCTCCTTCTGTCGCTCAACCGTCTGTTTACTCAGATCCGGATAAAAGGATATCTTGTGACCCTCCATCTGCAACGACGGTCTCTGCTTAGCTACTTGTAATATTTGCAGGGCTTGCGGGTACCTTAGGACCTTGACTACAATAGGGCGAGGCTGCTGGATGCGATTGGTCACATGGGAAGGGACACAGTGTGCCCGCTCCAGTTCAAATGGGTGAACAAAGGTAATTTGTAATAAATCCAGTATTAACTTCTCTAAGTACACAATAGGGTCCGACCCGTCTCGCCCCTCCGGTATACCTACGATTCTAACATTGTTTCTTCGGGCGCGATTACTCTGGTCCTCCACTTGAGTTTCCAACGCCATCACTCGCTTAGTCAGTGGGCCCACCTGAGCCAGTATGACCTCGTGTTTACCAACCTCAGCTTCCACTTTATCCAGACGCCCCGCGACATCTGACATCCGCTCTTTAACCTCCTGTAGATCCTCTTGTAATTGTGTAAGTGTCGCGGCATTGGTGGCTATCATCTCTTTAACTAGTCTTAGTTCCTGCAATATCTCTCTCACCCCTTCCGTCGTTTCTTTCTCCGACGCCATTTTTTGAGGGGAGGATACTTCTTGCTTTGCCCGTTTGCTCGCCTGACCAGCCACTTGCTGGAACTCTAATCTGGCCGGTTTCAACGACGACATCGTCCTTGTACTTTCCCCACAAAAATGAGCAGTGAACGCTGGCTGCAGCCGGGGGAGAGGCTCAGGATTCTACAGTCAGGATAGGAGCCACACTCTCAAGCAGCCATCTCGCTTTGCGGCTAGCTCCGCCCCCCAGCTTGTCCCTTTCTATCATGCCACTCTGCCGGGTGTATTGTCTTGCAGTTGCACAGGCTGAGGCACCAGTCCCACCCACACAAATGGGATTTCATGTACCCCATGGCACTGCTACTTTTGGTTCACAAACACAAAATGCTTTTGGCCTATATGATCCCATACATCCACCCACCACACACAATGCAAATTCTCTGCTTGGAAAATCCATGGCACAGTCCTGCACCCACCATTTGACCACCAGGGAGATTCATGGTAGGGCAGCTTACTGGTTGTAAGCTGCCCCACCATAGCCCTCAGTGGTCATTTGCAGCAGTTAGTCATATCATGCACACCTCTCTTGTGACTGCTCCACATACGCACTCATGGACAATCCTCCCTTTGTTGCCCACATCAGGCACATGCTGCCTCCACCCAGACACTGTCCAGGCCTATGGCATGCCACACACTGACAGTACATCTGGATACATGTCCACACCTTATGGCACGGGGTATGCTTTCAGGTGCATCTAGGACTGTATGCCTGTTACAGCGCCCCCCGCTGCTGCATCTTCTTCACTGACTCCGCTGCCGCCACCACCCACCTATGACACAGCCAACACTATCTAGTCAGCACAATAGGCCTGCTGTATGGTCAAACATGCTCATCTCACATACTGCCAGACTGCCAGGCATCAGGTGAGTCAACTCCATCAGCTACCAATTGTGCTTTCATCTATGCCTTCTCCAATGGCTTCCCTGCCCGCCCCCCCCTTTCAGCATTTCAGTGTTTTTTTCTGCATTACGGTGCATGCCAGACACCTTCCCGCAGCATGTGCTATTAGCACACGGTAAGTGTCCACTAGCATCCCTTAACGCCGGAATGCCTCTGACATGCCCAGTACATTTACCACATGGTAACCCCTTATCACTGCCGTTAACACACAAAAAAGACTGCTTCTTTACTGTCCTTTAGTAAACATACTGCTATGTGTCTGAATATATGCGTATAGGTACACATACTTATACAGACATTTTGGGCTGAACTGAGGAGGAGCTGTAATTAATGCAAGTGCATATACACATCTGCACATTTTTCGGAGCTGGTGTAAATTCATGCGAGAGAATTTGTGCACTATTATGGATAGCTCTGAGAACTTATTTTATAAAAGCATATAGGTATCTAGATAACCTTTATAAAATAAGTATAAAAAGGTGCTTTTTGAGATATTTCATATAGGTGTTCTTATGAAATTATATACACACACACACACAGCCACACAGCATGACTACTCCTTCTTCTGGTCTTCATTCTATGGATTCCTAGGAAATTCTGGAGCTCTGGGGTTGGTGTTGGTATTTTTCCCATCACATATGTATAACTCCCTCAACTCATAACCTTATGCAATGCAATAAATATCATGATAACTATCCTCTCTTCTTACATCCACCTACCTTTCATACAATAGTTCTCCTTAATATTTAGTCTCTGTGGCATAAGAACACTCTCTTGCATGATGTTAATGCTTAGGACAATTTCAATGTGTTTTGCCTGACAGAAACATGGCTTTAGGATAGGGAAATACCTTATTTAAATCAATGTTTGCCAGTAGGGTACTCTTGTCTCTCAAAAAATTGATCCAATCAGATCGGGACGCAGAGAGGCAGATGCGATTCCATTTCTTTGGGGACTAGACATGCCCCGCAGGATCAGAATCCTGTCTAACTCTGTGCATCCGATTCCAACTGGGCGCAGAGAGGGCTGGGACGTCCAGGACTGAATCGGACCCACTATCTCCATTGGTTTGTACTAGATCTAGCATTGTCCATTCCCTGCTATTTTCTATCACCATTTGTCTGAGCAAAGCCTCTTTTAAGGCATTCTCAATCTTTCTACTTCTTTCCAGATTTATAGACAGGATGCTCCAATCCACATCTGCTAGCTTAAAGTCACCCAGTAACATCACTTATCCCTTCGTTGCCACCTTTTGAATATCATTGATCAAGTCTCTATCCCTTTCTGCTGTTTGAATTGTAGGTCTGTAAGACTACACCAGAGTGGATGTTAGTGTTGTCTCCTCTTTCCAAAATAATCCACAGTTCTTTTCCCCACATCCCCTGTATTTCAGCTGCTTTAGTATTGTTTTTTTGTTATAGAAGGCTCCTCCTCCTCCTTTTATCCCTCTGTATTCTTCCTAAATAGTTTATAGCTAGGTATAATGATTTCCCATTTATGAGACTTATTGGACCATGTTTCCATAATTACCATAAAATCGAAGTCCATTTCCACCATTAAGGCTTCTAGGTCAGGATTTTTGTTGCTTAGACTGTGAGCATTTGTGCTCATTTCCTTCTAGCGGTTTTCAGATGGATAGAGGAAATAAAGGTGGACAGATGCAATGGGTCAAGAAAAAGGAAATCAGACCCAGCCAACTTGACTAGGCATTTACAGGGAAGGCGTAAAAAGAATAGCCCACTCAACTGAAGCACCCCAGGTTTAAGCAATAAGAATCTTTGGAAAGTTCAGAATCCTTAAATTCCTACTTCTAAAAGAGTTTTTAAGAGCTTCCATTTTCCGGTGTATAACCTCTGAGTCCTTTATAGCAGCCATAACAGTATCCGGGTCCAAATGAACTGGTCCAAATGAATTTCAAGAGAGGAAACATTCATTTGAAGAGAATTCAGTGAAAGTTTGTGTGCCTCTATTTTCTGCCCACACTGAGCAAAATGACCCGAGATTGCCTGGAACTGAATAGAAAGGGACTGTTCAAGCTTGAATAATGCTTCCCACAAAGTTTTCAAGTAAAAGACATGAGGCCTCACCAACAAAGACCAGACTCCAACTCCAGGATCCCTCGAACCCGAATCCAAAGGCTACTGCTCAGAAGGTAGCAAAGAAACAACTTCTCCAGACTGCAGCTGAGCCGACCACTCCTCCATGGCCCCCTCCTCTCCAGACACACCAGCAGTGAACCCTGCCACCCAGTTAGCACTTCTGGGGCAGGGTGGCTGTATCATTGAAAGGAAAACCCACTGGATTCATCCAATGAAGATCCCCCGACTGCAGCCTCGGTTCCCCTCTGTGCCAGCTGAACTGGAGGGACTCAGTTCTCTAGGCTCAGGAAAGCATCAGGCACAGGGGTAGGCATGGAGTCACCTTCCATCCCCGCCTAACCCAGCAGGCCACCCGAAGCTTTCACTCCACCAATGGGCTGCACAAAGAGATCCATGGGATTGCTGACCTCAGTCCGCATCGCCAACATCTTCGCCTTCCACTTGCGGCATAAGGAAGGCAAAAAAGGGAAAGTTAAACCACACAAATAGAGGCGCTCCATGGATAGGAGGCAGAGAGCACCTGCTGCCGCCATTTCTCCCTCCCTCAAGTACGTATATATTTGACTTTATAAAATACTAGCATACTGGGTAAGTGGCAGAGAATGCACCTTAAAGGGCAATCACTTACACCAGCGCTAGAGCTAGTGTCTACATTTGGCACATAAATTATTGTTTTATCATCAACATGTGCACTTGCTCGCACCAACCATGCTTTGCCCAAACTCCCCATGTGCTCTCCCACAGTGAAAGTATGCAGCATGTAACAATGTATATCTTTTCATGCTATTTGGTAGCAACTACAGTGACAGAATTCAAAATGGCATGGGACAGACACAGAGGATCCCTTTACAGCAACAGGATAAAATCAAAATAAACTTAACTATCTAATGGGCAGACTAGATGGACCATACTGGTCTTTATCTGCCATCATTTACTATCTTACTATGTTACTATATATCATTTACACGTGTAAGTGGCCACTTATGCATGCAAATCATTAAAATACCAACATTTACATATTTTCACTCCTTATGAAATGAGCCCCTTTATGACAAAGGGTACTTAACAGATGATACAAACAGCCGTAAAGTGGCATTTTAGAAAAGATGTCCAGGTGCAATCTGACACAATGTCCAAAAGTACAACCAAGGGATCAATAAGTCTTTTTATCTTTATCTTTATCTTTATTCGTTGCTTGATATACCACCCAGGCAGGTGCATCAGGGCGGTGTACAATATAATTAATCAGTAAAATCAAGAAAGGGAAAAGGAACACCATTATTTGGACAGGATAGCGAGAAACAGAAAAGCAAAAGTGGAAGAGAGACAGGTTAGGAAAGATACTTGTGGGAAAGCCAGTCACTCTTAAGGGTCTGGTAGATCAAAAACCTGCTGAAAGAGATGGGTCTTAAGTAGGGACTTAAATCTTTGAAAGGAAGGCTTGGTATGGAGGGCGTGAATTCCAGAGTGCTGGGGCCAGAAAGTAAAAAGCGGAGTGACGTGTCGTTTCCAAGTGAGCTGAGGATGGAGAAGGGAGATAGAGACGGTAACCATGTGCTGAGCGAAGGAGACGGGGGAAGGTTGTAAACGGATGGAGTCGGCTAGGTACTGAGGAGAACCAACGTGCAATGCTTTGTGAGTGAGTATGAGTATTTTGTAGTGAAAACGGAAGTTAAGTGGGAGCCAGTGTAAATGGAGGAGGAGGGGAGTAATGTGGTCACAGGGGGAGGAGTAAGTGAGTAAACGTGCGGCTGTATTCTGGACTAATTGAAGACGTTGAAGTTGATACTTTGGGAGACCTGCCAGAACAGTGTTACAGTAATCTAAACTTGATAGAACTAGGGAAATAACTAAAGAAGTGAGAGAGGAGGAAGGGAGAAAAGGGTGGACAGCTCAAATTTGACGGAGGAAGAAGAAAGAACGACGAATAAGTGAAGAAATGTGATGTTGAAATGAGAGGGAGACATCAAGAGTGACACCGAGATAGCGGAGGGAAGAGACTAAAGGGATAGGAGTAGAGAGAAAGAGTGGAGAGCAGGTGGGTGGAGACATGTGAAAAGAAAGCCAAAGAGCAGCTGATTTAGCGGGGTTAACATGAAGAAAGTTAGTGGTTATCCATGTAGCGACACGAGAGAGACAGAGATTGAGCGCGGAAAGTTCCGGTGAGAGAGAACTAGTGTGGTGAACAAGAAGGATATCATCAGCGTAGAAATAACCAGAAATCCCTGACTGTTGGACAATAAGTGCTAAGGGGGCCAGAAAAATGTTGAAAAGGAGAGGTGCTAGAACAGAACCCTGGGGGACACCACAAAGGAGGGGTAGGGAAGAGGAGGTAGATGAGCTAGTCTTGACTGAGAAAGTGCGAGAGGAGAGAAAAGAACGAAACCAGGCAAGGACAGACCCACTGATCCCAAGGTCAGCCAGCCGAGTGAGAAGAGTGCGATGATCCACAATATCAAAAGCAGAGGAAAGATCTAAAGTCACCACAAGGGAAAGATCACTTCGATCGTGAGCCTGATGAACTTCACTGAGAAGGGAAGTGAGAATGGTCTCTGTGCTGTGGCCTGTGCGAAACCCGGATTGGCGTGGGTGGAGATAGAGGGTAGAATCCAGATGGGCAGAGAGCTGAGTAAAGACAAGTTTCTCCAAGGTTTTTGACAAAAAAGGAAGGGTTGACACGGGGCGCCAATTAGCTGGTGTGGAGGGATCAAGGGAAGGATTCTTTAGGAGTAGACGGATAAGGGCATGTTTCCAGGCTGAGGGGAAAGTACCAGAGGAAAGTCTATTGTTGAAAATATGAAGGATGTATGGGAGCAGCATGAGGGAGGAGTCGGACAGCCAAGATGAGGGTATGGGATCAAGGGGACAGGTGGTTTTATGGGAAGTAGCAATAGCTTTGGAGAGCTCTGTTGAAGTAATGGGCCGAAATGTACTCCAAGTATGGGAAAAGATCTTATCCGGAGATGAGGAAGGAAGGTCTGATGAGGAGGAGTGAAGCAGGGGGGGAGGGGACAATGGTGGAGGACAGGAATGAAAAGTAGCGCATAGAGATGAGATTTTGCCAGAGAAGAAAGAAGCGAGAGAACCAGAATCAGGTGCATTAGGGGGGGATGTGGAGATTCTAGGGGAAGTGGAGAGTGAGGAGAGAGATCAAAGAACTCTGAATAAGTGTTGTGAGGAATTGGAAGCTGCAGAAATACAATTGGAATAATATGAATGTTTAGCCTTGGTGATCATCTCACGATATAATACTTGAATAGCCCGTGTTCTAATCCCCAAGAGAAGGTGTTCAAAATATTTTTGTTGGATCAAATACAGGGTTGACCTATCTCAAATAGTCTATTTTAGGTTATTATAATACCTAAAAGAGGAAAATTGACCCATAGCAAACAACAAACAAATTGCAACCTGGGACATCTAGGACAAAATGTCTGAGAAGACTCCAGGGATATTTACATTTCCGCTCAATTTTAGAAATATGGACAACCCCAAATGAAGAGCCTCAGAAATGTTTTCTTGGATGTCCCGGTTGATGTTTTTTAGAAGGGGGACATCTATGTTCAATGACATTGCAGTCACTCAGACATGCAGTGGCAGATTAATCATCTGTTTGGGGTTTGAACTTACATGCAGGTTTCTTTGCACAGGAAATATTGACAGTGACGATGACAGCATATTGTGCTCTTCCTCGTGGTAGTGTTGCCACCATGAAATGAACACTTTTCTGCTCCTTATTCATGGTCAGGAGCAGGTATAGGCATGGACGTCTCAACAACCAAGGCCAAACATGCTTGTGCCATTCTTGAAAAGCACCACAATGTGCATCTTCATTGCTCTACTAGGTGACTCCTCTGGCATGCACCCACTCATCCTCACACTAGGGACATCTATATACCCAGTTTCTTAAATGGCTTCAGGGACACCCCTTATGAATCGGACAACTACATACTCATTTTCAGATGTCAAATACATAAATAGGGTTTCTAAAATAACCCCAATAAAGCACAGATATAGTGAAATGACCTTCTGCATCAGGTCACAGATCGATGGAAGAGTAACATAAGAAAAGGGAGTAGAGAAAGAGAGCCCTGAGGGAAACAAAAACTGGGGAGAAAGAAAGAGAATGGACTAAGGTACAAAAAGAGAGAAGAGGCATGAACAGTCCAAGGTATTGAAAGAGAGGCTGGGGAGAATGGCTTTTTTACATGTTGTTTCTAGTGTGGAGACAATCATTTTAATTGAGCCTGAAAGGAACAGGAAATTATGAGCAGGCCATGCAGCAGCCACAAGAGGCAAGAATAGTGCAAGGTATGAAAAAAAGGTGAAAGCAGCACCAACAGCAACATGACTAGATGGACCATGCTGGTCTTTATCTGCCGTCATATACTATGTTACTATGTATGAACAGGTCAAAGCACCATGAGAGTTTTCAGAGAATGAACACACTGCTTCAGAAGTCCTTGCTTCTCACAGTTAAAAGTCAGAGAAGAACTTCAGAACAAAAAAAACTCAGAGAAAGGAAGTTACCTGTCACTATATAAGTGCATTCTGAGAGTTATTCTGCTACTAGCATGAAAACTGGGCACTGTGTGCAATTTTAGAAGCTGTAAACTTTGAGTCCTAAGCCAGGGCTTGACAAATCCTAGGCACCTGTTGTTGTGGTGCCTAGAAACTGCACTCTGGCACCCGGGATTTCATGCCCCTGAAAAGGTTTTGTGTGTGTCGGTGCTGCCTCACAAACTCCGAGCTTCTCATTTCCACCACTGCAAATGACTTTCTGCAAGGAGTTTGAGCCACTTGGTGGAGGAGGTTTGGGCTGATTTCACAATCTCAAGTCTTCAGCCATGAAATGAGCCCAAACTTCCTTCATCACACAGCAGAAGCTCCTTGCAGAGAGCCAATCATGGTGAAAAAGAAGCATGATCTTCTCAGTGCATCCATAAACAACAATGCAAGAAGAATGGCTATACGAGAGAGTGAGAGAGAGATAGCTAGAGGGACAGACCCGGCACAAAGGCTATACGAGGGCTATAAGAGAGATATAGATAGACAGAGAGATAGACACTGAGTGAAGACTGTGGGGGGCTATGAAAGACAGACACTTGGTAATGATTATAACGGCACGATTCATTGAAGTTGCAGGAATTTGAAGCTATAAATTCTGCTGCATAGTTTTTTTGTAATCCTTAATTTAAAAAACAAACAAACAACAAACAATATGTGATGCTGCAACCATCTCACGCTTTCTTTGTTTTTCAAGAACAGAGATATTTTGAACTGATTGTGTTGGAGGATTTGGGCTTAGAGGGAATGGAAGCATTTTCCAAGCACAATGGTCAGACACTTAAGAAAGGTATATTCCATATGAAATCATCCTCCAACTGTCGATGTTTACCATCAGCTACAGAGTCTTCCACCGGTGCCCTATTGGTTGTCATCCTAAAGCCTAATTAGGTGATGTTTGCGTTCTTATCTTGGATGTCCTATACGCCTGTTTAGTTTAAGAACTGGAGGCATTCTTAGACACTATTTCTAATAGAAAAGGAACTACAGGACTATCTGCAAGTAAGGAATTTCCTAGCTGCTTAATTTCTGAGTGAGCTCTCCCCATGGTACCTTACACTCTGCATATGTCTTTCAGCAGTGTCACAGAGGTCTTTCTAAGAAGGTCCTTGCCATGAAGGAGGTCCCCATTCTGAAGTACCCATGTAAGATGAGTATCTCCCTTTGGGACCTGTCCCTCTGTCCTTATCTCAGTGTTGTCTGGAAACTTCAGAGGTGGCTTTGGGTTAAGGTTAAATGAAACCCAGGCTATATAAAACACATAAGATACGTATTTGATAAAGCATGAGCTGGGGGAAAAGAAGCTAGGGGTGGGAAATCAGGGAGGAATGGAAAGGATCCCAGGCATCTGAGAAGGAGAGGTCATGAGCACTGTTCCCTCTAAGCTGTGCACGTGTGCGCGCGCACACACCTCGCTGAGCGAGCGCACATACTTTATAACAGAGCGCACAAAAATTACGGTTCTGATTCTGATAGAAAACAACACAGACGTCTTAAAATTTAAAAGTTGTTGTGTATTTATGGTTTTCACAAGTTCTACAATATTTTCTAGTGCAATCAATGTGGTGTACATACTGTATTCTGACGTGTAGTCAAATTTTAAGGTATATAACTCCGAGTGTCGTTATGTGGCGCACAAAAATTTAACCTTCCTTCAAAAGCTGCACAGCTGATATTTTAGGCGCACACAGCCTACAGAAAATTAGAGGGAACATTGGTCATGAGAGGTATTTTGTCTCTTAAAGGGATAGGGCATATGCAGGCAAGGAGGCCCTCATTGATGTGATCACTAACAGGATGAGCCTGTGCCATCTTTATTAGTTGTGCCCCCATTTCATTACTACCCCTCTATACCTGGTTCAGTTGCTGAAGGGCAGCAGCTACTGCACCACCAGAGATGAGGACAACAGAAAGTGCTAGACTTGCTTCATGAATTCCAACTGCTGATCTAATGGCTAGTTTAAGATAAAGTGCCCCTCAGGACCAATATCCTCAGCTGTCAGAAGCATCTTGCACAGGGCTGCTATACCTAAATGGTTATTACTGGCTGCATAATAAGAGATGCAGATAGGGACATGCATATGGCACCTGACTGAGGTATACTAACCATAGTGCCTCTGGAGCAACTGCTCCAGTTATGTTACCCAAGGCAGCCACATCCTTCTTCAGACCTTCTGTTTATGAATAGAGATATTGTTCTGTTTTAAAAGTAGGCATTGTGGAAACATATTGCCAAGGTCATTTTCCCTATATCCTTCTAACTGGTGAGCCCTAGACTCATATAGGTGTGTGTTGTGTCTTTCCTTCATAGAAAGCATGTGTGGGTCCTTTGTAACTTGGCTATGGCTTCTTTGAAGTACTGCATGCTGTATTGAAGAAGTATAATTTTCAGGCTGCTAATATACATGCAGAAATCACTATTTACCCAATACTTTTGAAAATTGCTATATTTAAGAGTTTTGCCTACAAATTATGGAAAGAAAAACATTGGACTAACTTAACAAATTTCTTGGCTAACTTTCAAGATTTAACAGTCCTTTTCTTAGATCCAGTTTGCGCCTAAGGAAAGGGGTGTTAATACATTTCTTGACATGATGTTGGAAATTAATACTGTTTTTCTCAGATCTGGGTCCAGTTTGATACAGAACAATGAAAGCATATATTAATTGTTGAAAGCCGGTCAAAAAATTTATTGAGTTAGTCTAATAAAAAGGTATTTTATATATACTCGTATATATATATTGTTTTTTGTTTGTTCAATCTTATTTCCATTCTTTCAATGGAACACAACTACAGTACTTTAGTCTACAAGGTAGAAATTGACTCTATCTATGGCTTCCCCTTCCTCCACCAAAGATCTTGTAAATTAACCAGATTCTCACAAACTTTACTTTACAATTTCATAGTGTTGGGAACAGCTTCCTTTTGAAAGGTTTCCCTCCAGTTTTGTCACATTTTGAACTGCAAGTTACATGTCCTGCTAAAAAATGTTGTTGTTGTTAAGTGCCATCGAGTCGGTGTCAACTCATGGCGACCCTCTGGATAGTTGTCCTAAACTGTGTTTGGTCTTCAGTCAGTTGACTCATTGTTGACAGAGTGGCACCCTTAGCTGCTGTTATTATATCATTCCACCTCATTGTGTTGACCTTGCCAAGCATGATGTCTTTCTCTAATGATCTCTCTCTCTCTGCATGATGTGTCCAAAGTATGAAAGTCAAAGTCTTGTCATCTGAGCTTCTAAAGAAAGCTTAGGTTTGATCTTCTCTAGTACTGACTGGTTTGTTCTTCAGGCAGTCCATGGTATACACAGTATTCGTCGCCAGCACCACAATTCAAAGGCATCAATTTTCTTCTTGTCTATCTTTTTCACTGTCCAACTTTCGCATCCATATGATGTTATTGAAAATACCATCTGACCAATATTGCAAACTCATCTCACCAATCCCTAACAAATGTATATACTTTATCTAATAAAAATTTTTGTTGGATCATTTGCCTTGGGTGGTAATTCCACCCTCGTAGCAAACCCTCCTTTTTCTCTTTTATTGCCAGCAAACACAATTGCCACATAAAACCTGAGAACCTGCACTTAGGGAGGCCTCTGTACAACTTATCTGTTGTTGAACCATTGAGGAAGTACTATCCACTCAAGAACATGAAAGGCTCAGACCACCTATGCATCTATACCACCACCCATTGTCTTCAGGTCAGCGTGTGGTCTCATTCACTGACAACGGCTCCACAAAACTCGTCACATGAAAACTTCTCGCAACATGGCACGATGTTTCCAGCCACCGTGCATTCGCAGCTCTTTTTCAAGCGAATGGTCGCAATCTATCTGAAGAGCTCCTCTAAACTTTGTCACTCTTCGTTTAACCCAAAACTGGGCTAGCGGGAAAACTCCCAGCAGTCGGAAACTTCAAACCTACTCGGATATCCTTTTTAAGGGCATCAGTACTTATTTCCATTCAGCTGACAGGGCCCAGAACCCTTTCTCCAACCAATCAAATTTAGACCTTCCCCTCCACAATGCGTGATTGATGTATGTTTCCTCAATGGTTCAACAACAGATAAGTTGTACAGAGAACTCACTGAGTGCAGGTTCTCAGTTTTTATGTGGCAATTGCGTTTGCTGATAATAGATAAAGGAGGATTTGCTATGATGGTGGAGTTACCGCCGAAGGCAAATGATCCGACAACATTTTTTATTAGATAAATGAAGTATATACCTTTGTTAGGGATCAGTGAGATAAGTTTGTAATATTGGTGAGTTGGGATTGTACGAACTCAAGGTCTGAGGTTTAGGTACATTGAAAATATCATGGCTTGAATGAGTCAAATCTTTGTATGGAGAGAGACATCTCTGCTCTTGAGGATCTTGTCTAAGCCCTTCATAGCTATTCTGCCAAGAGCAATGCATCGTCAGATTTCTTGACTGCTTGTTGTTTCTTTATTTATAGTTGATCCAAGTAGGTTAAAGTTGTCCACTATTTCAATTTCTTCTCCATCAACAATGAACTTATTCATTTTTCCATTTGTTGGTATCTTTGTCTTCTTTACATTAAGGTGCAGGCCCATTTTAAGACTATGTTCCTTGATTTTGAGAAGCAAATTTTTGAGATCATCTTCACTTTCAGCCAGTAATGTGGTATCATCAGTATAGCGAAGGTTGTTGATGAGTCTCCGACCAGTCTTCACACCTCTATTGTCTTCATACAGTCCTGCTTCTCTGAAGATTTGTTCTGCATATAAAGAGGTAGGGGGAAAGTATGCAACCTTGTCATATTCCTTTCCTGACTTGAAACCATTCTGTTTCTCCTTGTTCCGTTCGAACTGTTGCTTCTTGATCAATGTAAAGGTTGTGCAAGAGAACAATCAGGTGTTCTGGTATACCTATGCTTCTTAATGTGGTCCACAGTTTCTCATGGTTTACACAGTCAAAAGCCTTGCTGCAGTCAATAAAACACATATAGATATTATTTTGGTATTCTTTAGTCTTTTCAAGGATCCATCTCACATCCGCAATGATATCTCTCGTTCCTCGCCCTTTCCTGAACCCTGCTTGCATTTCAGGCAGTCCTCGTTCCAGGTATGGTTGTAGTCTCTGCTGAATAATCTTGAGTAAATGGGAACTAATAAATGTAAGATTGCCCAAAACAGAAATTATCCAGGGGATAAAATATCTTGTAGTCTGAGGCTGATAAGGTTAACAGAACATGTGCATAACAATTTTGAAAATAAATGAATTTTTAGATAAGACAAAACTGTACAGCTTGAAATACTTATTTGCATACAAACTTCATTAAATATCCACCATCTTCTCATTCATTAGAGCTAAAATACAAATTTTTAAGTAGATATTCAGACCATGGGTTCAGCTCTGCTAAAACTCCTGACTGCTGCAGCCAAAAATGAAACTGGATCTGCCGGAGTCTATCTGTGTCAAGAGCTGAATATCCAGTTTTACCATCAACCAGTCTTGCTATCTGGTCAGTGGTGATATTCAGCAGCTAACCATATAGCAAGATCTGCATCAATTTAGGACAGCCATTTATCTGCCCTAACTTTATGTGGTTTGCCAATCCAGTTTGCGACTTAAAATCACCGCTAACTGGATAGGTACTGGGACTGCCGCAACTCTACCCAGGGGCTGCCCCAAAATGAATTGCATGTTTCTAGGGCAGTCTGTGGGGATATTCAGTGGCACTAACTGGTCAGTGCCATGGAATATCGAGCAGAGTGGGGTTTATGCGGTTTGTAGGTCCTGCAATGCACATCAACTCCTTTAAATCGATGCTTCTAATTTTAATAACTTTACTGTATACAAGGTCTGCTGCATGGAATTTCAAATCACATGTCCACTTGAGGATCAGTGTACTAGCAAAGGTTAAACTTAATATTCACTGACGACATAAGCCTTTTTGCAGTCTGAATTAAAAGACCTCAGCTTTGACTGACCTCTCCAAAATCCACTACCTATGTTCCTGTGCTTGCTCTGCTGAGCATATATGACTAAAATGCTGTGGCCATGCTGACTTCTTACATTGTGGATTCTCTCCAATTTCCTTCCAGTCTGCTATAGCACTCACCAAGCAAGAGTACTATATCCATCATACAAACTCTCTTGCCACCGACCCTCACCATCTCTTTGCCATGCTCAACTCTTTCCTCAAAGTGCCTCTGCCTCTGATCTTTCCTTGGTCTTCTGCCCAGACTTTGGCTATTTCAATGACAAGGTTCACAAGAATAGTCTTGAGTTCTCTACTGAATTTTGTCTCTCTCCCTTACCCAAATCCTTTTTTTTTTTTTAATTTTTATTTATGCAAAAATTCCACAAAATACATCCAGGTTAATAATACTTGAAGGAAAAGAGGCATGAACAGCAAACATACATGTGGAATTACAATTATCAAAAGAAAAAAAAAATCCCCAAAACCTCACTAGCCCTTACACATAGAGGATCCAAGATGGATTTAAGAAAACGTAAACTATAAACACATAGAAGGATAATCCAAATCTACTACAACATCGGGCATTAACCAGTTCTGCCCCCCCCCCCCCGAACTATGAGTCAGCGGCTAGGCGAGAACTAATGAAGGCAACTAAGTTGAAGGGGTCATAAAAAATATAGGAAACTGAATGTAGTTTAACCAAACATTTACATGAAATTTAAGGAAAAACAGCTCTACTTTAATTCTCTGACAATTCAAATCTTTACATACATTGGTAATTTGTTCCTTCAACTGAACAACCTCCTTATTGATAGTAGACACATGAGACTGCAGAGCTGCCAGAGACTCCTGGCTCTTCTGAACAGCCAGAGAATTATCATGAATTAACTTCAAAGTACAATTTGTCTGAGTCACCAAGCACTCAACAAGTTTTGTTAAAGCTGTCCAGATAGAATCCAAAGTAATATAATCCAGACAGTCCAGAGAGAAGGGTGCCAAAGTAAAAAGTTCAACTGGAACTTCAGGTGAAGCCAACGAGCCCCCCTTCCCCCTTCCCCTGATACCAAAAGAATCTCATGGGGACTGCTCAGCCTAGCTCCTAAGCTCAAACCTGCTATTGCAGATGATGACCCCAGCAGGCAAACCTCCACCGGACTTGAACCAAGCCCATTCCATCCCACCGGAGACACAACTTTCTCCACGTCGGATCCTGTGGCTCCAGCTGGGCTCAAACTCAAGAGGTCTGCAGGTAATGCAGGCAGGAGCTGCAGATCTGGAGTAAGGTCACACCCTGAGGAAGACGCCGGACTACCCTGCCCCAGTGTCGAAACAAGCGGGTTAACTCTGGATACTCCCCGATGTTCTCCGTGCAGCTGTACAAAAGAATCCATCGGTCCAGTCATGGAGGAAACAGCTGAAAGAGACTGCAATGGCTGGGGAGGGTTCCCCTGCAGCTTCCCCTTTTGCTTGAGCATAATCAAGAAGAAAACAGCTCATGCAGCAAGCAGATCAGGTGGCCATCTTGGATCCAGGTGCGCTACTTTCACCCCAACCCTTTTCTAAAATCCCTGAGGAGGAAACCATACATCTTCTCTCCTCACTATCTGTTCCTCTGATCCTAAGCGCTTTCACCCCCACTGTTATCCCTTCCATCTGTCATATCCTCATTCTATCACTTTCCACTGCAACTATTCCTACTGCCTTCAGACATACTGTGGATACACCTCTCAAAAAACTTTCATTGGACCCTACTAGCCCTTCAAATTACACTGGTCAACAAATTTTTACAAAAGTCATGTTACTGAAATAAAAATAGTCATTTATCAATTTTTATATGCTGAACATGAATATGACAGTGAAATTGCAAAGCTGGCTGTAGTTTTTTTGTAATCTACAAGAATTAATGTTGACATCACAAAATACATGTCAATAGTAAATATAATAGGCCTTCGGTAAATACCTGTAAAAAACCAAGGCATAGACTACTTCTTAGATTTTTTCGCCTGTCTCTTGTACAGCTGTTCGGGAGCTTCTCTGGGGAATGTCCAGCAGTAGTCAGCCAGCATTATAGTGGACCATTTTCCCTGGTATCGTTGCTCCATCGTTGCGATATCTTGGTGAAAACATTCGCCCTGTTCATCAATAACCATACCACAGTTGTCAGGAAAGAAATCGAGATGGGAATTAAGGAAATGGATCTTTAGAGACATATTGCAGCCAAGTTTCTGATACTGCATCAGCATGTCTTCTACTAGTTCCTTGTAGTTTTCTGCCCTAACATTCCCGAGAAAGTTTGTTGACACTAGGCGAAAAGCATTCCATGCTTGTTTCACATCACCCTGCAGGAAGTTGTTGAACCGGTCATCTTTGAAGAGCTCTCGAATCTGAGGACCCACAAAAACTCCCTCTTTAATCTTTGCTTCGCTGAGTTGAGGGAATTTTTCATGCAGGTATCGGAAAGCTGGCAAAGTGCGGTCCATGGCTTTCACAAAGTTCTTCATCAAACCTAGTTTGATGTGAAGGGGTGGTAGTAGGATTTTGTGAGCCTCAACCAGAGCTGGGTGCTGGATATTCTTCTCTCCAACTGTTACATTTTGTCTGTGATTCCATTCCTTCCGCAAGTAGTGCCAATCCCTTGCTCGGCTATCCCACTCACATAAGAAACACATGTATTTTATATATCCCTGCTGCAGTCCCATTAAAAGGGCAACTACCTTCAGGTCACTACAGAGGTGCCAGCTATACTTGTTATAGATAATGGAAGTCAGTAGATGCTTTAAGTTATCGTATGTCTCTTTCATGTGGACGGCGTGCGCTACTGGAATAGATGGAAGACAGTTTCCATTGTTCAAAAGCACAGCCTTCAGACTCAGTTTCGAAGAGTCTATAAATGGTCTCCAGTCAGTGATTTTTAAGGCATTCATGAGGCTTTCAATATCGGAACAGAATACCAGATTACTTTCCTTTCCGACTGCGTATAGTACACTGCTGACGTCAGATGGCTTCAGCAGCTGTCTGGCAGTAGTATTGCATTGCATCAGAAAATGATGCAATCAACTCTGGATGATGTGTGCATGCTGGTATTATGCAATATGATGCAATATTACATCATTCAAGGCTTATTTGGGATGTTGTTGATGTCCTACTGGATAAATTTACACGGTGAAATGTCTAAAATGAACTACATGTAATATCTTCAAAACGAGAGCCAATAAAGATTTTTTAATGTTATATTCGTGTTCAGCTCACCAAGATACTACAGATTAGGGCCTTTTAAAGTCAGTAACGATTTCATTGTTGACCAGTGTTATCAGCCCATCTTCCTTCTCCTTTTTGCATCAAACAACTCAAATGTGTAGTTCATTACTGCTATCTTGATTTTCTTTCCTCTCAAGCCATTCTGGTTCCTCTACATTTCTTGTTCCTCTACATTCTACCAAAATGACCCTTGACATAGTCTCCAGTGACCTGTTCCTGGCCAAAAACAAGGGTCTTTATTCAATCCTTTTCCTTCTTGACTATATGCTGCTTTTGACACTATTGAACACCTCCTTCTCCATGCTACACAGTTCTCATTTTGATTTTGGGACTCTGTTCAATCTTGGGTTTTCTTCTTATCTCTCCAATGCACTTTTAGGGGGATGTTTACTAAACTGCGGTAACTTTACATAACGCGAGTTATGTAACATTAACGATTGTTAACGTTACATAACGCGCGTTAACCTAAATTAACAATCGTAAAGTTCCGCAGCGCGGTAAAACACCGCAGAAGGTGGAGAGAGGGCGGAGAGAAGGGGTCAGTGGGTGGAGAGTGGGCGGGGAGAGGCTCCCTTCACACTAACGCACTGATCTGAAGAGCTGAATCCTAACGCGATTGAAAACCTGCCGTTAGATGCACATTTGCAGGGGAGAAAACCATTTCAGTGTCAGCAATGTACAGCATAGGCAGGGAAACCTACAAAAAGTGATAAGTGTGATACATGTGCCCAGAACAAAAGGGCACAGAAACATTGAAAATGACCCCAACAAATTGGAAAAAAAACATAACCAAGCTGGCCAATAGTGATATTAATGGGAAACATCAACCCCCCCCCTGAGAAAGCTCCACAAAAAAGATATTACTCGTAGAAGGGTCTATGCTCCGTCCCCATACAAGGTGAATGAGCCCACAGTGAAATAGCGCTGTTCAGGGTTTTCCCCTCCATCGGACAGGGTTCCTATGGTGTGCACATGTCCCGCAAAATCAGGGCGGGCATATCAGAACGGCAACTGGACAGATGCCGGAAAAGGGGATACAGAGGGCCGCAGGCGCCACATGCTGTGGTGCTGCTGGGCCACAGTGCGGACTAGGGTGATGCCTAGGTGGCCCATACGAATGCTGAAACAGCAGAGCAGCCAGACATCAACTGCTGAAGGCCCAACATGGGCACGAGTGTGTTTCCCACAGTGTCACAGGGGATAGTACCCAACAGCTACCCCCAAGGGCACGGAACATTGGCAGGCGGGGCTGGGGGGGAGCGTGGACATCTATGCAGGCACCCCTACCCCAGAACCCGCACCATAGGCAGCCGCCTACCTACACACTGGATGGCCTGAGACTGCGCACCACCAGCACCACCAGCAGAAGGGCATGTCAGCATGGTGGCAGACAGATACTGGTGGTGGAGGGGGCAGTGGCTGCTGCCCAGAGCAGACCGTGGCCTAGCCCTGTGTAGGTGGGTGCTGTGTACTGCAACAGATGGGCCCTGTCTGACGAACAGTCATGGTATCACCAGGGAACGTACTGACTCTGTGACAACAAGGTGGTGCAGTGCACAAAACCAGTGTATTCAGAAGCAGAAGGTCACAGGTTCAAGTCCCAGCTGTGGTTCCTGCCAACCCAGTCCCCATATTTTACCCACTACTACAACGTGCTAATACAGACAGCACCTTTATTGCAGATGACGTAAACATGCCAAAGCACCTACATTTTACCCTACAGAGCACAGACACCATAAACATGTGCATTACCTAGAGCAGAGTCTCCCAAATGCAGTCCTGGAGGGCCAAACACCATTCCGGTTCCATGCTGCCTCTAATAAAGGTGCCTGTGCTGCATTTCTATGCGCCACCCCCAAGGTATGCAGATGTATCTCATGCATATTCATGAGGGACAGCATGAAAACCCGAACAGTGTTTGGCACCGCAGGACTGGAGTTGGGAACCTCTGCCATAAAGCAGCAGCCAACAGGGGCAGACACACCCGCACCCACAGGCTCCATTATCTAATGCCTCCTGGAGAGGCAGGATGTTGGGCCCTGCGTGCATCTCCCAATACTAGCACTTGCATACCTTAGCAATGCCACCCTAAACCTGGGAATAAGGTACACAACTATCAAAAGGTTGCTATGATCACTGGCAGATAGCAATTCCTAAGTTAAGCTCAATTCGCTGATTGAGCTGCATCATAGCAACCTTTCTGATGTCTGTGGAGTGTGCCTCAGGTCTTGAGTCTGACAGAGTGACCCCAACAGTATTGCGTACCATAGCCATGCCTGCACTGTGCCCAGGACTGGTGTGGTGGCCTGGGCTGCCAAACACCTCTACAGTTGAACAATGCTGGCATGGGTGTGGGGAGAGTGTGTCTGTCTATCCAGTGTGAGGTGGCTGCCAACACCCTCCACAGCCCACACTGCTAGCACTGTTGCCAGTATTGGCCTGCCAATGTGCATAATGAGGAGCATGGTACCGTGAGAATAGCCTGGATAGGGTGGCCTGGCCTGGATGCATCTGCACAGGGCATAGGGAAATGGCTCTGAAATTGTAGTGCCTGGCCACCACCTGCACGGACAGGGTGGCCACAGCATGTCCTGCTGGGAGGTCACTCTCACCCTGACTGAGCAGTGACCATGGCATGGCTAGGTTCCCCCATAGTACTATATAGTATTTCTTTTGTGTGATATTTATGGGTTTTCTTTTGGGGCCCAATCACTGACTTATCTGCTTGGTGTGTATGCTGACATCCCCATTCTGGGTACATGCATCTCCTCCAGGACCATGCACTATGGACTAGCTGACAGACTGTCTGCAGCTAGTATGTGTCTTGATGGAACACCTTGCAGGGTGCAGCGGCTGGAGGCTTGCTGCTGGAGAAGGTCAGATAATGGTGGGGGGCAGCTGAGCATTTCCAGGCCTACTGTCTGTCTGCTATTGCATTATGGATGTGTACCGCTCCTTCTGTTCCCCAGCAGGACTGGGGTTGATGGTCCCCTTTACTGCTACCATTGCAGGGAGATAGAATGTGGATCTATTGGTGGGTGATCCTGTTTCCCATCCTGAGCCCAGAGGGTGGGCTGTGTGGTGGTACAAAATCTGCCTATGGGTCCAAACACCTCCCTCCCCTCCCTCTTCACCTACAGCAGGTAACCATGGCACCAACACAGGATATGCACTATTCTGGGTGCATCATCGCCCATAAGGGCTAGACATGACTGAGAAATACAGAAGGACACAGATGTATCCTAGGTGTGTCTAAAGGATCTACCTATCACACACTGATGAGGACCTGCAGCATGGCATATTTCAGCCATGAAAGGTGCTGTGGACCTGGTGCTGGGCGCCCCACCTCAACCTCAGGGTGAGCACAGTACCCGCACAATGTGACTGTCTGTGGCTACTCTGTGCCAGTACCACACATGGCCTGTTCCCCCTACCAGGCCGAGGTGCTGTGGGGGTTCCTTCCCCCTTCTTGTGCCCATCTGTCGACTGCTGATTTTCATGTGCAGTGCATCATGGGTACGGGTGAGTTAACCCTATCCTGGTAACCACAGCAGACAGTTTGTGTGGTGACGTGCAGTCTTTCTGCAGCCAGCCAGGGCTTTGTTCACAGCCTTATAAGGTGTCCTATAGGGGACATTATAGGGTGCCTTGGCGGACAGTACACTTTATAATGTGCCCTATGGAGTGCGTTATGGGGTGCCTTATGTGGCACCTTAGGTTATGCCACCGTGAGGGTGTGTTTGCTGGCAGCACTAATTAAAATACAAGTCAAATGCCTCAACAATCACTACTTAAACGTAAAGGGTGATGCTTTAGCCAGCCTTATACATTAGGCCCACTGGGTAATCAAACCCATGCCCCCTGTACCATCAGTCAGTATAGTAACCATTGTGCTACAGCTCTATTGCTGTGCTTGCATGCCTGCGCGCCTTCTTAAGATTAATGCGTGGTAACGTGCCATGTAGCGCTCGTTAATTTATGGCGCCTTGTAACGCGCGTTATCGGTAACGATGTACCGCCCATGTCCTTATTTGGGATTTCTGCTTCTACCGCGGATCCTAACGCGAATCACACTAACGCAGTTTAGTGAACATGCCCCCTAGTGTATGCTCTGGTGGAACCTCCTCTGCTGCTCTCTTCTCTCTATACTCACTCCTCTTTCAGTACCATCTTTATGCTGACGATTCTCAGATTTACCTTTCCACACCAGAAATCTCTCCAGGAATCCAGGCCCGAATCTCAGCCTGTTGTCCGACATTGCTGCCTGAATGTCTCACTGCTGTTTGAAACTGAACATTGCCAAAATGGAACCTCTAATTTTTCCCCTAAGCCCATCTCCCCTCCTCCTCCTTTCTGCTACTACTACTACTGAACATTTGTAAAGCGCTACAAGTCATATGCAGCACTGCACAGACACATGTAAAAGATGGTCCCTGCTCTTCAGAGCTTACAATCTAGTCAAGACAGACAACACAGTAGCTGTAGACATGAGATACATCTAGGGGGGGATGGTAAGGAAACGTAAAGGAGATCAGGTGAGTCAAGATCCGAAAGCAGCAGCGAAGAGGTGAGTTTTCAGCCTGGATTTTAAAAGGATCAGAGAAAGCACCTGACATATTGACTCAGATAGTTTGTTCCAGGCATTAGGAGTAGCAAGGTGAAAGGAGTGAAGCCTGGAGTTAGTAATAGAAGAGAAGGGTAGAGATAGAAGCGATTTGCCAGAAGAGTGGAGTTCCCGAAGAGGGACGTAGGGAGAGATAAGAGGGGTCTGTGAATAAAACTGTCATTCTCTCTCTCTCTCTGTGGTTTACAACCTTGGGGAGTCATCTTTGATGCCTCGCTCTCTTTTTCTGCACTTATGCAACAGATAGCTAAAACATGTTGGGACCAATATTCAAAAGCATTTACACGGTTGCAGACCTGTAAACCATGTAAATGCCACTAAGTGGGATATTTAGTAGCACCAACATGGTGTTGTATGCCCCAGTATTACATAGTTAGCATTGGGGCCTTCCAGAAGTGGTACCCAGGGATAACCGATCAGTGGCAATATTCAGCCACTGTCCAGTTATCCCTCAGCGGCAAACGTTAGACACAGCAAAAGCTGCCCTAACATTTGCTGCCAAAGCTACTAACTGGGTAGTGGCAGAATATTACCACTGCCCGGTTAGCTTATGACTTCTGCCGGTGGACGAAATGGCCTCGGCATTGAATATCCAGTTTTAATGTTCAGCAGGGATGGCTAGGTGCTATAATCGGGCTAGCTACCTCTGCTGAATATCAGGCCTGTCATAACATCAGCAAAATATGTTTCTTCCTTTCTGAACGCACTACCAAGACCCTTGTCCACTCTTTGACATCTTCCACTTAGACTATTGCAACCTGCTCCTCACTGGTCTCCCACTGATCCATCTCTCTCTCATTTAATCTATTCAAAACTCAGCTGCACAGCTAATCTTCCACATAACCCCTTTTCTTGTGACACTGCATTGGCTCCCTATCTGTTTTCACATAGAATTCAAACTTCTCCTACTGACCCGTAAGTCTTCATTACCTCTCTCATATCTGATCTCTCCCTAGACCTCCTCAAGAATGCCACTCATCAGGCAAATAACTCTTATCTGTGCCATTCTCTTCTTCTGCCAACTCCAGACTTTTCATTCCACTTTACTGCACCGTATACCTGGAATAGACTACACGAGTCAATATGTCAGGTTCCACCTCTGACCTTATTCATATTCAGGCTAAAAACCCACCTCTTCAAATATGCTTTTGGATCCCAATCCTCTTATTCTCTTGTTCAGTACCCATGTGTTTCTTAATAATTTCCCTTCAAGAATTACCCCAGTCCCCTGTTTATTCTGTTTGTCTGTATTGATTAGATTGTAAGCTCTGTGGAGCAGGAATTGCTTCTTAAGCGTGTGCAGTATTTTGCATGCCTAGTAGCTCTATACAAATGATAAGCAGTAGAAGTAATTGTCTAACTAATTGAAAATTAGGGGTTGATATTGGAAAGGACTTATGTGGTTAACGTCTGGTGTCAACTACAAAAGTCCTTTAATAGCAAAATTCAGGGCCAGGTAATGAAAAATATTTGATTGGACAATCCAAACATTTCCTGCATAAAAAAGGATGAGAAGGGATGGTCTGGGGCATGCCAAAAAGCATCCACATAACGATAATATTCGTTTGCTGTCCCAAATCTTAATCATTTAATAGTATTTCACAAATAGCTTATCCATTTAAGCTTAGAACCCTAGTACATTTGCTGTGTGAAAATTATAGTTCTTCTATCCAGTTTAAATGGATAGCAATGTTCCCTTAATAATTTTGTATACTTATTCCCATATGAGATATTCATAAGTCCCCGAGTAAGGACTTTCATTTTTAATGAAAAAGACCTGAAAGTTACTAACACAACAAGTAAGGTTACCATATGTCCTGTTTTTCAGGGATTGTCCACACTTTTAGAACTGAAACCCAAATCCCACCTATTTGGCAGCCTCTTGTGCCTGATTCGAGCAATAAGGACAGAGGGAGTAGACAGTAATTTTTATTTTCAATTTAGTGGTTTGAATATGTCAGTTTTTAGAATTTACATTCATTATCTTTCTGTTTTGCAGTACAGAGGACATGCATCACTGTTTCTATTTTTTGTCAGTTTGTCTGCTTGGAAGTGATATTGTTGCTGTCATGGGATGGATGAGGGGGGCAAGGCAATGACACATCTTCCCCACTCAACACCTTATTGCTCATACCTGGAACTAAGGTGTCCCTCTTCCCTCTCCCCCACCACATTTTGGATAAGTGTCTCAGATTTGCCTTGGTAACCTTAGCGAAAAAGGATTGATAACATAATAACTGCTTTGTTGAAACATATAAATTAGCAAAATTGGCTTCCTTTTTCTCTGTCGTAGCTATTGTCTGAAGGAAGTAAAAATGTCACTTAAGATAAATGGAGGAGTGTTGCTGCAGTAGCACATATCCTAGAAAAGATACTGAGAGTGCACAGTGTAAAATGAGAATCTGGAGGGGAAAAGGCACTTAAGAATCTGAAACCGCATTTCAAAAGTTACAGATATTGATTTTTAGATCAGTGCCCTAGTTATTCAGAAAAGAAATAAACTGGTCACTGGAAACATTTCAGAGGCTATCACCAAGAGGTTGATGTATGAAGCTTGCTCCATCAAGCATCTTTAACAGTAGCAAAACACTACAGCAATAGCAAACTGCATAATAAATATATCTACAGAGAAGGAGACACATTTCAGCCGATATTCAAAAGAAGTTAAAGGTTCATTGGTGGCTGGTAAACATACAAATTTTCTATCTGTAGATTTTCAAACCTTATACGTATAGTTATCAGGACAAATTTCTGACTGAATTATCCAATAGTACCTGTATAAGAGGCAGGGTATGGAGCAAAATGAGATGGGGCTAAAATATTATCCAGATAGCTAGGGCCAGCCCTAGAGCCAGTGCAAGGTAGTGAGGGCCCTAAGCAAATCCTCAGCTTATGCCCCCCCTCCCCCAAGATATTAATACTTAAATCCATCAGCCATGGTCATTTGACATCACTCTTCCAACAATAATCCTGTAGAAATGTATAACTGGTCATCATACTTTTAAATATTAAACTTTAGTTTGTATGTATGTGTACGCCTGTTCTTGCTACAGGTAAAAGAATGTGCTGATGGCTCTGAGTTTGTGTGGCTGGCGGAATCTATTGTTTTGCTTTGAATGTTGCTCCTCTTTACTGCTCACGCTACCCCCCAGAAGCTGCTATCCTAGGTGACTGACTAGTCTTGCCTAATGGTTGGGACAGTCCTGCAGATAGTGATGATATTCAGCCACTATCCTTATAACGTATATTTTTTAGTTAAGTCTGCAGAAAAGACAAGCCTAAACTAAATTGATAGATCTCAAAACCTCCGAATACAGCACAAGAAAACAGAGGTCCTTTTCATTACGAGGAACCAAAACTTCACTCCGCCAACCCACTTAAAGGTTAAGGAAGTAGAGCTACAAACCAAATCCACAATCCGATACCTTGGAGTCACGTTAGACCAACGACTGGACATGAAGGTGCACATAAGCAACATAGCAAGAGCAATTTACCACAAAATCCGAACACTCAGGCACTTATGCTTCCTACTAGAGCCAGATGACTTCCGGACAATCTATCAAGCGTTTATTATACCGCACTTTGATTACGCTAATGCAGTCCTACAAGGGCTCCCACAATCCACCCTGAACCCGCTCCAACTCGCGATGAATGCCACGGCGAGAGTCCTACATGGGGCTTCTAGGGGCGATCATGTTACGCCCATCCTGAAGCACCTCCACTGGCTCCCTATACATGGCAGACTTGCTTTCAAAACCCTACTGCTGACTTTCAAGGCCATCAATGGGCTCTCCTCCACATCACTAGCAGAGCTTATCCAAACCATGTCCCCCAATAGGTCCAGAAGATCCGCAGCAGTCAACACACTGGTAATCCCGAAGGAAATAACCCAATGCACCCATGCAACAGCAAAAAGGGCTTTCACATTCTATGCACCCAGATGCTGGAACACCCTACCACCCAGCATCCGGGCAATCCCTGACCTAACCCAGTTTAGGAAGGCATTGAAGCACCACCTCTTCCTCAAATACTAACCGGAAGACAGTGCTCCAATAGCCCCTCCCCCATCTAGTACAGCCACAGCAACTTAACCAATAGCCCCTCCCCATCTAGTACAACCACAGCAACATACCCTGCAAGCCATCCATGACTACGATTACTTTTGACACGACATAACGTGTCGCCTAGATGTAAATAGTTACCTCAGTTTTATCCAAGTTGTAGTACCTGTTCTTTGTAAACACAGATCAGCTTGCTGCACTGTGCTAGTCATTCTGTTTCATGTAAACCACACTGATGTTGAATAGCGCCGTATAAAAGAGACTGTAAATAAATAAATAAAATAATGCAGGCACAGTGACCACGCTATTTTTATATTCAGTGCCACTATTTATATGGATAGCAGCACTGAATATACAGAATACGTTAAATGTCATGGCCAGGGTTTAACTTATTCTGGCTCAACATCAGGCCCACTCTGTACAGGTGGTGTATTATTCCATATAGGAGAAATGTGTAGGAAGGATTTTCTGAAGGGTTACAAGTGCATAACAATCTACTGGGGCCCGATTTTTGAAGCCCTAGGCATGTGCTATATGTGTAAAAGCTGGACTTACCTGTGTAAAATTGCCATAACCGTGTAAACCACATATTCAACAAAGTGACTTGACTTGTTGAAGCCCAGCTACCTGCACAGCACCAGGCGCCGAAGCCTGGGGGCAGAACAGGGGCATGTCACCATGAAACCCACATGAAGTAGATTTCCAAAACCCATGTGCACCTACATTGGATGTCACTAACTGCATAGCCTTAAGTGATGACTCCCGGTGCATACAACTGCTGATAGTGAGCGGCAAACCCGTGTAGTAGCAGAACAGTGCACAGTAGAGTGAGGGGAGTGTGACTAGGCCTGTACTCAAACTCTGCAGATGTAAAGCAATGTGGATAGGCAGAGACTCCATGTGGGCCATGCACATGGTGATCCAGAGGTGGAGTCGCGCTCGCCATGCCCGGGCACAGTGGAGGATTTGACAAGCAGTGCATACCCAGCAGCAGGCAGTGGCCCAGCACACGAGATGCAGGTACCATGCCTCATGTGTACACGGGCCCAGGGTGAGCTACCTGCAATTGACAGAGGAGTTGGTCTATCGGAGATACAGACTGGATGGGACAACGATAACCGAGTTGTGCAGTATACTCAGTGTGGACCTGGAGCCCTCCACATCCAGAAGTCAGGCCCTGCCAGTGGCCATGATGGTGACCACTGCCCTGGGATTCCTTGCAACCGGCAGCTTCCAGCATGTGATAGGGGTGACTATTGGAATCATGCAGTCCACTGCCAGCCACTGCATAGGAGCATTCACCAGGGCCCTGCTGCGGAGGATGCGCCACCTCATAGCCCTCTCCCGGACACAGCAGATGTGGCAAGAGACCATGCAGACATTCTACAGTGTTCCTGGTTTTCCATCGGTGCTTGGATGTATAGACTGTACCCACATTGCACTGCTGGCACCATGGCTGATGCCGAAGGCATTCTGGAAGAGGCATGGGTATGCATCAATGAACATGAGGTCATTGTGGATGCTAACACGAACTTCATTGATGTGTACACCTGCTACCCAAGGTCCTGCCATGATGCATTTGTCCTCACCCAGTCCAGCCTGGGACACGCAGCAGCTGGGGGTCAGCTTGAATATGCGTGGCTGCTAGGTGAGTAAGCACATGTGTGAGCCCCAGGACAGGCCCAGAATGGATGCCTGCTGCAGTCTGATGCTATGAGTACTGCAAACAGGCAGTGATAGATGTGTACTGTATGTATCACAACACATGAACACCACTGCACCCTGGCCATAGCAACCCATAGACTATATCCAATGCACATTCCAGTGCTCATGCTCACAGCTCACATTGCCCCAAAAGGTTACCATGGATACCCCTTGAGGACCTGGCCATGGACCCCAGTGCGCCACCCCATGAGCCAGCAGGAGGAATGGTACAATAGTGCCCATCAGTAGACCTGGAAGGGTGTGGAGCGTGCAATTGTGGGTGCTGAAGAGCCGCTTCCGATGCCTCGACAGGATTGGTGGGCAACTCCTCTACAGTCCAGAGTGGGTATGCCAGATATTTGCAGCATGCTGTGTATTCCACAACCTGGCATGGATACATGGAGTGCCGGACCCAAAGCCAGCAGTTGTGGAGGAGTGGGAGGCCGCAGAGGCAGCAGATGGTGATGGTTCAGAGACCAGGAGCCAGCAGATCAGTGTGAGTTATACGTGACCAGCACCAGGGTTGAACCCACACAATTACCAATAATCTGCCCAGCACCAAGTAATGTGTGCAGAGTGATACAATAAAGTGCCCATTATCACCTCATGTGTTCAAAGTGTTCTTTATTCCCCCCCCCATGTGATTCTCCTGCACCAGAGCTCCCCGTTGGCCATGGGCGCTTGCTAATATGTGCACTGAGATGCATGGAGCGTTGTTGGAGGACATGCTGGCAGTGTCACCACCCTACCCAGCAGGGAGGGCTGAAAGACATGGCTCAGGGCTAGCAGGTGGCTGTGCTGTTGTGCTGGCAGCCCCAGCACCCACCCCCTGTGCCTGCATGAGGCCCACCAAACTGCGCAGGAAGCCAGTGATAGATGTCTGGTAAGCTGCCATCTCCCTCATCAGCTGCAGGTTACCCTCCATGTGGCGCTCCACATGCAATTTGAGATCCTGCCACTCCTCATGCTCTTCCTCCCTGGCCTGTTCTGCAGCCTGAAGGTCCTGCTGGATATCTGCAGCTTGGACAGTATGCCCTCTATGCCTGCTACCAGGTGCGCATCCTCCTGAAGTTGCTCCTGGTCCAGGTAATTGTCTTCATCGGGTCCTCCAGGATGGCAAACTATAGCTCAGCAAGTGGGGAGTCATCTGTGTCCAGCTCCCCGGCACTGGCAGTCACACTGGTCTGCTCCATTGCCCTGGTTGGTGAACCTACAGCACCTGTGCCCTTCTCTGCCACCGGCCATCAACTGGGCTGCTCTGCTGCACTAGCAGGCACACTGGCAACAATGGCTGTGCTGCACCCTGGCTGGGCACTGGCATCCTCTGTGGTGGGCACTGAGACTCCCCCTGATGCATCAGTCCCTGGCTGGGAGGGCAGTGTCCCTGGCAGGTCTGTCGGAGAGAAAAGGTGTCAGAGGTTAGTAACATAGCATGCCAGCTCAGCCTATGGGGTGGCACCCAGTCCACTACAGAACTGGCAAGTGGTGCCTGGCCCACACCATACCCACCCCACACAGCACCCAAGGTCTAACAGACAGGCATAGATGGGTGGATTGAGGCATGGTGGGGACACATATATAGCTGTCATGGTCACACCCGGGCTATAGGGCACCCCTAATCACCCCCCTGTGTGCCTGTGGTGGAGCTGTCAAAGCCCACAAACCCTGAGACGGTGACCTCCTCCAAATACTGCGGCATGTGCTCCTCAAGTGGGGTGAGGCTGCACTGCTGCGCAGGCAGCAGTCTGTTGTTGCTGGCCATCTTCTCTTTCACTGCCTGTGGGACCATTCACCACGTCTTCTTGATGTCCTTCACATCCTGATTGTGGTGCTGTACCATATTGACAATGTTGACAATGTCATGCCATGTTGCCTGCTGGGTGCTGGCATCCTCAGCTGCGAAGAGGGCGGTGTGCTGCTGCAGGATGACCCCCAGGGCCATAATTGTCTCAGATGGTGTCAAGTTAGCCTTCCTCATGTGCTTTGCTGCTGCTGGTGCCTTGTCAGCCATTGTGAAGCAGTAACATGCTAAGACACACTAAGAAGCATTTGCCTACCCATGTAGGTCCTCTTATGCATATGTGGATAGTGTATGCAGCGGGGCCACGCCCCATCCAAAGGCATATTTGGTACCCACATAGATCTCTGGGTGCTGATGTTTCAAAAATCTGCATGGCAACTCTCCACCATGGGATGCCATAGCCGCACAGCACTGAGCAATGGCAACACAGGCATGTAGGGATGCCCAGACTGCGATACCCGGGTAGGTCACAAAACACAGTAAGCAGGCATGTCAACCATGGCATGCACTGCCCTGATGGTGTGCCTTTGTGGGACAGGGGGCATCCAGCATGTGCAGTGCTGCTAGGCTTCACCAATGCTGCTGCAGCTGTGTTGTGTCAGTATGATAGAGGACACTACCCACACAGTCACACCCAGAGGTGCTACATGTGCAGGACTCTGCCCATGACTGTCTGCACCGTTAGTGGTCCTCTGCCATACCCGCGCAGAATGGGCATGCCCACACCCCATGCCCATAGATCCCTGGACCCCCTCCCCTGGTCCTCCGCACCACCATGCAGACACGTCTTATACATTACTAAAAATTTACATGGAAATCTAGGATGAAAGGTATCCCCTAACTGCAAAACCCTTGATTTTTGAAACAAAAATTGCTTCCTCCTTTTCTTTAGCAATATCTGGAAACATTGCAATTTGAAAACCACAAAATTTATCCATTCTCTTTTTATAGAACGTCTTAAGTATCCATTCTTTGCCTGTTGTCAATGCACAGGGGACCAATAAGATAGCAGACTAATACTGTATTTCCTGGACTATAAGTCACAGAGGCCAAATTTGGGGTTTCCAAAGGTAAAATTGCATATAAGTCACCCTACTATATAAGTCAATGGTAACAAGTCAAAGCGCAGGACTGCGAGTCACCTTTCTAAAGCCAGCGGTGCAGAGCAAGGAACAGAAACCATACCTGCTACTTCCTCACTACTATCACTTGCCACTCCACCTGCTCGCAGCATCCACCACGCAGCTCACCTCAAGCTTCAGCTCACTGTCCCAGCTCTTCTTCAGCCAGACACCAGCCCAGCGAAAAGCCAAGAAGAAAGCTCCTGGAGAGAAGGAGAAGGAGAGAAGCAGCCACATGGTAGCCGGCAACATGGCCGCCACTAAAACCCCCTCCTCCCGACTTCTACTGTACCTTCATGCCAGCAGTGGCCTCTGCTATCCAGAGAAGCGGTTCACTGCAAGGAATCAGGTCTCTCCACCTCCCAGGCATCCTCGGAACCCATTAGTTGGATTCTGATTGCAGGTGAAAACTTTTTTAGAGAGGGCTGACAGGGCTGGCTGTTTTTTTTTCACATCCTTGATCTCATGTAAATTCCTTAGATAAGTCGTTCTGGTATATAGGTCATGCCATCATTTCCAGATGTAAAAAAAAATGCAATTTATAATCCAGGAAATATGGTATATCTTTGGTCTGAGACTTCTAGAAAACCAGAAAGATTCAAATTAGATACCCCACCAACCCCATCCTTCCCAGCTGTCTCCTTTTTTCCAGCAGGAAGATAATATACTTTAGCTAGAGGTGGTATGAGTTCTTGTGGTACCTTCAATACTTCCATCAAATACCGCTTAAACATATCCTAGGCCAAAATCCCACTACTTTTAGGGAAGTTTAGAATCCACAGATTCGCAGCACGTGTAGAATTTTCAATAACTTCTAGCTTCCAATGCAAATTAATATTATTTTTGGCCAACACAGCATTCATTTCTGATAACCTCACAGTTAGGTCCCATGTTCATCTGATTTAGTTTTAAGGGTATTCACAATACTTACAGTACTTATGACCAAGTCCATATTCTGCTGCAACTCAAATGATAAGTCATCTGTCTGCCTCGACATAGCATCAGACAGAGTAACAATGGCTTCCCAAATTACCTCCAGTGTAAATTTCTTTGGACGTGGTAAGGAAAGCAGAAGAGGAGTGGGCGCTGCAGTTGTGGGGGTTACAATCAGCTGATCACCAGCGCCTGGACTCCCGACTGTAGATGTTCCTGCCAGCAACACATTTTCCAGGGTCACACCAGCCTCGACAAAGCTGGGCCTGCCATCTGGGACCACAGAAACCCCTTGGACAGATTCTAGGAGCTCCCCCTCTGGCGAGTCAACTACTACTGGATCCACAGGCACACTGGGTAGCACTTCCGGTTGTGACAGTGGAGACCTTACATCCAGGGAAAGAGAGATGTCAGCGCCTAAAAGCAATTGCTGTTCCTCTTTACATGCTGCCACCAAGCCAGACCTTATCCCTAGCTGATGCTTCTTGGGAACCTCAACAAATCAATCCATAGGACCCTGAATGGTAGCTAGGGGTCCGAGGGAAAACCCCACACTTTGCCTTTACACTTAAGCATAGAAAGGAAAGAGATAAAGAGGATCAAATGCTCACGCCGCCATCTTGAAATGCCTCCCCATCTTGTCTCCTTCCTCCCATGGTTTTAAGTACCATCTTTATATTGACGACTCTCATATCTACCTTTCTGTACCTGTAATCTCTCCAGGAATCCAGGCCCAGATCTCTGCCTACTTATCCAACATTGTTGTCTGGCTGTCTCGCTGCCTGCTGAAACTGGACATGGCCAAAGCTGAGCTCCTTATCTTTCCTCCTACATCCACCTCCTCCTTTTTCTCTTCTCTACTTCTGTGGCTAACACTACACTCCTTCCTGTTTCCTCAGCATGCAACCTGTGGGTCATCTTTGACTCTACTCTCTTTTTCTCTGCACACATCTAACAGATTGCTAAAACCTGTCACTTCTTTCTCTATAACATTGGCAAAATTCATCCCTTCCTTTCTACACATACCACTAAGACCCTCATCCACTCACTAGTCACATTCCATCTTGACTATTGTAACATGATCCTCACTGGTCTCCCTCTGAATCATCATTCTCTTCTTCAATCTGTTCAAAACTCAGCTGCACGGCTTATCTTCCGCCAGTGTCACTATGGGGTCTATTCTGTAATGCAAATTCACCCCCCTTCCATCCCCAGCAGAAGCCTCCCCGTATGAACAAGGATTTTGATGGGGAGGCTTAGTTGGGAGCGAGAGGGGGCATTCCTGAGGAGCAGCGAGGGCGGCGCATGGATGGTCCGTGACCCCAGATGTACATGGCCGATTGTGAGGTCGGCCCTGTACATCCAGAGTCGGCAGACTAGACGGGGACTTATTCCACCACGGGGGACAGCAGACCCAGGTAGCAGTGGAAAGGTGAGGGGGTGCAGGGGGTTCCCACAGCCTGGCCTTGGCCATGGAAGGCCAGATCGGGGGTCGAGCTGTGGAGAAAGGAGAAAGGAGAAAGTGGTCGGCAGCCAGGGATCATGGCTCCTGAATGGAGCTGTGGTGCCATGGCTCCCTATCCATTTCTGCATCCAGTTCAAACTTCTTTTACTTACCTACAAGTGCATTCATTCTGTGGCTCCTCACTACCTTTCCTCTCCTATCTCACTCTACATTCCTCCCCGGGAACTCCGCTGCTCTTGGAGAACCATTTTATATTTGCCCTTCTCTGCCACTGCCAGCTCCAGACTTTATTCATTCCACCTTGATGCTCCAGATGCCTGGAACAAACTACCTGAGTCAGTGCATCGGACTCCTTCTCTGGCCCTGTTCAAGTCCAGACTGAAGACCTACCTCTTTGAGGCTGCTTTTGGATCCTGATGCTCCTCTTTCTCCTGTCCACTACTTATGTGTATTTTGTCATATTCTAGTCCCCAGTTTTGCAATGTTTTTCATCTTGATTAGATTGTAAGCTCTGATGAGCAGGGAATGTGTATTGCATCTATAAGTACAGCGCTGTGTACACCTTGAAACATTATACAAATGATTATTAGTAGTAGCAGGAGTGGTTCATCATATAAGATTACCAGATGTCCCTGATTTTCGGGATTGTCTCTGATTTTAGAGCTGTGTCCCTTGACTCCTACCTGTTTGGCAGCCTCCTGTCCCCAATTCCAGCATTGGGGACAGAGGGGGTAGAGAAGAAATTGTATTTTTAATTTAGCGATTTGAATGGATCATGTTCTAGAATATACATCCATTATCTTTATATTTTTCGTGGTACATGGGAAATACATCACTGTTTCTATTTCTCTGTCAATTTGTCTACCTGGAAGATAGATCATTGCTGTCATATTATGGATTGGGGACAGAGTAATGACTCCTTTTCCCTCCTCTACACCTTGCTGCTCAAACCTGAAGTTAAAGTATTCTTTCCTCCCCCCTCCCCACTTTGGATACAGATTTGCCTGTAAAAAATCTGGCAACCTTACATTAGTGTCATCTTATGCCAAAAACTAAACTATTTGGGGACATAAAAACACACCAAAAATTAATTTATAACAAAGAACATATTCATTTTATATTTGAGATCCTGGTCTGAATGCAGCAACAAGACAGAAAAACAGAGCATACCAACAGTTTTACAGATTGCTTGGAATCAAAATGACCATTTTACAGTTTAAATGTTATCCAGTGGTTGCTTACTGACAAGTTAACGCACTATCTGGGAGGTGTATAACTTTGGCCTACATGAACAGAGCTTTAATGGGCAACAAATACTGTGTCTTTAGGGCAGTGATAATATTTTATGTTAAAATATGTTTATCTTTGAGAGAGGAGAGTTAAGATCTATTTCTTTCAAGAAGCAGATTAAAGAAAATTCCAGCTGGTAGTCAGGATGTGTTCTGGTATGTAATCATACTGCTTAGATTCTAACATTCTAATTAAGTAATTACAACTGTTAAGAAAACACATTTCTAGTCCCTTCATGCTGCTCTCAGAAGAAGGGAGGCAGAGCCCTAACTCCTAATCCAACAGGGTGCTAAAAATTTAGCAATCCTTAACCCAGAAGTCATTGTTAGAATTGTAAGAACTATTCAAAAAACAGGGCCCACATTTTAATATATATTAGGAATGTGCACTTCTTAGCGTGCATTCAGCTCATTAGTGTGCCTTAACAAAGCTGGCTTGCAGAGCGGAGAGAGCGAGTTTCGTCGGCTAGCATGGAAGCAGTTCAACTGCCTCAGGTACCTTCAGCTGCCTCAGGTGATTCTAAGACGTCTTCTTTGATTCCTCCTACTAACTTTACTCTCAAAGCAATATGGCAGGCCATCATTCGTTGGGGGAAGCTTTGCTCTCTCAGGTCTCAATGTTGGCCTCAAAAGTTGCATCTACATCTGAGGCATTGGAGCAGTTGGAAAATAAAGTGGAAACAGTTAAGTACAAGTTCAGGAGATACAAACTAGAGTTGGTGCACTGAAAGAACAGTCTTTAGCACATATATACATATTAAAAGTTTCCCTGGTTTTACCTCTAATTGGAGCGCTTGGATAATTCTTCACTGGCTAATAATTTGAGATTAATTAATTTTCCTCGCGTTTCAACTGTCTCAGTCAGGGATATGTTTAAAACTTACCTGGTTGACACTTTGGATGTTTCTCCTGAAATGATTTCTCCTTTAGTGAAAGTTTATTATCTTTCGTCTGCTAAGAAAGATAATCAGAGGGCTGAAGACCAGGTCGAGGTTCAGCCTCATCTCGATCAATCGATGGATGTACTTAATGTGACAGATTTGTTGGAACTTTCTACTGAGAAAGTACCTGTTCCATCTACATTGATAATTACCTTAGCACTGTTATCTGATAAAGAATGGCTTTTGAAATAGTTTTTCGTAAAAGGCATTTAAGGTTTCGTGGTTTGTTAGTACGAATGCATCTGGACTTAGCACAAGACACCCAGAGGCATTGCAGGGAGTTCTTATTGTTGCGCCCTGGGGTTCTTCAATTGTGGGGGGCTCTTTTTTCTTAAACATCCATGTAAATGTTTAGTTAAATATCATTCAATTTCTTATATTTTTTATGAGCCCTCCCAACTGATTACTTTTGTGAATGCCAGACGATTAGAATCCTCCCTCGAGCTTCTGTGTGATCCATCATGAAGTTTAGGTGTACACCGGATATTACTCTGCTGTTTTTCTTCCATATTTGGAATTGGGGGGGTTTTTTTTAGGTAAACTCCTCCTCTTATTGTGGGCTAGTGTGAACAGACCCTTTGTCCTATTCACAGCTTCGCTTCATGTTAGACTTAGGTTTTTTCTTTTAATAGTATATTCTGGCTGTTCTGTTCTATTTCTGAACAAGATTGTTTATGTTAACTCTCTTGATTATTCATGTATAAATTGCATAAATAAAAAATAAAACAAAATAAAAAAAATCTGGTGTGTGCTAGCCTACAAATTGATGCATGTAAAATTGATTAATGTTAATTAATTAATTAATTGTCTGTACATAGTTTTCCCTGTTAATCCATGTTATTTATTCCCATGTTCTATGTAAACTCAATGTTACTTGCATACATTTATATATTCCCATGTTCTATGTAAACTCAATGTTACTTGCATACATTGTTGTATATTTTGTTCAATGTACACCGCACTGATCTTAATAGCGCGGTATAGAAGAAATGTTAAATAAATAAAATAAATAAATAAATTAGCATTCTCGCACAAACTGAAAAACATTGAACCCAAATATGTGAAATATACCAAAGAAAAACATCCAAAAACTGGGACAAAAATACAAAGATGACTAGAAAATGAACCAAAATATATTCTCTTACATATCCCTAAATGGTATTTTTCAAATGAAATAGAAGACTTTGTAAGAATGGATTGGATTTCCGCTTTTTTTTTGCCTCATAGACAGTAGTAGATATCACATCACGATAATTCCATCCCAGCATTCTGATTATGTCCCCTTAGGCTTGTCATTCCAAGTACTGTTATTGTATATTACAGTATCTGATACGGAAAGAAGTATTTCTTCCATCAGCCTGGAAGTATTATTAAAACAAAATAGCCACACCAGCATCATGGAGTACAGTTCTGTGTGCAGTATTTTACTATTTTTCTGAAAAAGTTGCAGTCCTTTAAACAATCAGAATCGAGCGGCATATATTGCAAGTAATTTGGAACCAGTGAGTCAGTGCTGGTGTAAGGAACTCTGGGTCCTTTAGTAAAGGACGAATACAAGTCCCTCGAACAAAGAATGATTCACCACAAAGGCGAATGTACAGATTTTCTGTTTTGCCAATAGGTAGCAATGCAGGACCAGTGTTAAAGAAGATTCAGTTCTCAGCTATCCACTGAATAGGAAGAATGGAGTGGGCAATTTCTGATGGAAGAGAGGAGTCTGCAATATTCACCTTGAAGCTTTCCCTTAGAGAAAGGGAGAAAGAAGACCTATCTTCTAAGAAGAGGGTTCCTAAATCCTGAACTGTGTCCATAGGAGTGAAATGAAGGGTCAGCCATACATAAATCCCTAGAGAAAAGCATTAGTTTTACCATTGTGCTTTCTTCCTAGCCAAAAAGGTGCCAGTACTCTTATGCAGAGTTCTGTCATTAATACATGAAGACTATGGGTCAGTTTTAGCAGGCAAAGAAAAGGATGCTGGTACCTAGCGCCACCAAGTATCCCGCTCTTTGCACATGCATTGTGTACTAAGCAGTGGACCGGCTGCAGTTGGTACATGCATGGCTGAAACAGCAAGTAATGGACAGCGAGTGCAGTCTGACTGAGCTTGCTGGGGTGGATTGTTAGTCCTAGATAGTTGGGACAACAGTTGTTCCTGGCTACTCACTGTTATCATAGCAGGACAGTAGCAGCAGTCTTACGCAAGCCTAGAAGGCCCCAGTGCATTTGCCATCCATGGCATCAGCTTTTTAACACTGGGCACTGACATGCACTGTTCCAGGAGAATCCCTGTCCAAAAGGGGGCAGGACACAGGTCCCAGCTGTGACTGGAACCTACAGCATGCTGCAATTGTGCAGGAAACAAGATGACCAGCATAACACACTGCAGACAATACCTGCCACACAATAGCAGTGATGTGGACCTGCCACATGGCCAACAGAAACCATCTCTAGCAGTGCAAGTTCTGGGGACTAGGTGCTGGGCGCCCATCCTCACCCTCAGGGTGATTGCTAACACTGCTCAGTAGAACAGTTTATAGTTGTTATGTGCTTGTAGCACACGCTGAAAGCTCTTTGTATTCAAACATTGCTGTGTAAAGAGGGGTGGAGGTGTAGCCTACTGGTTAGTGCAATGTTTCCATAAGCAGGGAACAAGGGTTGGGTTCCCACTTGTTCATTTTGTACCTGTGTGTTACTCAGGCCATTTCCCTGCTTGTGACAGTCCAGGCTCTGCTGTGACTTGCAGACACTCATCCTTCTACGCTTTTATGCATTCTGGCCACAATTTGGGTCAGCAAATATGCTAGTCCCCATCATGGCCTTCTGAGAGCATGGCTTTATTGGCTCTGCTGCAGCCCATTGTAGGGGGTCAGACATGTTCACCCTGCAGACGTCAGGTCCCTGCTTGGAGATGTGATGGTGAGGGTAATGCCTTGGGTCAAGATACCACAGTTTGAGGACTACTACCACTCCTTATGTGACATTTCAATGTGTTGCTATAGCATTTTATGTCTGCCACAACCTTCATGGACTGATGACACCTCATTGTGGCCTTGAACAGATCACTTACCCACCAATGGCTCAGCTGACTGCAGATCCATACAGTCTCTGTTTATCATCTGACATTACAAATTGACGGCAAGATGTACCCCGACATGAATGCACTGCTATAGCGGTATATTAATAGGCAATTACATGCATAGAGCTGTAACCTACTTGGGCAACATGAGTCATGTATGACATCATTGGCTGTGACTGTCAGCTTTGGCTCCATTACATCTTTGCAGTACATGTGGACACATCCTACCCCTTGGATAGCCACCTGCAGGTATTGCCTCATGTCCGTAAGTGCCTCATTTTCCCAGTTTGGATGACACGTGCAGTTGCTATTTTCACATTTGTCTGAGGTATTGTATGGTGGCTGTGTGGCTAGGATAGGTGTGAGTTCCACATGTCTGGTATCAGGCCTTCCAAGTGGCACCGGCACACATTTTCATGCACAGTGCAAATACGTTGAGGATGGCAGCTATGACACATTGGTACTGCAAACCCATACCACCCTCTCATCAGCTACCATCCTTCCTTCAGCCCATCCATCTGCCTCTGTCAGCTGTGTGCAGTCATGTCTTCTTGTGCAAACTGCTACACCATGGCCCACACTGGTACTCTTTTCCACATTCCGGCTCTTCACGCATGTCTCTCCTGTGCCTGATCTGCATGTCACTACTCCTACTCTGTCCTCCTGTCGCTGCACACTTCCTGCCACATCTGACTCCACTGGAGGACATGTCTTCCCCATCCTATGCCACACACTGACATTACGCCATTTTACATTGGCACCCTCCCCCTTGTGCATCAGTACAGCTGCCTCCCACATGCTCGTCCACTTTACTGGCTGCCATGTAGGGTGCCCATGGATATGGTAGGTCCATCAGCTCCCACCTGTTCTTCCATTCATCACCTTCAGATTGACTTTCCCTGCTGCTCCTTTATCCAGCGTTAGGGTTACAGTCATTTTCGGACGTTAAGGTGCATGTTTGACACCTTAACACCAGATGTCCCATTAACACACGTTAAATAGCTCATAGCGCCCTTAACGCCGGAACGCCTCCTATCCACCCTGAGCTCCTTTCACCTATAAAACCCCTTATCACTGCCATTAATGCTCTCTAAGGCCTGCTTCTTTAATGCCCTTTAGTAAACACATCCCTTAGACTTTCATTCTTTGGACACATCATGTGAAGAGAGAGATCATTAGAAAAAAACATCATGTTTGGCAAGGTTTAAGGTCAACACAAAAGAGGAAGGCCAGCAATGAGATGGATCTGTACAATAACAGTGGCTATGGATGACACTCTATGAACAATGAGCCAACTGACTGAAGACCAGACATTGATTAGCAGAACTATCCAGAAGGCCACCATGAGTCAACACCAACTTGAGGCACTTAACAACAACTATACCATTTGACCCTTTGAGACTCTAGTCTCTTTGAGACTCTTCTCTAGCCATTTTCAAATTAAGTTTCTTGAGAACATTTTCTTCCAACAGGTGGTCCATCATCCTATCCAGCTGAATTGACTTTCCAACTAATTCCCCTGAGAATGGCTCTGATTCAGGAGAAGTGATTTCTAGTTCATCTGTTTTATCTTCTAGGAAAGACCTAACATTCTGAATTAAATTTAAGACTTTCTTCAAAATAGTTTTCTGTAGCATGCTGGAAGTTTCAGTAGGAACTTCTTTATGCATTTCTTTAGAGTATTCATCTTTTAGAGGTACCGTCTCTTCACTAATGATCTTGAATATGATTATTTTCTCTCCTTTGCTTCTCACTAAGCTATCTTTGGTTCAATATTCTGTGCAATCCTTATCCTCATCCTTAAGACTTATGCCCTCCCCCACCTTCCTGGATGTTAGAATCTATCATTTAGCTTTGAATGTCCTGCCCTTTGCTGCTCCCCAAAAGCTGCCACCCATAGGTAATTGCCTAGTATGCCCAATGATTAGAATGACCCTGCTCATTACCTTTAGTGTGATCAGCATGCGTGCACTTAATGTCATCCATTGAGGTGACCGTAAATGCACTCATGCTAAGTGCTACATTGCCATGGAATGTATGTCAAAAATGGTCATGCTACCCACAATGTGGATGCTCTGCCCCAGAACCTCCCAGTTTCCACCCCAACCCCTACTAATCGGGTAGTGTGGAATTTTTAGGATAACCATACTTTTGGCATGTGCTACTTTTTACCATGACACACTTGACACACACTGAGCCCTGCACTACCCAATAGCGCAATGTAGTAAACATGTCCCACAATGCGTTCAGCACCAGAGCTGTTTGGATAGTCACAATATTCAGTTTGATGTCCGGATAACTATCCTGATAAATTTAAGATAGTTTGTTTGCTGTCCTAAATTTATTTGGATACTTAAAGTGAGAGCAGACTGAATACCACCGCTTTCCATATAACGTGGTCCTGAGCTTATGCAGAGCTTCGGCACTAGGGATGTGAATTTTGGGTTTGTTTGGACATCCATTTATGAGCCTAAAGATTAAAAGTATACACAAATCACTTGTGCACTTGTATACCTTTGATTTAACACACGTACAATTGATTTGTGCACACAGAAAGTGGGAGTATGCATAGAAGGCATGCAATTAAGATAAATATATGCAAAAATCATTTCATTTTAAATGGACTGGCTGAACTTGTTTTTGGCCCTACACTCAGCAGTATCTGAATAATGCCAAGGCAGTGTATAAGGATTTTCAGTATTATCCTTAAAGATAGGGCACCTAAGGGAATTATTCAGGCAAAGTGGTGCTTTATAAGGGTCGTTTAGGAAGAATCTGGGATGTTCAGAGCACCACATTCAAAAATCTAGCAGCAGTAAAGGGAGGCACATATAAGTGTGTTCTGAAATCGCTCCATCTTCACCCCAAAAGTAGTATGTTTTAGGCGATAACCCTGTGCAAATAACAAGGCTGGGTACATGCATGGTTGGCGACCATTTCAGAAATGTAGACATCCCCAAATTGCCCAGCTGCAGAACTGGGTACTTGGATGTGTCGGCCGGGGTAGTTCAGAAAGGGGACACCTATGTTATGAGATATGTTGTGTTATGCACATCCTGACCATCCATTTCAGACAAACAGACATGCGGTGGTGGGTCAGTAGTATGCTTGGACTATAAATTAACATGCAAGTTTCTTTGTCTTGGAAAAATTAATTATTGCATTTGTACTCTTTCCCGTGCAAGTATTTCTCTCATGAAACCAGCACTTTTTTGCACCTTATTTGTGGTCAGAGCAGCTAGAGGCATGGACACATCAACAGCCAGGGCCAGAGTTGATCATGCCATTCTGAAATTCCACCACTATGTGCATCTCTTTTGCACCTTGCCCCCGTGCTACATGGACATGCTTGCGCCAGGGACCTCAATATACTCAGCTTTCTAAAATGGGTCCGGAGATGTTTCTATGATTTGCATATCCGAATACCTGTTTTCAGACATCCAAATCACAAAGGGAGCTACCCTCATAATGGCTGCTGTTATCCTGATAATTCCCTTTGAACATTAACCTGTTTTTTATATTATATAGTGCATGACAGCTGATCATAAGCCTTGGATCGTTAATGGTTTCAAATTTGGGAAATAAACAAAAAGAATTTCCATTACAGTGTTATAATTATTTTGGGTATATTGACTCTTCTTTCAGCAGTAAACATTTATTGCTAATAGATCATACTTTAAATGTCACTTTCCTGGCAGTAAGAAGCAATCATGCAATACCACTGTAGGTATGAATATGTGAAACAAGGACCGAGTCCAACAGCTGTTCCTTTAACATTTGGAGATGTGCCCATTTAAAACCTATAAATCAATTGCAACTTTGAATGTGACACAAGTCTCCTCTATGCACTTCTTAGACTTAATAGCCTCCGACAACCTGAATCAAAGCAGGTAAAGTAAAAAAAAAAGGCAAAATATATAAATATACCAAGGCTAATGCAATAATGGCATGTTTAGACAGATATTAGCAGAAGCTCTGCCATTTCAGAGCAAACAAAACCCAGAAACGATACACTATAGACTCCACTTCATTAATGCTATCACAATTTGTGTAAGCTACAGCAAAACCTCTTGTTAAATGATACATTTTAAGTTCATATCAATAACCAGAGGTCAACTCAGATGCTAAAAAGCATGATGGCCTCACTTTTTTAACTTACCAAAATACTTGGCATAGGGAAAATCTGTTTCCTAGTTTTTAAAGAAACAGACATGAGGACTCTGTGAGCTATCAATTCTCATATCATCCTCAACCTTTGGCTTAGCCGGCATCTAAATGCTAAATGTGATAACATTTGTCACCACATGCAGCACACATCAGGTATCAAACAAATGTGGAAAGCTTGCTAGGAAAGTTTCACCTTTCTTTGGCTGATGTGTTTTTCAGAGAGACACCGAAATGAGTTGCTATTTCCTGAAGGGAATTTGATAGCAGAAGAAGCTTCTGCGGGTAAGTGAGCACGACTTTGCTTTAAATTTGGTGACTTGGGATATAAGATATTGTGACTTGTTTGGAAAATTCTCTATTTTAAATTCTTTAAAAGCATAAAATAATTAGTGTCTTAACCTAGAATTAATTTGCCTTAGGCCTTTTAAATAAAACAGACAAGCATTTATGGCAAGTAGATTTTTTTAGAATTAATTTGCCCTAATCTGTAGATATGCCTCTTAGAGGTTGTAAACAAAGCAAACAGGTAGTTAATCTTTTCCCGCCTACCCGCAGGCATATCTCTTACTTTATAGTGGGTTTTCCTTTGGCCTGATCCTTTGGTGCCATTTAGTTTTAGGAGGGGCAAAGATGGGGGGATGAGAGATGGGGCTAAGGTGGAATTTAGGAGGGATAAATTAGACAAGGGGCAGTTCTGGGAGAAGGCACTCCTTAGATGAGAAACTCTGCAAGGTTATGGGTTGCAAAATTTGGTGCAGATTTAGATGGATGTTTTGAAAGATACACTGGAGGAGGTGGGCCCTTTAAAGTCAATTAGGGTGTTGGGTAAGAAGGACCAGAATAGGGGATGGTTTACCACTGAGTTGTTGCAGGTGAAAGGAGCTCACAGGAAATAAGACGATTATGGAGAAGGAAGGCAAATGAGTACTGATGGTTAGTGCAGATGGCAAAAAAGAAAGCTTGTTTGGCTCATATTTTAACTGCAAGAAAAAATGTCTAAAGAATTATTCTGGATTAAAAAGCATTTGCTGGGGTTACAAAGAGGGATAGAGTTGTTGGGATGGTGAATGTGGAGCAGGTTGCAGATTTCTCTGAGCGATGCAGAGGCCACAGAAGATGAGGAAGAACTGGGACAAGGGATGGGAGGTGTTAGAGGGGTGGCCCAGGAGAAATTGCAGGAGTTGTTTAAATGAATCCATGTTAGCTAGATGAATTTGGATCCAGTAACTGGGTGCTTGCTGTTGTGTTGCCCTGAGGTAATGGTGGAGTTGATTAATCCATTTTTTGAACAAGGAGTCTATCCTGGCTCATTGAAGGAAGTCATTGTTATCTCTGTGTTGAAGAAGGGGGTGATATGACCTGTGGAAATCTTCGATCAATTTCATCTTTGGCGACATTGGCCAAAGCTATGGAGCAGAAAGTGGTGAAGCAGCTGGTTGATTTTTTGGAAAGGGTGAGTGGATTAGACTGGGGACAAGCAAGGTTCCAACAGGGCTCTGGAACTGAGTCTTTGTCGGTGGTTGTGGCAAACAGTCTACCAGGCAAGGGATAAAGTTGAAGCGGTGCTAGTAATAGCACTGGATTTATCTGTGGCTTTTGATTTGGTGGAGTGGAGTTCTTTGATGCGGAGGTGCAGTCAAAGGGGTTTTACAGGGTCAGTTCTGGCATGGATTGCCTCCTTCCTGTAAGAATGGACTTTCAGAGTTAGGTGGAGGAGATCAATGTTATCTTGGCGACACCTGCCCTTTGGGGGTGCTGCAAGGCTCTGCGCTCTCACCAATTATTTTCAATATTTTTATGCAGTCACTGGGAGACATTATTCGGAATTTTGGGTTTCAGAGTTTTTGATACCATTAAGAAATGGAGTGGCAAGTTTCAGGGTGACTGCTCTGGTGGAGTAGAATAAATTCCCCATTATGGCGTGGCAGGAATTAGATACGGGTTGTTTTAGGAAACTTCTGAAGACCTCTTTGTTTCCTGCTTAAAGGGCTGCAGAGTGGAGGGTTGAGCAGCTTGCTGGGTCCACAGCCTTTTAGTCTGTTTTTATTGTAAACTGCTCAGAATGTTGGACATGGTAGTGGCATTTAAATGTTTTTAAATAAATAAAGAGTGAAATTGGTGAGATAAGATGGTGGCACACTGCTAGTTGCCTATTGGATTACTCCTTCTAACATTTCGTTCTTACCTGTTGTCATGCATGTGAAGAAGGGAAAGGGGCCAGCTACGTCTCTCAAGGCTGGGATCCCTAGCTCTTTGCAACTGCAGCGTATCGATGGACGTCTGCAGCCAAAATCCCAGAAAGTTGCTCTGGTATGTGAGACCTCTGCTGTGACTCATGCAAGTAGAGTGTCTGGTCACTGGGTGGGAGTTGGGTATTGGAATCATGGAAATTAGTTGGGGCTTTTTTGTTAAATGTAGCCACATTACCTGTTGCCATTAACACAAGTGCACTTAATGCCACCTCAAGGGCAGTATTTATTTATTTATTTATGCAAGCTCTGGATATACCGCTAGGGCCGGAGCATAAAAGCGGTTTACAATATAAAAACTGCTAATGATAGGAAAGAAAAGGAACATCAGTCAATTGAGAGGACAGAGCAGCAAAGGATAGACGGATGAGCGAGAAGGGAAATATAGGAAGTGAGGAGACAGACAAATATACAGAGAAACATTCGGATTGGTGGTTACTCAGAATGACTGGTCATCCAGGGTGGGTGAGGAGGTGTATTGAATGCTAGCTAGAAGAGAATGCTAGCTAGGGCAGCTTTAAACCTAGGGAAAGAAAGCTCAGAGTGGTGAGTTGGGGGACAGAGTTCCACAGCCTGGGACCCAAAAAGAAAAAGGCAGCACCTCAAGTGCGTTCAAGATACGCCGGGGAGACAGAGGGGAGGGCTAAATGGTGAGTATGAACAGGAGAATGTCAGTGCTTTTCACACCCTATCTCTACCCATTACCTGCCCCAATCCCACTCCAACCCATGGTAAGCAATTAGCATGGGACTTTAACCATGTTGCTGATTTTATCATACAGTAACCATTAACTCAGCCCCACACTAATGTTTAGCCAGTGCTAAAAGCCATGCTGAGTTCTTACTGCACTTCAGTAGACAGTTATTTAGGAAAAAGCTACTTAATTTATGCATCCAGTATGTACCTAACTTAGAACATTGTTTAAAGTGAAAGTATCTGCATTTATTTATTTACATTCTCTTATATACTGTGCTATTCTGCATCAGTGTGGTTTACATTGAACAAACTGAAATTACATTGAACAGGGCATTATAACTTGGAGATAACTATTTTACAGGGAACATGGGCAATGGAGGGTTAAGTGGCTTGCCCAAGACCACAAGGAGCACCTGTGGGACTAGAAACTCCAGTCCTTCCAGCCCAAGGTTGCTGTCCTCTAGTGGGATTTGAACCCCAAACCTTCTGGCCTGAAGTACCTTGCCCCAACCACTTGCCCCAACCTTCTGGCCTGAAGTACCTTGCCCCAACCACTAGGCCAGTCCTCCACGCCACTTTCCTTTTTGACAATTATCCCACCAATAATACCCACACACACATTTACACCTGCTATATAGTATGGTCAACATTTTCAAGAACACAGGTGAGGATTTTTAAAAATCTAGAAATATGACATAAATCCAAACCCTGTCAGCTCATTTTGGGTAAAAATATGTTCAAAATGGCATTTCAAGAATATTTTTATCTGCATAAACTCCATGTTGTATACCAAGCAATCTCCATGCATAAACCCTTGTTTTGTGTATGGAAATGGGTTTAAAAATTATCTCCCAAACTACAAAGTGCTTATAGCTGTGCTACCCAGTACCCTTTCACCTGGGTGGTCCAAGCACTTTTATTTTGCCCTGGTCGCCACCAGCAGGTGATGACCCCTTACAGGATTTTCTTCTCTTATTCCAGCACACTTCAACCTAGCAGCCTTTTACGAAAAGGTTCAGGAGTCTTTGCTTCTACCAGTGGTGTGGAGGAAGAAGGGTAACCCAACTCCTCCTTTTTAGGGGTATATACTACTTAATTACGTTACTGTAACATTCCCTATTAAATATGCTACACAAAATACATAGTATGCAAATCTTGTGGGAAATTACGCACTACTCAAATATCTAGAGACAGGCTGTCACCTACACAAAGGAACCTTGTAGTTGTTGCTAAGTGCAGTTGAGTCAGTATCAATTCATGGCGACCCTCTGGATAGTTATCCTAAACTGCGTTCAGTCTTCTGTCAGGCAGCTCAATGTTGACAGAGTGGTACCCATAGCTGCTGTTATTGTATCAATTCATCTCATCGCTTTCGCGTTAATCTTCTACCTTGCCAAGCATAATGTCTTTCTCTAATGATCTCTCTCATCGCATGATGTGTCCAAAGTATGAAAGTCAAAGTTTTGTCATCTGAGCTTCTAAAGAAAGCTTAGATTTGATTTCCTCTAGTACTGACTGGTTTGTTCTTTGGGCAATCCATAGTATACACAGTATTTTTCTCCAGAACTGCAATTCAAAGGCATCAATTTTCTTCCTGTCCTTCTTTTTCACTGTCCAACGTTTGCATCCATATGACGTTATTGAAAATACCATGGCTTGAACGAGTTGAATCTTTGTATGGAGAGAGATAGCTCTGCTCTTGAGAATCTTGTCTAGGTCCTTCATAGCCATTCTGCCAAGAGCAATGCATCATCTGATTTCTTTACTGCTTGTCATTTCTTTATTTATAGTTGATCCAAGTAGGTTAATGTTGTCCACTATTTCAATTTCTTCTCCATCAGTGATGAACTTATTGATTTTGCCAGTTGTCAGGATCTTTGCCTTCTTTACATTAAGGTACAAGCCCATTTTAAGATTTTCTTCCTAAGCAAATGTTTCAGATCGTCTTCACTTTCAGCCAGTAATGCTGTATCAACAGCATAGCGAATGACAAACTAGTATAGAGGATTCATTTGTACTGCGTCGGCTAGCTAGTTGCTGGGGCTGTGGTGGCACAGTCTTCTGGGTAATACAAGAGGAAGAGGTGATGTTTTAAAGCTTTCCTAAACTGGACTAAGTCGGGGATTGCCCGGATGCTAGGTGGGAGGGTGTTCCAGCATTTAGGTGCACAGAATTTGAAGACTCTGTTTACTGTTGCCTGGGTGGACTGGGTTATCTCTTTCGGGATTATTAGTGTGTTGACCGCTGCTGCTCTTCTAGATCTGGTAGGGGGGTTGCTCTTTATGAGCTCTGTTAGGGATGAGGAGGAGAGGGAGGATGGCTTTGAACGTCAGCAGTAAGGTTTTGAATGTGAGCCTGCCTTGAATGGGGAGCCAGTGAAGCTATTTCAGGATGGGCGTTATGTGGTCCCTCCTAGATGTTCCCTGAAGAACTCTTGCTGCTGAGTTCATCATGAGCTGTAGCGGGTGCAGAGTGGACTGAGGGAGACCCTGAAGTATGGCATTTGCAGAGTCAAAATGCGGTATGATCAGTGCTTGATAGATTGTCCGGAAGTCATCCGGTTCAAGCAGGAAGCATAGATGCCGGAGAGGTCGGATCTTATGGTATACTGCTCTTGCTATATTGCTTATGTGCGTCTTCATGTCTAGTGGCTAGTCTAAGGTGACTCCGAGGTATCTGATAGAGGGTTTGGTTAGAAGTTCAGCTTCCTTGACCTTCAGGTATGGTGGTGTGATGAAGTTTGGATTTCTTGTGACGAATAGGACATCTGTTTTCTTATGTTGAATTCGAAGATTTTGGTTTTGGAGCCAGATGGATACTGCATTGAAACAGTCTGTCAGTGGGGAGAGGTCTGGGTTGTCTGTTGAGAATGGCATATAAAGGAGGACATCATCAGCGTATACTAAGCAGTTCACCTTGAAAGACCGTATGATGTCACATATAGGCTGCATGTATATGTCGAACATCAGCGCAGAGAAGGAGGATCCCTATGGGATGCCTTGATTCTGTTGGAATGGTTCTGATGTTGAGGTCCCTGATCATATGTGCTGCCACCATTCAGGTGCTGTGCCACATACTCCCTTCTCCTTGAGTCGTCGCAGGAGGAGCTCGTGGCTTACTGAATCGAAAGCGGCTGCTATGTCCATGAACATGAGAACATACCCTTGACGGATGTTGTCAATTCCAGCCATTATGTTGTTAGAGCATGGTGAGGTGTGTTTCATCACCATGTGCCTCTCTAAAACCGTGTTGACAGGGATTGAGGGGAACGGATGCTTCGATGTGTTCTTGAATTTGTCTTTGGACATCTTTTTCAATAATTTTGGCCAGAAGCGGTATGCTTGATATCGGTCTGTATGAGTCTGCCCTCTTTAGGTCGAGCTTGCTGTTTTTTAGAAGCGGTCTGATGGAGGTCCGTTTAAGGGATTGGGGGAATGTGCCTGTTGTGAAGGAACGGTCCATGAGCCTGGCTATAAAAGGGCTGAGGTCTGCTCGTAACTCCTTTATCCAGAAAGCAGGACAAGGGTCGGTTTGTGCGGTGGTCATGTTGATCACAGCAATGGTATCTTCAATATGTTTCTTGGATGGCGTGGAGTATATGGCCAGGGTTGATGGATATCTTGGCTCGAGTGCGATGGTAGGTTCCGGGGACTTATTTGTCTTGCAAAGCTTTGATTGTAAGTAATCTGAAAATTCTTGGGGGTGTATCTCACTTGGTTGCTCAGGTGATGGTTCTTTTGTTAGGTTCTTAACAAGTTCGAACAGGTCGTGGGGTTTGTTCAAAGACGCTATAGTGCATCTGTTTGGAATTTTTTCATGCTCTCTGTAACTGTTTGGAGGTGCTTCTCCAGTTGAGAGTTATATGCCTGCCGGTCTTCAGTAGAGTGTGATCGGCGCCAACGTCTTTCCAGCTTCCTCAGGAGGGTGAGTGATGATCTAAGCTTGGCGGAGTACCAAGGTGCGAACATAGAACAGGCATTAAACATCGAATCTAGTTAACATAGAACAAGTAATTAGAAACAAGCAGTTATGTCAACTTCCTCCAATCTTCACACTTCAGTTGTCTTCCTACAGTCCTGCTTCTCTGATTATTTGTTCTGCATATAAATTAAACCATAAAAAAACCCTGGTCTATAGAAAGAAACCACCAATCAGATTTTCATACTTTTTTTGTTGGAAAAGCCATCACAGTAAAGAGGACACAACCTCCTACCGCTGCGGCCCGTCCATTTTAATAAGAAAAAACTTTATATCAGTTCATAGCAGCTTATATTTTACTTAGCTGAAAAAAGGGTTGCTGTATAGACCGGGGTTTTTTTTATGGTTTAGGTTTTTTTTATGTTTTTTTTATGGTTTAGGTTTTTGACCTGGTTGGGTATTTCTATTTTTCTGCATATAAATTAAACAGGTTGGGGGAAATTATGCAGCCTTGTCACACAGAAACATCGAGCACGATTCCAGTAGGGGCACGCCCAGGTCATCCGGACAGCCCCAAGCAAGACGGGCCCATTACGACCTAATTCTGGACCATGAGATGGTAGACAGAATCAGACCCGAGGACGGCCCAGTGTGCCCCTGCCACCTGTGAGGATGTCCTTCCCGCAGATGCCCCCAACTCTGGTGTCCTTGGCCCACCTTTTCCCTGCCACCCAAACCAAAGCCAGCCTGCTGTGGCCTGGATCGGGTGCAGCTCTGCCCCAAACTCAGCCCTGGCCCCGGGGGAGATCCCCGGGCCTGATCACTGGGGTTTTGCTGCTTATTCCACCTTTGAGGTAGAATAAGCCACGTGTTCTCAAGGGTCCTGCAGGACGTACAGGACCGTGACCAGAATCGGCCTTGTATGTCCTGATGGGCTGGCCTGCACCTACGCTGCCCCACCCCTGCTCTACCCCGATCCCGTCCCCACCTGCTCTCCCTGTCCGGATGCACAGGATCTACAAACAGTGCCGGCCCATTCATTGTGTGAGAATGTTGCCCGCACATGGCCCCATGCCTCAGGGGGCCCTATGCCCACCTGTCTGTCTTCAGAGGGAGCTGGGGAGGCCCAAAACATGGCATGCCAGCTTACCTCTGCAGAGCCATGAGAAAGAATGATGTTTTCCTTCTTTCCCACGGATCTATTAAAGTTAACCCACCAATGTGCTGAGTATCGGGAGGGTAAATGGGGGAATTTCCTTTCTTGCACGAGACAGGAAATGCCCCGTTTAACCTCCCAGCAATTAGCGCACCAACGGGTCAACTTTAACAGAGCCACAGGAAAGAAGAAAAATGCTGTTCTTTCTCATAAGAACATAAGATATGCCATACTGGGTCAGACCAAGGTCCATCAAGCCCAGTATCCTGTTTCCAATAGTGGCCAATCTAGGTCATAAGTACCTATCACTTTCCCCAAAAGACACAGGTTCCTCAATGCTTGTATTGGGTCAAGCAGTGATATCCCATGTCCCTTTTAATAATGGTTTATAGACCTTTCCTCCAGGAACTTGTCCAAACCTTTTTTTCAACCCAGCTTTTACTGCATCCTCCGGTAACAAATTCCAGAGTTTGATTACACGTTGAGTGAAAAAAATATTTTCTCTTATTAGTCTTAAATAGGTTACCCTGTGGCTTCATTGCACGTCCCCTAGTATTTTTATATTCTGATGATGTAAACAATCGTTCTACATTTACCCATTCCACTCCATTCATTAATTTATAGACCTCTATCATATCTCCCCTCAGCCGTCTCTTTTCCAGGTTGAAGAGTCCTAACCTTTTTAGCCTCTCTTCATAGGAGTATCCTTCCATCCCCTTTACCATTTTGGTGGCTCTTCTCTGAACCTTTTCTAATAACGCTATATCTTTTTAAAGATACGGCGACCAGAATTGCACACAATATTCAAGGTGCGGTCGTTTTGTTTGTTTTATTTTCCATTCCTTTCCTTATGATACCTAGCATTCTATTTGCTCTCTTGGCTGCCGCTACACTGGACGGAGGGTTTTAACATGTTATCCACGATGACGCCTAAATATTTTTCCTTGGTGGTGGTTCCCAATGTGGAAACTTGCATCCTGTAACCATAGTTTGGGTTGTTCTTTCCTAGGAGCATAACTTTACACTTGTCCACATTAAATTTCATCTGCCATTTGGATGCCCAGTCTTCCAATTTATCAAGATCCTCGCAGCTCCAAAGAGGTGAGCTGGGGTGCCAGGTTTCAGGCCTCCCCGGCTCCCTCTGAAGATGGTCAGGCAGGCACGAGGCTCTTCTGGGGTAGGGGGAGCTTGGACTGGAAATGGACTGATTGGGGTGGGTTAGGATTGGTAATGGGCTGATGGGGGGCTAGGACTGGAAATGGGCTTATTATGGAGGGCTAGCACTGGAAATGGGCTAATACACAGGCTTGTACAGGAGATGGACTGATTAGGGGGGCTAGCACTGGAAATGGGCTGATGGAGGGCTAGGACTGTAAATGGGCTGATTAGAGGGAGATAGCACTGGAAATTGGCTGATGGGGGATAAGACTGGAAATGAGCTGATTGGGGAGGGTAGCACTGAAAATGGGCTGATGGGGGCTAGGACTGGAAATGGACTGATGGGGGGGCTAGGACAAGAATGTTTATGTTTATGTTTATTTCATCACTTGATATAACGCCCTTCAAACCATTGAGGTAGTGTACAATCAATAACAAAGAAAGTAGGCCACATCCTAGAAAAAAGGAAGGAACTACAATTGTTAGACAGGAAAGAATAAGACCCAATCATTCAAGACAGAAAGCAAAGGAACAGAAATAACAGTAATAAAATCAGTAGAGGGGATCTGGAAGGTCGAAAGTAGAGGAAAAGAGATGTGTTTTGAGAAGGGACTTAAATGTTAAGTAAGTCTGTTCCAGACGTAGAGCAGAGGGGAGAGAGTTCCACAATGATGGACCCAGGAAAAAGAAGGCAGAGAGATGGGTGGATTGGAGATGTGCTTATGAGCGTGAATATGCAACCGGTTGATATGGATGGATCAAAGGCTACAGGAGGGAGTATGAGAGTGAAGATCTGCCAGGTATTGCAGGGTATGGGTGTAGATGGCTTGATGAACAAGTATCAGGACTTTATAGAGGAAACAATAGCTAATTGGGAGCCAATGCAGCTGACAAAGAAGGGGAGTGACATGGTCACGATGAGTGGTATGTGTGATTTTTTTAATTATTTTATTTTTTATTTATTTATAGTTCTTTTATACCGCACTCTTTTTCGTCAGCGCGGTTTACATTAAACAGAATACTCATTGCAAGCAACAGACTGTAATGAGTTTACATATAACAGGCGAATACAACTAGGAATTTAACCATGGGAAACTTTGTACATATTTGTAAAAACTTTGTAAAACTTAGTACATATTTGTAAAGAACCTTTATACTTTGAGAAACTTTGTACATATTTGTAAAGAAGAATCTATATACAAAGGATAGAATTTCTTAGTATGAGGTATTTACAATTTTACTGTGCATTTTAGAAGGATGATAATGTGCTTTGGAAATGCAGAATGAAGAGGTGATGTTTTATGGCTTTTCTGAAATGCTTAAGGTCAGTAATAGCTCTTATGTTGGGGGGTAGGTTGTTCCAACATCTAGGTGCGTAGTATGCAAAGGCCCTGTCTGTAGTTGAACGTTTGCATTTTGTGGTCTCAGGTGGTGTAACTAGGGTGTTTATCGCTGCTGACCTCCTGGCTCTGATGTCGGGGGTGGGATGGAGGAGTTTTGACATTGAAGAAGGAGCTATAGTATTTATCACTTTAAATGTCATGAGAAGAGCTTTATATGCTATTCTGCAGTATATGGGGAGCCAGTGAAGCTCCATTAGGATGGGTGTTATATGTTCGCTCTTTGAAGCACCATATAGTACCCGGGCTGCGGCATTCATGGCAAGTTGTAAAGTATTTAGGGTGTTTTTAGGAAGACCATGGAGTATTATGTTCGCATAGTCGAAGTGGGGTGTGATTATGGTTTGGAATATGGTTCTGAAGCTGTCTGGTTCAAGCATGTTTTTCAGATGGCGTAGGGTCCTTATCTTGAAATAAATGGTTTTCACCGTGCGGTTGATATGTTCTTTAAAGTCCAGGCGATGGTCCAGTATTACTCCAAGGTATTTTATGGAGGGCTTGATTGGGAGGTCTGCATCTCGTACTTTTAGGGTCTCAGGGGGTGAGAATTCTCTGTTTTTAGTGACTATCAGTACCTCGGTTTTTTTTATAGTTTATTCGCATATTCTGGGTTAGGAGCCAGTCTGCTATTGCGTTAAAGCAATCTACCAGTGTTGTGTAGTCTGGGAGCTTGACATTGATTGGTGTGAATATTAGCACATCGTCAGCGTAGATCAACGAGGATATGCCAAAGGACCGAGTGATGTCGCATATAGGCTGCATGTAAATATTAAATAGCAGCGCGGATAGGGATGATCCCTGGGGTACTCCTTGTTTTAACTGGAAAGATTGTGAGGTACCTGTAACAGTCCTGACGTGTTGTAAGCGATCTTCGAGATATGATTTGCACCATTGCCATGCTAGCCCGTGGATTCCTTTGTCATATAGATGGGTTAGTAGTATTTCATGGTCCACCGAGTCGAATGCTGCAGATATGTCGAGAAATATTAGGGCAAAGCCTTTTTTAATGTCGTCTAATCCACTGATGAGTGTGTTGGTTAATGTGGTTAGCAGTGTCTCTACACCGTGGGCTTCCCTGAATCCGTGCTGACTGGGGTCGAGGGGGGAGGAGGTGTCTATGTGTTGTTGTATCTGATTGTTGGTTACTTTCTCGATTATTTTGGATAGCAGCGGTATACTAGATATCGGGCAGTATGATTCTTCCTTTGTTGGGTCTAGTTGGTTGTTCTTTAGCAACGGTCTTATAGAAGTCTGTTTTAGTGCCAATGGGAAGATGCCAGTTGAGAAGGACATCTTTATTATTTCTGCTATGACTGGGCTAAAGTCGGATCGCATAGTTCTTATCCAGTGCGCTGGGCATGGGTCGTTAGGAGCTGTGGTGGTATTCATTTTGACTATAATGTCTTCCACGTATTTAGCTGAGGGTGATGAGAGCTTCAGTAGTGGGAGAACTCGTATGTGTTGCTGGGGGGGACTTGGAGATGAAGAAGTTGTTGTTCTGATCGCTTTGGATTGTATAAAGTTGGCATATTTCTGCGGGTGTATGGGTTCCTGTTGAGGTGGTGATGGTTCTGTAGTTAGTGACTTTACTAGATTGAAGAGTTCACGAGGTTTATTTAGGGAGCGGTTGAGGAGTTCAGCGTGGTAGGTTTTTCTTGTGTTCCATATTGCTTCACGATGGGCTCGCAGGTGGGATAAGTATGTTTGTTGAACTGTTAAATTATGAGATCTACACCATTTTCTTTCGAGCTTCCTCAAGATAGTAAGGGACTTCCTTAGATCTTGGGAGAACCATGGTGCAGATGGTTTCTTCACTATATTATTCTTTGTTGTTGGGTTTTTATGGGCTGGTGGTAGTATGGCGTATTGGTTGATGGTTTCATTCCATGTGGTGACCATGTCATTGATGTTGGTAGAGGGTTGATTGAGTATTGGAAGTATATGTTTCTTGATTTCCTCTTCGTTGAGAGGTCTGAAGCGTGTGGAGTTTGTTGGTGAACGTTTAGTTGTGTCCGTTGATGGGTCCTTGTGTGCTGGTATTGTGAGTGTTATTAGGCTATGGTCTGACCATGGGACCGGAGTGATGGATAGGTCGAAATCATCATTTGTGGACGTGTAAGTGGGTGGAGCGAAGACAAGGTCGAGCATATTGCCACGTTGATGAGTGGGTTGATTTATGAGTTGATTGTAGTTGAGGTTTTTCATTGCATCTAAGAATGAGTTAGAAAGGGCAGTTTGTATGGAAGGGAGGTTGAAGTCGCCCATTAGCCAGTTAGGTTTATCTGGGTGTACTGGGTTGCAGGCTAGGTCAATTACGCTGGAAAGTTCTTCTGATGATGAGTTTGGTGTAATATATATAAGGTTGATGGTATTGTGGTTGTTGTATATTGAGATAACGTCTAGTTGTTTTGTGCTCTTGGTTGTGATTGTACGATATTGAAGGTCGGTCTTTGCTATTATGGCAACACCTCCTCCTCTTTTATTCGCTCTGTTACATGTGTATGTGGAGTAATTAGGTGGTGTGAGTTGGTTTATTATAACTGAGTCGGAGTCAGAAAACCATGTTTCTGTGACCATTAGAATGTCTAGTTTTTGTTTGATTATTAGGTCCGAAATGGCTGGCCATTTTTTACGTGCAGATCTGGCGTTTATGAGGGCGCATCTGAGTTCTTCTTGTTGAGGAACAGGTCGGTTGCGTTTTGTGATGGGTGTTTGGTCTAATGCAATGTGTAGAAGGTGAGAGTGTCTCTTATGGCAGGGGTTTTGTGTATATTGGTGAAAGTTGTGGAAGTGTTTTTTGTTCGTGCTATGTAGTGTAGTGATATGGTGGTGATCTTGGGAGAGTGAATTGGCTTCATATAATACACTGAGGAGTAGGCAAACTAACGTTATGGCTGGAGAGGTCATGGTTGCTAAAATGTGGGAAAGAAGTGGCTTTGGGGAAGAAGTGATGAGCCTGGCTGCAGTATTCTGATTCTGAATCAATTGTAAATGGTGAAGTTGATACGGTGGGGGCATCAGCAAGAGCAAGATTGCAAAAGTCAAGTCAATAATAGCAGAAGGATAGTGAGTGCTTGGGAGGATAAGAACGGACATATGGAGCATATATGGCGGAGATAATAAAAAGAGTGATGGGTTAACTGAAAAATGCGATCATGAAAAGTAAGCTTTAAATCAAGGAGCACTCCTAGGTAGTAAAGGGAGGAGACCAGAGGGAGAAGTGTGTGGGACAGAACTGGGGCTAAAGAGGGGCAAGTGCCATTGTGAACGAACCATATAGCTGATGATTTTGAAAGATTCATGTGCAAACAGTTGTGAGTAAGCCAGGCAGAGACCTGGGAGAGGCAGGCATTGAGAGGTGTCAGGCCCGGGTTGGAGGGGTCAGTGTGGTGGAGAATGATAATATCATCAGCGTAGTAGTATGCTGACAGTCCTGACTGTTGAATAAGTAAAGCCAGGGGTGCCAGGAAAATATTGAATAAAAGAAATGCCAAGACTGAACCTTGGGGGACACCAGAGTGAAGAGGGAAAGGAAAGGAGGATGTGGTACCAGTGATAACAGAGAAAGACCTGTTGAAGGAATGGAACCAGTGAAGCACCGAGCTCCACAGACCAGTGTCACACAGCCTAGACAGGAGAGTGAGTGATCCACAAGGTCGAAAGCTGAAAAAGGATCCAAGGACACCATCACCGAGATATCACCACGGTCATGTGAGGAGTGTATTCCACTTAAGAAAGCTGCCATGATAGTCTTCACACTATGACCCAGGTGAAAGCCTGATTGACGAGGGTGAAGAATGTGTGTTGAATCCAGGTGATGGGACAGTTGGGCAAAAACAGCCTTCTCGAGGATCTTTGATAGAAAACATAGAAACATAGAAACATGATGACAGAAAAAGACCACATGGCCTATCTAGTCTGTCCTTCCATAACAACAACTACAACAGTCCACTTTTTACCTTTAGAGATCCTCTGTGTTGGTCCCATGCTTTTTTGAATTCAGTTACTGTCCTCATCTCTACCACCTCCACTGGGAGACTATTCCATGGATCCACTACTCTTTCCGTAAAGAAATATTTCCGCATATCACTCCTGAATCTATCTCCCTTAACCCTCATCCCATGTCCCCTCGTAGCAGAACTTGCTTTCAATTGAAAGAGGCTCTCTCCCTGAACATTTATGCCATGGAGGTATTTAAACATCTCAATCATATCACCTCTATCCCGCCTTTCCTCTAAGGTGTACATATTAAGATCCTTAAGTCTGTCCTCCATAGCCCATGTTCCCTGTAAAATAGTTATCTCCAAGTTATAATGCCCTGTTCAATGTAATATCAGTTTGTTCAATGTAAACCACACTGATGCAGAATAGCGCGGAATATAAGAGAAGGTAAATAAATAAATATGCTTTATAATGAAGCCCATTAATCATTTTAGTAGCCACCCTCTGCACCGACTCCATCCTGTTCACATCCTTTTGAAGGTGCGGTCTCCAGAATTGCACACCATACTCCAAATGAGGTTGAACCAAAGACTTATACAGAGGCATTATCACCTCCTTTTTTCTGCTAGCCATTCCTCTCTGTATGCACCCAAGCATCCTTCTAGCTTTTGCCGTCACCTTTTCTACCTGTTTAGCTACTTTAAGATCATCAGACACAACCATGCCTAGGTCCCGCTCTTCTTTGGTGGACAAAAGTACTTCACCTCCTATACTGTATTGCTCCCTTGGATTGCTGCAGCCCAAATGCATGACCTTACATTTTTTAACATTAAATCCCAGCTGCCAAATTCTAGACCATTCTTCAAGCTTAGCTAGATCCCTCCTCATGTTATCTACACCCTCCTGGGTGTCTACTCTATTGTAGATTTTGGTATCATCTGCAAAGAGGCAAAACTTACCCGACAGCCCTTCTGCTATATCACTAACAAAGATGTTAAAAAGAATCGGACCAAGGACAGATCCCTGGGGCACACCACTGGTAACATCCTTCTCCTCAGAGTGAGCTCCATTTACTTGTACTCTTTGTCGCCTCCCACCCAACCAATTTCTAACCCAAGCAGTAACTTTAGGGTCCATCCCTAGGGTGCTCAGTTTGTTTATAAGTCACCTGTGAGGAACAGTGTCAAAGGCTTTACTGAAATCTAAATACACCACATCTAGAGCTCTCCCTCGGTCCAACTCCCTGGTCACCCAGTCAAAGAAATCAATCAGATTTGCCTGACAAGACCTGCCTCTGGTGAATCCATGCTGCCTTGGATCCTGTAATCCGCTGGACTCCAGAAATGTCACCATTTTCTCTTTCAGCAGCGTTTCCAATAATTTACTCACCACCGAAGTTAAACTAACCGGCCTGTAGTTTTCAACCACATCCTTACTTCCGCTTTTGTGTAAAGGCACCACATGAGCCTTTCTCCAGTCCTTTGGCACCACTCCTGACTCCAACGAGGCATTGAAAAGGTCAGTCAGTGGAGTTGCTAGAACGTCCAAGTTCCCTCAGCATTCTAGGGTGTATCCCATCTGGTCCCATCGCTTTGTCTACTTTAAGTTGAGCTAGTTTCTCACGAACACAGTCTTCTCAAAATTGTTCAAGATGTCCCTCGCTTCTGTTCTTATTTGTGGGTGTTTTCTGAGGTCCTGCTCCTGGTTCTTTATCTGTGAACACAGAACAAAAATATTTGTTAAGCAATTCTGCTTTATCCTTATCAGCTTCTACATATTCCCTCCCTGCACCCTTGAGTCTGACAATAAACTTTTGCCCTTCCTCTTCTCACTAATATATCTGAAAAATGTCTTATCTCCCCATTTTATTGCATTGGCTATTTCCTCCTCCTTTTGAATCTTTGCCTTCTTGACTACTTTGCTAGCTTCTCTAAGTTTTTCCAAATACAGATGCCTGTCTTCCTCTCTCTGTGATCTCTTGCATTTCATGAAGGCCTCCCTCTTTTTCTTCACTTTTTCAGCTACTTCCTTCGAAAACCATAGCGGTCTCCTTTTCCTTTTGCCTTTATTTACCATTTTAACAAAAAGGTTGGTTGCCCTTAAAATACCCCCTTTCAGTTTTGCCCACTGTTTTTCTACATCCCCCAGCTGTTCCCATCCCACTAACGACTCCCTGAGGTATTGGCCCAACTTCGCAAAGTTAGCCTTCCTAAAGTCTAAGATCCTCACCTTGGAATGGATTCTAACAGCCCTAGTCCTAATACTGGACCACACCATCTGGTGATCACTGGATGCAAAATGATCTCCCACTACAACATCAGAAACACTTTCACCATTGGTAAGCATCAAGTCCAGTATGGCCCCTTCACGTGTGGGGTCTGTTACCAATTGCCTGAATAGTTCTCCCTGTAGAGAATCGAGGATCTCCTTACTTCTAGATGATACTGCAGCAGGAATGTGCCAAACAACATCTGGCATATTCAAATCTCCTATCAGTAGCACTTCCCCTTTCCAAGCAATGCTGCGTATGTCTTCAATTAACTCTCTGTCCACCTCTTCCTCTTGTGAGGGAGGTCTGTATATCACACCAATGCAAATAGATTTCTCTTTCCCTCTTTCTAGTTTAACCCACAATGCCTCCTCTCTCCCTTTTAAGCTCTGTAATTCCAAAGCTTTAATAGTAGTTTTTACATATAGTGCCACTCCTCCTCCCCTTCTTCCTACCCTGTCCTTTCTGAATAAAGTATAGCCAGGTATAGTTACATCCCAGTCATGGTTTTCTGTGAACCATGTTTCTGTAACTGCCACTAAATCCAAGTCAGCCACTCCCACCAAAGCTTCAACTTCAGGGATCTTATTTCCCATGCTACGGGCATTAATACACACTGCTTTCCATATGTTACCCCTGTTACCCATTTCCATAAAAGTATTTAATGTATCACCTACCTGGGGGCTTTCACTTACCTGGGGGCTTTCTTCACCCATCCCTAACGAATCTAGTTTAAAGCCCTCTTCAGTAGATTAGCCAGTCTACTACCGAAGGCGCGTTGACCTTTCTTGGACAGATGGATGCCATCTCTGCTCTGCAACCCTTGAAACAGCATCCCATGGTCTAGGAAACCAAAACGCTCTCGATGACACCATCCACGCAGCCATGCATTCATCTCCAGGATGCGAGCCTCTCTGCCTTGGCCTTTACTCTCAACAGGGAGGATTGAAGAGAACACCACCTGTGCACCTAACTGCTTCACCCTCTGTCCCAGAGACATGAAGTCACTTTTGATACGTTCCGAGGTATACCTGGCAGTATAATTTGTTCCAACATGGATTAGCAACATTGGGTAATAGTCAGTGGGCTTGATGAGTCTCGGCAAACTCTCCGTAACATCTTGGATTTTGGCACCAGGCAGACAGCATACCTCTCTGGACATCAAGTCTGGTCGGCAGATGGATGCCTCAATACCCCTCAGAAGAGAATCTCCAACCACCACTACCCTTCGTTTCCTTCTAGTCACTGATTCTGCAACGTTGGGGTACTTGAACTCTGGTTCTTCCCTTTCCAGGGATGCTTTCACCTGCTCCACTTCCAGGGCTGCATATTGGTTCTTCAATTCAAGGGCTGGAGAAGTTGGATTGGTGATTTTGCAGGCCCTGGTGACTTGTAGCCAACCATCGACATTCTGTTGGTACCCATCTTCTCCTGTGCTGGAGAGCTTGGTTGCTCTCTGAGTTCCTACACTTGTTTCCTCAGAGCTTCAGCATGCAGGAACCCTGCACATGGAACCGGTCCTTCAACTGACATTAGGACCTCTGTCTGGACCAAGGCAGAAGCTGTAATGGGGGCAACGTTTTAGCAATACGATTTTTCCCAGCCATTGTTCTGTTCGTGGAGCTTAGGTATCTGTTAAAGCAAAAGAGAGAGATCTACCAAGTACCAGCCGGTTTCGCAGCTGTCCTTTCAGAGAAAAAGCAGTTAAATCTCTTTAATATATTCAAAATGTGCTGGTCCAATTCTCTGTGATTTGTTAAAGGGGGAGGTGCCCTATAAAGCAAGACTGCTCACTAGGGGTGGGTGGGAGTCGGGGTGGGTAGGGAGGGAACTAACACCGGATTAGGTGTTAGCAGTTTCTAAACCTGAGGAGGTTACTGGAGTTCAGCAACCTACTGTGCACAAGGAAAGTTCCCCTAAAGCACCTAAAGAAAGTAACCTTGCTTTAAAAAAATATACAAAACACCCTTTTAAGAGCTCCCAGTCAGAGAGCTAGCAATGTAATATAATAAAACAAACAAACAAACCCTCAAATCCTTTCTGTTTGTTGATCTTTGGAGCCCTGGTTAGGAAAGCCTCAACAGGGCAGGGCACTGGAGCCTTTTATGCAGGCTGCAACTGCACTCAGGAAACAGGCCCACTAACTCCCCCTCCCCCCTCTCCCCCCTCCCCCTTCTCCCCCCTCCCCCCTCTCCCCCCTCCCCCCTCCTACCCCCTCCCCCTCTCCCCCATCCTCCTCCCCCTCCTCCCCCCTCCCCCCTCCCCACCTCCCCCTCCACCCCTCCCCCCCTCCCACCTCCCCCCCTCCCCCCTCCCCATATAACATATGTCCACTGCAGGCAAGACTACAAAGGATATACATGTCAACAGGCATATCAACGTGGATGCCCTGGCTAACTATTTACATATACATTCTTTCTAACAGGGTTACATCCGGCGTGGCCTTCCCCGTCGCTCACGTCCCAAACCACCCCTCTGGTGCTGTGCCTCCGCTGTAGCCTCTGGGGCCGGTGCTGGCTGCACATATTGTGCCGCTGTGGTCTCCAGGGCATTGGCAATACGTTCTGCTGTTGTCTGCAGGTGTCTTAGCTCCGCCGTGTTTTCATGGAGTTCAATGCGTATGTTCTCCAGCGCCTGACGAGTGCCTATGGGTGGAAGACACTGTGATATGTGATATACCCCCTTCAGAGGCAAACGTCACACATGCACATGTCAGCCATATTCCACCAGATCAGTCTGTCATACACTCATGCATGGCACAAATTGCAACACATTACCATGGTCAGATCTGTGCGTCCCATGAGCCATTCTCAGGCATGTTATGGGTCCTGATGATGGGTCATGAGAATCACCAATCTCACATTTGCCTGTGTCACAGCCTAATCTATCAATATGCTCTCTGCACAGTGGACATCTGACATAGGTGAGGGGACGTGAGCGGTCGTGGGACACACATGCATATATTTAGGGTGCTGTCCATTCAATATTGCTGGCACATATTGCTGATCATGTATAGACACGGTAATACAGCTCACTACCCATGGAGTGGTGTCTATCACGTAGGGGGCCCAGATGACCCTGTATTGGTGGTTCCTTCTGTGCGCTTGCTTGGGGTATGCGTCGGTGCACAGCGTGCGTAGGTCTGAGCCCCTTACACATGCTGACCCATGACACGCCATGCTACACCGGGGTGGAACACACAAGGCACATGACATACCCCTCCCCCACATAGGCATCACTTTGCTATGTTGGCAACATGCGGTTTCCTTGTGGATCTGTGGACACACCCCAAGGGGATCCCTGTATATGCTCATACCCACCTTCGGCATCATGTATTGCTGACGCACTGTGGGCCCGTAGCTCCTCCAGTATGGTTGCCATACTGGTAGGGAGTGGGCCTGCTGTCTGTGGGGCCTGGTTTGGGTGGTGGGTCCCCTCCATGTTGCCACCCACCTGAGCTGGTTGGGTGGTGCAGCTAGCCTCTACTGTGCCTCTCGTGTCCGGGGGCATGTCCATCCCCTCCGGAAGAACACCTATCAAAGGTGTGTCATCTCCCTCGCTGCTGGGAGAATTGCGGAGGAATTGAAGGAAATATCGATACATCGGGAAGATGTATTACAACTATTAGATAAACTGAAGAGTATCAAATCACCTGGGCCAGATGGTATACATCCAAGGGTGTTGAAAGAACTGAAATATGAGATTGCAGACCTGCTATTAGTAATCTGTGAACTATCATTAAAATCATCTCTAATACCTGAAGATTGGAGGATCGCCAATGTAACACCAATTTTTAAAAAGGATTCCAGGGGTGATCCGGGAAACTACAGACCGGTGAGCCTGACATCAGTACAGGGAAAAATGGTAGCAACCATCATAAAGAATAAAATTACTCAGCATGTAGATAGTCATGACCTAAAGGGAGACAGCCAACATGGCTTTAGACAAGGAAGATCTTGTCTTACTAATCTGTTATGTTTTTTTGAAGGAGTGAATAATCAGGTGGACAAAGGTGAGTCGGTCGATATTGTGTATCTGGACTTTCAGAAAGCCTTTGACAAGGTCCCTCATGAGAGACTTTTGGCAAAACTAAAGAGTCATGAGATAGGAGGCAGTGTACTATTGTGGATCAGGAACTGGTTAAAAGATAGAAAGCAGAGGGTAGGGCTAAATGGCCAATTTTTCCAATGGAGAAAGGTGAATAGTGATGTACCCCAGGGATCTGTGCTGGGTCCGCTGCTTTTTGACATATTCATAAATGACCTGGAAAGTGGAATAACGAGTGAGGTTATCAAATTTGCAGATGACACAAAACTATTTAAAGTTGTTAAAACCCAAGAGGATTGTGGAAAATTGCAAGAGGATCTTGATAAATTGGAAGACTGGGCATCAAAATGGCAGATGAAATTTAATGTGGACAAGTGCAAGGTTATGCACCTAGGGAAGAACAACCCAAACTATGGTTACACGATGCAAGGTTCCACATTAGGAACTACCACCCAGGAAAAAGATTTAGGCGTCATTGTGGATACCATGTTAAAACCCTAGGCCCAGTGTGCAGCAGCTGCCAAGAGAGCAAATAGAATGCTAGGTATGATAAGGAAAGGAATGGAAAATAAAACAAAAGATATTATAATGCCTCTATATTGTTCCATGGTGAGACCGCACCTTGAATATTGTGTGCAATTCTGGTCGCCGTATCTTAAAAAGGATATAGTGATTTTAGAAAAGGTTCAGAGAAGAGCCACCAAAATGGTAAAGGGGATGGAAGGATACTCCTATGAAGAAAGGCTAAAAAGGTTAGGGCTCTTTAATCTGGAAAAGAAACGGCTGAGGGGAGATATGATAGAAGTCTATAAATTAATGAACGGAGTGGAACGGGTAAACGTAGATCGATTGTTTACCTTATTAGAATATAGAAAGACTAGGGGACATGCAATGAAGCTACAGGGTAAACTATTTAAGACTAATAAAAGAAAATATTTTTTCACTCAACGTGTAATCAAACTTTTGAATTTGTTACCGGAGGATGTAGTAAAGGCTGTTAGTGTAGCTGGGTTTAAAAAAGGTTTGGACAAGTTCCTGGAGGAAAGGTCCATAAACCATTATTAAGAAGGGACCCAGGATATCAATGCTTGAACCAATACAAGCATTGTAGAACCTGTGTCCCTTGGGGAAACTGCTAGGTACATATGACCTAGATTGGCCACTGTTGGAAACAGAATACTGGGCTTGATGGACCTTGGTCTGACCCAGTATGGCATATCTTATGTTCTTATGGTGTCCGCTGACATTGTTGACTCTGGCTCCTCCCTGTCCTGGGGCAGCGACACCTCCTCCTCCCCGGGTGGCTCCATGATGGTGTAGTCACCTGGTTTGTGGGAAAGCATACACAGCACATCTTGGTTTTGTCAGTACAACTCTGTACACCTGTGTGGTACATGCAGCCCACATGTGATGTGTGCCTGGCTGTGCCCTGTACGTGTGCTGCATACTACTGCAACTACTGGTATTTGGCTTTGCAGGGGCATTTCCAGACACATGCATCAATGTGATTCTGGGTTCACCAGGGGCCAATCCGTAATCAGGGGTGATTAACATTGGGACAGACATTGAGAACACAGGTGTGCGATGTGAGAGACTAGCAGGAGTTGTGCCAAATGGGCAGCCAGGGGTTATTAGGTGGTGGTGGTGGTGGCAACACCTGTGGGTGGTGGACAGGACCATGCAAATGTTAAGGGCTGTGCTGGTGAAAGGGACACCCATGGGCTTGAGGATGAGGGATGGTGATGACATATGCCACCAGGTCTGAGGGGGTGGTATTAAGATGTGTGTCACATATACAGGGTGCGTTCACATCATGCTTTTGTAACAGCAGGATGTGATGTGTGTACCTACCTGCCCTGGGATGGGCGGTGTTCAGTGCTTCTGGCAGGCCATACAGGTAGATTGGACCCAGCCGGTCAGCCAATTCCTGCTCCAGTGGTGTGAGTGATGGGGTAAAGGGGCCTCCCCCACCCATGCCCATGGCATGTTGCCGCTCAGCAACCATGTGGCCATGGACACCACGTTTGATGTCATTGAACCGTTTCCTTAGGCTGTCGAGGTCCCGTGCTGGTCCCCCTGCCTGCGATACGGCCTCCTGCACTTCCTCCCAGACCTGTGTCCATGTTGCCATGGTGGTGGTGTTGCTGAGATGCCCATAAAGGACATCATAGTGTTCCAAAACACTCGCCAGCAATATATGGTTCTTTTGAGGGCTGAACCACACAGCCCTCCTCCTTTGCGCAGACGGCACTGGTACCCACCTGCGCTTAGCAGCAGGTGGTCCCTGTGTGGGCTGGGGAGCACACGATGGGCCTGCAGCCACCACCACAGGCCTCGCACCCTCAGGGGTCTCGCTGTCCTGCTGGACAGGTGCACCCCCCTCCTCCACTGCACCTGCCCTGTGCTGCTCCTCCATATCCCTGCACTCTGTGCCTTCTCCCTCCCTATCACTCATTCCTACTCCTATCCCCTGAGCTCAACCTCACTCCTGCTTCTTGCACCCACCTCCCCTCCCTGCTGCCTGCTCCTCACCTCTCCTGTCTCTCTCCCTCCTCTGCTCCACCACACACCTCTCCACCTGCCTCTGCACTCTCCAACAGCTCTCCACCTACCTCTCACACTCTATACCACCACTCCTAAACACAGCCACCTATGCCTCACACCTTCTCCTGACACTATCTGCAGTCCTCTAACAATGCTGGAGTGGAGGAGTGGCCTAGTGGTTGGGGCAAGGTACTTCAGGCCGGAAGGTCGGGGGTTCAAATCCCATTAGAGGACAGCAACCTTGGGCCGGAAGGACTGGGGTTTCTAGTCCCACAGGTGCTCCTTGTGGTCTTGGGCAAGCCACCTAACCCTCCATAGCTCATTTTCCCTGTAAAATAGTTATCTCCAAGTTATAATACCCTGTTCAATGTAATTTCAGTTTGTTCAATGTAAACTGCACTGATGCCGAATAGCGCGGTATATAAGAGAATGAAAATAAATAAATAAATAAATGCTCTCCGTCTCTCTCTCTCTCTCCCTCTCTCTCTGTCTCCTACACAAACCCCACAATGTGTCCCAGGTGTGCAGGTGTATTTTGTCATACCCCTTGCCTAGGGCCAATGGCTGAATGGCAAAAGGGCTGCCTTATTTGCTTTCGAGCAATGTCTCAAGCCTAGTGTGCCAGCAATGGATGCTGAGACTTGTAGTTTAATTACTTTCCAACAAAGTATTGTGACCACACGGGGTTCAAGGCAAACAAATAAATTTTATTCAGGGTTTTCCCCCTCGCATAGAATTCTTAATGCAAGACATGGCATGGATTATTTCTCCAAAATAATAGGATAACAGGAACAACTGAAAGTTGAGAATCAAATGACAGTAGTACTGTTTCATTCACAGCTCTGCTCAGGCTTCTCTACAATACCAGCTTTCCACAGCCAAGGCTGAAGAACTGATCAGACAACTTAAAAGTTTCAACAAAATGTCTTTCTTTCTCAGGTTTAGAAACAGCTATGCACTTCTCTCATGCAGAGGTAACTCAGCGTCACTATCAACAGGTGCTTCATCAACATCTCTTATCATATCTTCACAAGCTCCATTAGCATTCTCTTCTAAGGAACTTTTATAATCAGGTTTAAACTGAAGTTTATTTAGAATCTCTTGCAGTTGTCCTATAAACTGTTCTCTCTGGTTTTCACGTACACTGCTTAGGGAAGGAGTTTGATTCTCTTGTAAGAATTTGAACACAGAATCTGAAGCTGTCTCAGGGCACTTACTTGGAATACTTTTACTCCTGGCTGGAGTTGGTTTTACTGCGTTCCTGTCCTGACTTTGCTCAGCGCTGAACCTTAGCTTCTTAACAATATCCTCAGCACAGCTCTTGTTAGGGACTGAAGCACACGTACCTTTCCAACGTGCAATGCTTTCTCTACAGTCAGAGCTCTTTCCCCGGGTAAAGGTAAGCCTTTCTACCTTCTCTCTGGGTTGCTTTGGCAGAAGCTTCAGGTTTGCTTTCAGTGCTCCTTGAGAATAGGGCTCAGCAGCCTCTCCAGAATCCTCCTTAGCTTCCTTAGCTTGTTCTGAGTTCCGTGATTTCCCTGCTAGTTCGCTTCCTGGTTCACCTCCTGGCTTCCTTTCTCCTGGCTTCCCTCCTTACTAAACTCTGAGGCAGCCTTAAAACGGCTTTTCTCACCAGCCACTCCCTCCTTGCTGCACATGTGAAGTTCGTTAGGGCTCAAACTAGCTCTTACATCACTGCTGGGGCAGGGTTTAGCTCTAGCTAGTACATGCTCTGAAAGCTTGTGGTTTCCATGGGAACCCTGTTTGCCTTTACTTTTAAAGGTGTATCCCTCCTTTCCTTCCCATTCCATTCGGTCCACACAACTCTCCTTATCACAATTTATAGGGTTTTTTTTACATAACGCGCGTTGCAATTGCGCATTTGCACGTGCGGCGGCTGCGTGCATTGCGCATGCGCCACCCAGACGCTGCGTGTGCATGCGTATGACATGTCATACATGCGTTGCGCGCGTGGGACATAGCGCATGTGCATGTGTGGTGTGGCGTGCATGCATCCTCTGTCTGCGGCGCATGCGCAACACATGCAACCTACGCGCTATTGGTTCTGCGCATGCACAATGCGCACAAATGTCACGCTCGTTTGCCTGCACATGCGCATCGCGCTCTACGTAAAAAAAAACCCTATAAATACACCTGCACACTTGGGACACATTGTGGGGTTTGCATAGGAGAGTGAGAGAGTCTGTGCCATGTTAGTGAAGGTTGAGGAGTGTCAGAGGAAGGTTTTTTGTGTGTAGTGTCTGTGTTTGTGGGTGTTGTTTGGATTGTGTGTCTGGCTGTGTGTGTGTGTGTTGGTTAGTGAGGTGAGTGTTAGTGTTTGAGTGTCATTGAGAGGTTGTACGGGTTGTGCATATGGCAGCCTTTATGGTTGCTGCGGTTGCAGAGGGAGGTGAGGAGGGGCTGTGGTTGCCTGATGGGGAAGATGGTGTCGATGGGGCTGTGGCACAGGGCATGGGTGTAGACCTGCTGCAACTCAGACCTGCAGCTGTGGGAACAGGCCAGGCAGGGGCTGTACCCGCACGGGGCAGGAGATGTGCCGAGGTGCAGGCTCGCCAGCCTCGCCTCTACAGGCCCAGGGCACAGCTCCACAGCATGTGTGAGGACCAGGTCATCTCTCTCTACCGCCTGAACACAGGAGCTATTAGGGAGCTTTACAAGAATCTAAGACCTGACCTCGAGCCCATGACTGGTCGGTCACATGCCATACCGGGTTTGGTCAAGCTCCTTGGTGCCCTACATTTCTTTGCCTCTGGCTGTTTCCAATCATCTGTGACCGCAGTGGGTGGCATGAGCCACCCCACCTTCTCACGGTGTCTCCACCAGGTACTGTGTGCCATAGTCAGCCGGGTGGGAAATTATATAGCCCTTCCCCACAGTAGGCTACAGTGGGGGACCATGAACCAGGCCTTTGAGGTGTTAGCTGGGATACCACACGTGATGGGAGCTATTGATTGTACACATGTTGCCCTGGTCCCGCCTAGAGACAGGGAGGTAGTGTTCTTCAACCGCAAACACTATCATTCCCTGAATGTTCAGGTTGTATGTGATGCAAATATGCATATTCTGAATGTGGTAGCCAGGTTTGCAGGGTCCACCCATGACTCCTATATCCTGCATCACTTGGCACTTTCCACTCAATTCGAGGCAGGACAATATGGGGACTGTCTATTGCTGGGTGTGTATTTATCATTTCTGACGTGCACATGCTGTTCATGTGACTAACCGTATGTGAAAATGTCTGTCTTGGAGGTGTATACCTCGTTGTGTGGGTATGTCATCTGTCTGTGTGTGATATCAGGTGGGGGGGGAACTCCAACTCCACCTTGCTATGGAGCTTTGTGCTGATAGTTAAATGGATGCTAGCATTTCTGTTGTGGCTACAGATTATGTTGTTTCAACTACGTACACCTAACCCTTGTCGTGTGGGTCTGACCCTCACACCCTGATGCATAGTTGTGCTGTCTCATCATGTGATGTCATATGTTTATGTCAGGATGTGTTATGCATTTGTTTTGCACATATATACCTGTTTCCATTTTGGTGGACATGGGCACCTGCTTTAACGTCGCACATTTCCTTTTTGCAGGTGATGCAGGATATGGTGTCGCCCCTGGTTGCTGACCCCTGTGCATCAACCATAGACACATGCAGAGTGGAGGTACAATGAGGCCCATGCCACCAGCCGCTCCATCATAGAGCGCACCTTTGGCATATTAAAGAGTCACTTCAGGTGTCTGGATAGGACAGGCGGGGCCTTACAATACCAACCACAGACTGTGGCAGAGATCATCATAGCCTGCTGCATCCTGCACAACATTGCTCTCAGGCACCATATCCCTGTCGATATTAATGAGGGTCTGGAGGATGACCCTACGTGCCCCCTTGCACGCGCCCGTGGTGACACACGTGTGGGCACAGCAGTCAGGCGGCAACTGATTGCGGAGCTGTTCTCATGTAAGTACTGCATATGTTCCCACCTACAGTTGTTTGAATATGTGTGTACTGCTAATACTAGTTCCCATTTGTATTACGATATCAGTAACATGCAGCACTGCACTGCCATGTAACTGAGACTGGCTAACCATACCAGCTTCATATACACTCATGCCTGATACACATTAGATGTGGGCAGGGCACAGCAACAGGTGGAGGTGGATTATGTGTGTGTGGCGTTTTGGCTTGTGGGAGGTGTTGGGCTGACATACCTGGTTTATGGCTGCATGTGATAGAGGCTGATGTGCAGCCACACATAGTTTGTTTTGATACTGTGGGTGCAGCAAGGTGAAAGGCACATGTTATGGCGTTAACAGTGGGGTGGCAGGCCATGGATGGGGCCAGTTGTCTAGATGTGGTTTTTTTTCATTGAGAGTTTTCTGCTGATTGTGAGGTTGGTATGCTCTGATGTGCAGGGTCTGTGTGTTAGTGGTTTTTGTATTTCTCTATGTGGTAAGTGTTATTTGGCTTACCAGTATATAATATCCGTAAGGGACATTACTGCAACACCACAGTGTGCCAGAATGTAAAGGTCATCACGTAGCCCTCACATGGATGTGGCAAAGGATAGGGAGCCTGTGAGGTGTCCAGCCAGGTGCCGTATTATTGTCCTCATTATGTGGGATGTGGAATAGGCATGTAGTGCAGTGTTGCACATTTACACGCTGTCAGAGATTAATCAGGCCAGAGCACAAAAGGTGTAGGGTACAGTAGGCATGCTGAGGGCTATATATGGGGATGAAATTGGGTTTTAGTGGTGTTTTCAGGGGGAACAGGGCAAATCTAGCTGCTGACATCTGGACAGTATGTTTGTTTGTACAGGGTGGTGTACACAACCAGACTGTCTAAGAAAACCTGAGAGAGTTAATTTTGTTCAGAACTTTACTTAGAAATAAACTTCATATATTTGCTTACTAAGTAGGTGAAGAGGCACAAGTCCTGTAAATAAGATAGGGCAGGTTGTCCTCTAGCCATTCAGTCTCAGGGTTATTAGATAACAAGCAGTCAGCAGTAAACAGTTATGTCTTGGAATACATGTATGTCTCGTCATACTGACCTATACTGATTAGAAATTGACCTATGATGTGATAAATACGTTATATCTGACGTGTAACAATAAAGTGAAATTATGCTGTATCCTCCAAAAGAGCCTTATAAATAAAGTGAACCATGGCTAATAGTTAGAGTAAACAAGGAGAACTTGTTTCTGTTTGTTTCTCTCTCTCTCCACTAAAGCTTTGGTGTATTTGTATATATCTCTATAGAAGTGTGTGATATCTTATTGCTGTCTTTTTGATAACCTTCCCATTGTTTTGAATGCAGTTTTCTGTGACTCCAAGAGCCCAGTAGGTTGCTGGTGAGGGGGGCTAAGAAAGCCCACAGATGGTGCCGTGCCGTTCTACAGATTTCTCCATTCCTGGCAAGGGCGGAAGGTGTTTGTGAGTATTATATGGTGCCAGCAATGAGCAATCTGTTGGGTAAACAGGATTTGTCTCAATTGTGTGAATGGCATGTTAAGGCTACGGTTTTAGCTGTTCAGAAAAGTAGCCCTTCTTATTGTATGCGTGAGAAGTATGGGAATATGGCTACTAATTATATTTTACACTGGTATGCAGTGACTAATGATAATGTGATTTTACAGTTTCCTTTGGAGGGAACATTTTCTATAGATAAGCTTCGTTATCTGAAATGTGCTTTGCAGGCTAAACACAGAGTATGTGAAGCCCGTGAAGGGCTGGTGTTTAGTTGGTGGCAGCGAATGGCACATGTTATGAAAAATGATTTGTTTGTAAATGATTTGTTTGTATTAAAGAATGCTGGTAAAACGAGTGGACCACAGGAGAAAGAGATTGATAATGACCGGGCAGGGAAGTTCCCAGTCATCTGTTCTCCAAAGTATGATGCAGATGTGGCTGCAATGGCAATGGTAATTGGAGCTGGAACAGTTCCAGGTGCATTCCTGACGTCTCCCCCTGTTTCTTCTGAGAGTTATGTAGTTTCTGAGAGGGAAAAGGTCACTCGTGCAGCAGTGTTAAGAGAAGAGATAAGGAATAAGCAAAGGATATTGAGGAATGCACAAATTGAGAATTTCGGTACTTGCAATGTTTCTCAGCTCAGAGAAATGAATGCCCTTCTTAGTCGTGAAATAGAATGTATTGTACATATAATAGATTCCTTAAAGGGAATAGTAAGAAATGATATTTCTGCTACAAAGGAATTGGGAATTTCTAGTAAACTTATTGATGATATTGAAAAGGATCTGAATAAGCATTTTATGACCTATAGAGAGAAATGTATTCAATTATATGGTGCTATAAGTTTTCTTCAAACTGTTTTGTGTCAACATAATAGCCCTTGTTCTACTTGGGCTGCTTTAGATAATCTGCTTAGATCTGTGTTTTATAACCAAGCTGATGTTCGTAGAGTCACTCCTTCAGTTTGTGACACACCCTGTGATAGATTTCCAACAGAAGACTCAAAGGGATAATTTTGTTTTAGTGGTTATTGAATTCTGTACAGTAGTATGCAAACTTGTAAATGGATTGGTTGAGATTAACATCTCTAAAGCAGAATAGGGGTGAAATAAGATTTTCACACTAGGTGTATGTAGCATTTAAAATCTATTCTGGTGAGGCAAGGACACATTTTCAGACCTCACCAATTGTTTTTGTATATGATTTAATCCCGTGAGTAAAAGGAATTATTTTTGAAACTTTAATAGAACAGCTGATATAAGTCTGAAAAGTGCCTGGTACAGTGAGCTGACATTTGATGTGAAATGACTAAATTGCTCAACTTGCAGATTGCTTCTATGTAACCTCCCAGGAGCAGGGGGAGGGATAGGATCAGAGCAGGAGAAGGTCATGGGAATCCTCAGCGAGACAGTTCAGATAAACTTGTTATTGAGCATTTGCAGCGAGACTGTTTCCAGAATCGGCATCTTGATGGTCAGAGAGCTCCGGTAGCTGCTGATTTCACTCTATTCTGACTGAATGGGAAGATATATTTCCAGCTGTATTCTCTCTGAAGTGCCATCTTCTGCAGATCTCCAGAAATCATTCATCCTGGAAAGCTTTCTTCTTTATGGACAGTGCCGGGATCAGATATTGGATGCCTTTCTATCCCGCCTGTGAGGATCATCGTGAAACCTGGAATTCAGTTTCCTAGACTCAAGTTGTGTCCACTGCCAGCAGCTGTCAGTGAAGGAAGTTGTTCGGTGCTTGAAGATCTTCAGACACAAGGTGTCATAATCATACAACTTCTTTATGTAAGACTTCAATTCTTCCCGTGCTAAAGGTTGACGGTAAGACTTATAGATTTGTGCAAGAACTATGAGCAGTAAATAATGTGATTTTGCTAATTTCTCCCTTGGTACTTTCAAGGGCCACCTGGATTTTTGTTGTAGATTTGCTACCTGCTTATTTCCAGTATGACTTGGCAAAGAAGAACCAGTTTTGTTTTTATTTATTTACACTGCTAGTCCTGCATATTTTCACAGGCTCTAAGGACTGCATTATTTGATGTAAAACTCAACCATTCCTTTTTAATTTATTATGTGGATAATTTGCTTTTATGTTTACCAAGTTGTGATTTTTTGTTTGAAGGTTATTTGTCTAAATTGCAGTCTGTATTTCAAAATGTTACTTTCTGGGGAGTCGCCCTAACACTCTCTGGTTTGCTAGATTGAAACCTATTTTGTCAACACTGGTGTTACTGTGCAAGTTTCTGGATTTATTAGTTTTCTGTAAATATTAGGTAGTAAATTCCTCAGATCCTACTGCTCCGTGTTATGCTCAGAAGATCTGAAGGCCTCATTGTACCCACATTATCACAGTGGGAGGTTTGTTTTAAATGTAGCAATGTACTGGGAAATACGCAATGTTATTGTCTATGAATATTCTTTACTATTTAAATTGTTATGGCTATTTCTGATGTCTCTGTTGTCTGTGTGCTTTTGTGAGCTTTCCCGACTGGTTGTAAACCAGAGCGAATTGATGAAATGACTTTGGGACTCCTGCAATGTCTACGTAGTTTAATAGCAGTGTATTTTTTACAATTGAAACTTCCTGGTTTTCTGGTTCTATAGAGGCAGCTAGCAGACGTATTTGCAAAGGACAACCATTTTGCAGACAAATAAAAAAGAAAGCATGGCAAGCTGTTTTTCAAGCATCAGTATCACTGACATTGCTGTATTTAGCACTGTTAAATATGACTTTGTTTTTTCCTTTCATCTGTCCTGCAGCAATAGCAAGATACTTCCTTTGAAACCCAGGTTCGGACTTCGTGATGCTCAGGAAAGAGGGTCATCTGTTTGCTTGTTTGTCCTGACATTCTGCTGTTTCTACTTGCTCTTTTCCTGCAGCATGAGTTTTACCGCCGTGGTTATGCATTTTGTCTTTTTGTTATTGTTTTCTTTGGTACAATCTGTTTGCACTGTTTCAGGACTGGCACTGTAGGGTTAGTTTAGGGACAGTTATTAAGATTCCTGCCTGCCGAATTCTTTTTATTTTGATTTTGCAACCTGTTTGTAGATATGCCCTGTCTCAGAGGAGGGAGGTGGTATTCCTCTGGCGGTCACTTATGCACTCTGATACAGGATTGAGCCTCCGATTGAATAAAAGTTTTTACCTTTGCCCTTATGGCAGTGTGTATTTCCTCCAGCCTGACACCATTGAAATAGTTAATGGATGTCTAGCTCCTTCTCCACATGCCTTGGCAGTTATCCCAGACCCCCAGTTGTTGTGCAGCGATATCTTAACTTATTGTGCACGGGTGCACTCAGTCCTGTTTTGTTTCCCTTTTTCTTGCAAGTGAATCCTTAATGAGATGACAAGCCTTTTATATCCGGGATCCGCAGAATCATTTTATCCAGAGGTGAAGTCACCAGATTGGGTCCTGATTAAGACTCTGCATCCGAAGACACTCCCGGCTCCCAAGTTCCTGGTCCATGTCGTGTGTTCCTGGTGGGATATTCAGCTTGTAAAGTGGAAAGTGGAAAGACATTCTCGTTGGATACATCTCACAAGATCATATGGTTTCCTGTATCGGTGAATCGAGAGTTTGCAACGCAGAGACTTATTGGACAACAGTGACATTACAGAGAGATTATTGTATTAAGTAAATTCTAAATGGACTATTCATGTAAAATGCTTTTATTTAGCATTTATAGTAAGGCTTAGAGGGATGAGGTTAGTTTAGATTAGTGCTTTTCCTGATATATATGTAATGACCTTTAGGTACTTAACCTCTACCTCATAAAGTAATTGAGAATTAGAGGGCCAGTATAGCTATAGTATATATCTTCATCATCTTAAGAAAAGTATTAAAAAGAGTAGGTTTCTCTGTAGTTTGTTTTAGAACACTTTTTAAATGTGTTGCTATGAATGTTTCCTAATCTGGTCCTAGATGTGATGTGGCATATTACACAGGTACACTACCAAAAAACTGCCTCCAGTTTTGCAACTGATTCCTATAGATTTTGGGGTGCTGAATCCAGGAAAAATAGCCAAAATGTTCCATCACGTCACGTTTTCTTGCAAAATTAGTTTTCTTACCCATATAAGGAATGTTCACATAATTTATTTTTAGCCGACTGCAGTTTATTTTCTTGGCCCAAAATAGAGGTTGTAATGGTTAACTAACTAGAAACACTCCCTCATGATATTTTATAGTGTTTTGTATTCATTTTATACATTAACAGGACAATTGGGAGGCGGGGGGCTAAATCCAGTACTCGCGCTGGCACATGTTCTTTCCTGTTCGCCTCGCCTCTTTCGCTCGCTCAAACACGGTGGTTGCGACATGAACGTTCCTGTCAAATTTCAGTTTCTTGCAAGTTCATTATTACCTTTTGTTTGCTCAGTCGTAATCCAGCTTTATTCCGAAGTGGTTCACTACAGTTGTAGTTTGCAGTGCTGTGTATTTGTGATGGCTCACAGAGCCAGAGGTTGTGTCAACTCTCCGGACAGTTTTTGTTTTATTTGTGGGGAATATACCGTGAAAAAGCGGCAGAGGAACATTTCTGCATTTATTAAAAAAGTATATTTCGCCTATTTCGGTTTGAAGTTAGGCGATCAAGACAAACCGTGGGCTCCTCACAAAGTGTGCAAGACATGTGAGGAAGATCTACGCTTATGGATGAAAGGTAAAAAACAAGCATTTCGTTTCGGAATACCTATGATATGGCGTGAACAAAGAGACCACAGCAGTGACTGCTATTTTTGCTCTTGCATTGTGAAGGGATACAACTTAAAAAATAAGAACGTAATAAGTTACCCCAACCTTCCCTCAGCAATTAGGCCTATGCCTCATAGCAACGAAGTACCTGTGCCTGAACCACCAAAATCTTTGGATCATATTTGTGTGGACGGTTCTGATCATGATGAGACTCATCAGATGGCTTTTCCCGATGAGTCCAGTACTTCCGAGTTTGAAACTGAACCAGATCCGAAACCTGAACTTTTCTCTCAAGCTGAATTGAATGATTTAGTCCGGGATTTAGGACTCCCAAAAGATGCTGCCCAACTGCTAGGTTCTCGGCTTAAACAGAAAAATCTATTGTCACCAGGAACAACTTTTTATTGGTACCGCAACCGCGAGACACAATTTTTGAAGTATTTCAGCAAAGAGGAAGATTTGGTATTTTGCAACGATATATAAGGAGTGATGGAAAAGTTTAAACTCAAGTATGATCCTGCTGAATGGCGGCTGTTCATTGATTCGTCAAAAGACAGCATAAAAGGTGTTCTTCTTCATAATGGCAACACATTTGCTTCAGTTCCTATTGCTCACTCTGTTATTCTCCAAGAAAAATACGAGAATTTGGCCCTGATTCTTCAGAAGATTCGTTATGATGAGCATAAGTGGATGATTTGTGGAGACTTTAAAATTCTATCCATGCTATTAGGGCAGCAATCCGGTTTCACCAAATATCCCTGCTTCCTTTGCTTGTGGGATAGCCGGGCCCACGACCTACACTGGGGGAAAAAAGACTGGCCAATTCGGGAGTATTTGAGACCCGGTGAGAAAAATGTTCTTCATGAGAGCTTGGTACCTCGTGATAAAATTCTATTACCACCTCTCCACATTAAGTTGGGTCTCATTAAGCAATTCATCAAGTCCCTTCCAAAAGATGGTGAGTGCTTTCGGTACCTTTGCTCAAAGTTCCCCCGACTTTCTGAAGCAAAGCTAAAGGAAGGAGTGTTTGTTGGCCCTGATATAAGGAAACTCATTTCAGATGGAGCATTCGCTGAAACGATGTCTGAGAAGGAAAAAGAAGCCTGGGATTCCTTCAAGTATGTTGTTCTCAAATTCTTGGGGAACAGGCGGGATGAGAACTATAAGGATATTGTTGCCAGGATGCTCAATGCCTTCAAAGAACAAGGCTGTAACATGAGCCTGAAAGTCCATTTCTTGCACTCACATGTGAACTACTTTCCCGAAAACTTGGGGGCGTACAGTGAAGAACAAGGTGAAAGGTTTCACCAGGACATCAAGGACGCAGAGAGAAGGTACCAAGGAAGATGGAACACCACTATGATGGCTGATTTCTGCTGGTTGCTGCTGCGGGAAACCCCAGATGAAAAATACGCCAAGCAGCGCACCAAGAGAAGCATTCGGGGGAAGAAGAAACGGGCCCACCAGGAGATTGATTGACCCAAGAATAACTTTAAAATCTAAACTGTGTTGACAAATATCGTGTTTTTACTAAACTTTGAAATAAAAATTTGCTAGTTATTACCACAGTGTCGGATCTCATTTATTAGAATTTTATTTTCACACCATCTGGTGTTTGTCTTCATGTATTGCAATGGTGCGGTTTGCGTTTTCTATTCTTACATACATACCTGTACAACATTTTTTGCACATTTCTTTGCTTTGCTTTGTGTCTAACCTCGCTCTTATATGCTCAATGTTTGTGCACATGTATGTGGCTGTTTTAAGTGCAGACAATTTTGCTACCATCACAGTGTGTTTTGTTGACATTACTCTATTCTTATGTGCTGCCTTGTTACAATTTTCTTTATTCTTATTTGAATAACTACTAAACAATTAGTATAAAGAATTCATCCAAGAAACTTTTATCTCGATCGCACTCAATCTGAAACGTTCACCTCAAACTGCTAACCCAATGTAGCAAAAAATCTGTACGTGATGGAGCAAATTGGTTACCAGATTTGGATTCAGCGCACCAAAAAACGTAAAAATCAATCGAAACATTAGAGGCAGTTTAAAAAAATTTTTTTTTAGTGTACCTGTGTTATTAATGAAGCAGTATTGCATTCAGAATCTTGGGGATGTTAGAGGGAATATCCAGTAAATTTTTGAGTCACATTTACACTTGGTAACAAAAAAAAAAAAACATTTCAAATTATCAGATTGTGCAGTGTGCCTTCCATCTGTGACAGCTACCCAGCATGGATTCCTACTAAGAGTTAGGCCTAAGACCTTTGAAGAGTCTTGTGACATATGGTCTTATACAAACACAGATTCTAGAATTATTAAAGATATAGGTATAAAGATCCCATGTGCAAGTTCCTATATGTCAGTAATTTACAATTAATATTAGTTAAAGGGAACCAGGTGCATGATTATGAATTACTACAATATAATAGTTCTGGCTACCCTTTGGATGCCTCTAGTCCATACTTAGGCATACCTAACTGGAGTTAAAGTGAAATGATTTAATAAAATGGTCATGACTCAGAGGGTTTTGAGTAATTGTATACAGAATATATCTTGTCCTCAGAATTTGACAATCTGAGTAGAGGGCTTAGTGTCTTTGGAAGGAGATTATTGTGTGTGTGTGTGTGTGTGTGTGTGTGTGTGTGTGGTACTTTTGTATATACAGAGCTTTCCAGAGGTTGGTCAGGTACTTGCTATATAGCCCTGGTGGATACCCCATAGTGCATTGAACTTTACTATGTTATTTTGTTATCAATCCTGAACAAATCTTTAAAAAGATAAAGGGATGTTTCCCCTCAGGATGAAGTCATAGTGGCTGCTCTGCTTCTTACTGAGGCAATTAGCGTGTATTGCAAGGTCCAGTAAACAAAGTGTCAGCTTATGCAGCCCAGAACCGAATGGCTTTAGATTTTCTCCTAGCAAAGGAAAATGGTGTGTGCGGAGTACTAGTTGATGTTTGTTGTAGTATGATAATAATGGAGAAGTGGTAAAAGGCATATTGGATAGAGTTAAGAACCGTACTTTTGTTTCAAGTGATAGTTATGTAAGTTCTTTTTCAGCTCTATTTGATTCTGTTTCTTCCTTTTTGGAATTCATTATCCAGGCCTTTGCAAGGCATGTTAGCATCATTGCTTGGTTTGGTGGGGATCCTCATTCTAGGAGTATCAGTTTTCTGTGTGCTATCAGCTTGCTGTAATAAATCAGTGGAATCACTGACCCCTACATTGATGTTACCGATTAACCCAGAATCTAGTATTAATTCTACTTTGGTGACAATGTCTGAGTTTCCTTACTTTAGAAATGATTCTTTACAGAATCAGAGGAGGGACTGAAAGTATGTTTGTTTGTACAGGGCGGTGTACACAACCAGACTGTCTAAGAAAACCTGAGAGAGTTAATTTTGTTCAGAACTTTGCTTAGAAATAAACTTCATATATTTGCTTACTAAGTAGGTGAAGAGGCACAAGTCCTGTAAATAAGAAAGGGCAGGTTGTCCTCTAGCCATTCAGTCTCAGGGTTATTAGATAACAAGCAGTCAGCAGTAAACAGTTATGTCTTGGAATACATGTATGTCTCCTCATACTGACCTATACTGATTAGAAATTGACCTATGATGTGATAAATACGTTATATCTGACGTGTAACAATAAAGTGAAATTATGCTGTATCCTCCAAAAGAGCCTTATAAATAAAGTGAACAATGGCTAATAGTTAGAGTAAACAAGGAGAACTTGTTTCTGTTTGTTTCTCTCCACTAAAGCTTTGGTGTATTTGTATTTATGTCTATAGAAGTGTGTGATATCTTATTGCTGTCTTTTTGATAACCTTCCCATTGTTTTGAATGCGGTTTTCTGTGACTCCAAGAGCCCAGTAGGTTGCTGGTGAGGGGGGCTAAGAAAGCCCACAATATACCACAGCACTCACATACAGGCAGCCTAGGTGTGTAGGGGAGGGGAATGCGGCCCAAGAGAACAACTACATTGCGGACCCTAGGGAAGGAGAGTTATGTCCACACACACATGGAGGCTCTTAAGGGGGGGGGGGGGTAGGTGGCCATATAGGCTATCCAGGCTTTGCCATTATCAGTTTCATACAGTAGGGTGACATTCAGCCATCGTGGTACAGTCACAAACACACATCGTTTCGTGGTCTGGCATACATACCTCAGCCGTTGGGATATATATTTGCAACTCATTATCACACAGCTGTTTATGTACATAAGGGTATGAGATAGACACATCACGGAACTGTCTATGGTCACAGGATGGGGAGGTGCCCCTGCATAGTTCGGTGTGGTACAGGAATTGACAGCGGGGTAGCAGACGACATTTAAACACCAGACCACACAGTGAGGGGCATTGGGAGAGATATGGGGGACACAGGATATTACTGAAGCCTTGGAGTGATGCAGGGACACGGTAGTGATAAAACTGTTGTGCTCATCATTTTGTACAGCAACACAGAGGTGTGGGAGGGGACAGACACAGTACAGACCCTGGTAGTTTCGCAAACAAAACTCTGAGATAACTGTCACGTGATAGAGATCTGTACAGTATGATGGTGAACACTCAATCTGTAAAGGATTTGGGGAGGTCTGTGAGCTGTGAACAGGAAAGTGCAGTGTGTGTTGCACAGCTGGAACATGACATATGTATGTTACCCTTGTGTTTCCCAAACCACAGGACATATCTGTTGGGACTCCTGGTGCTGTGGTGCATTGGCAGGTGACTGTAGGTCATCCAACATGCAGTGGTCTGGGGTAGGTGGTCCTACAGCTACATTGTCTGTGACGACAGTCAGGGGAAACACATGTCGTCACTAATGTGTCGTATTGTACATATGTTGTTGTTCAGCTCTTTTCCCTGCCCTACCGTGACCTCTATCTTGCTGTTTGCGCACATATCCCCATGTGTTCCTGTCCAGTTTTTCTTCTGCAACACTGTCTCTGTGACACGTCCGACACAGCTGCATGTGTGTGTGGGTCCTACGTGTATTGGTGGTGGGCTACATGTACACCCTTCCCCGACATTGTTCCATCAGTCAACACCAGTGTATCATTGTATTTCATAGGGCCTTTAGATGCACCAATCTCTAATTGTGCAGATACCAGCCATATGCTACTGCTGACACGCTCACCGTAGCATACTGTGTGGGTGTGTTTCTTTGGGTTGGCTGTGTGATTGTACAGTGTGCAGGTATTTCACATTATCATGTGGTGTGTGGGGTCGGTACACCTGGGGGGCGGTGGTGACTGCCCTATCTTTACCTTACTGGTGTTAACCCTGTGAACATTGTGGACATGTGTTGGGTGTGGTGAGCAGAACTGTGTCTTGTGTTGTGACCTATGACTGGTGAACAGCATTTTTGTATCACAGATATCACCGTAATGTGGACCTGCATCAACAGAGGCTTGACATGGTGACATGGTGCTTCTACACATTTTGATGGCATCGTCTCCCTTCACTGTGACATGTTGTGGACTTTGAGTGACTCTGGGGATTCAAGACATACACTTGCTGAATGTACACGGTAGGTTTGACCTATTTGTTTGGGAATGACATCAGCCTTTATATGTTAATGATTTAGGGGTTTTTTTCATAGACATTTCATGTTGGCTCTGTGTTCACAAAAACTGATGCACATGGGGTGGAGCTGTGAAACGCCTGTGTAACATGGGCATGGACATGGCCATTAACATATCCATGTGACAGCCGCGTCTACAGTTCCAAATCCAAAATGTGACCTACATGCAGTGTGTTCTGTATTGTGATAATGTAATGTTTGCCTGTGTGATGTTTTATGAGGCGCATAGTCATGTTTGACTCTCTGCAATTTGTGCTGATGTTGCACGCAGCATACCAATACATTGTTTATTCTCTTCCGGCACAGGGCAGTGGACAAACCACCCACAACTACTACAGTGCATCCAGCATCACCATCATCCACCTGTTGGGGGACACACCACCATGGAACTATCCCTGGGAAGTGGTGCCGAAGGATGTTTGACCTCTGCAAGTGGGACACATGCCTAGGATGGACAGTATTATTTTTTGAGTGCGACTTTGGCACTGACAGACCTGTCCTACACACTGTTGGTGCCATGCTCTGGCTGGGTGTCGTGTTCATCACAGAAGACACACATGACCTTTCCAATACGCTGGCATATTGGAATGTGACACTTGACTATTGTAAATGGGGGTGCTTGTTGTGAAAGTTCCACAATCTTGGCAAGGACATGAATTTACTTGACCTGCAAAGTATTGTGGGTCTTGTAGTTCCTTCACACCAAAAACTAGCCGTTTAACAAGAATAAAGAATTGTAGTTGCTCGAGTGTAAAGCAGAAAACAGATTTTATTTATGGGGTGTTATTCCCTCGCACAGATATGCTTGGTAACATCAGCAGGATAATTTTCTCCAGGTGTTTTATTCCAGAAACAAAACAAATAAGGCAACTGAATTACTTATGCAACAACTTAGTAAAGACCTTGATGGAACAGAAAAGGTCTTTCTTCTATCCCCTGCTAATAAACTTTCTTAGCAGTGCTGGAATGAAAAATAAACCCAAAAGGAAAATTCTCTTTATCAAAAAAAAAAACAGCTTTCTTCCATTCACACAGAGAAGAAGCTTTTTCTCAAAGTCCCACGTGCACTTGTGCCTTGCTCTAATCACAGGTGCTTAACCAGCTGCAAACAATTGCTGGCCCACTCTCAACATAGCTCCAACTTTCCCCAAAGCTTTCTCTCAAAGAAACTTTTCTGGGAAGCTAAAAAATCAATACAGTTCCTTTTGGTGTTTGATCCTTATCTGAGGATTACTTTAGAACAGCAGCTTAGAAAGAGAACAATCCATGCATTCAACTTCCTCATCTGATATTTCCCCTTGCTCTTGAAATATCATAGGATCACCTCCATACACTGGCTCAGAGGATTTCTCTAACTGATCTCTACCAGGATAGAAACTGTTTCCCTGCTGTCTTCCTTGTGCAAAGCTAGGGAACAGATCAGAGTTCATACCTGAGATCACGTTGCCATTAGGCTTCCTCTCTGGGTATTTTGGCCAGTAGGTAGCAAAGTTTCTGTGCCCAGCTCTCCAGTCAGAATCTCTGGACTTTAGGTCTCTTTTCCCATACCTCCTTAAATAGGTATTAGAGCTCCTTCTTTCTGTAGATGCAGTTGTCTCCTTTACAGATGCTGTCTGAGGGTTCCTGACTGTATGTCTCCAAGCCTCTGGCTTCTTCCAGTCCAATGAAGAATGCTTGCCCCAAGAATCTCTCCCAGTATACATACTGCCTTGGGCTCCTTTCTTAGACCTTCTGGACGTCTTGCTGTTCTTCCTTCTGTTCACGATCAGTCTCTCCTTCTCCAGCTCTTGCTGTCCTTGCTGCCATTGCTCTCCTTACTGTTGCTGTATGATGAATTTCTTCTAGCTTTAAAGTGCCTAGATGGCCGCTCCACCCTAGCACACTGCAGGTGTTCTGAATTAAGCCCTGCCCTAGGAGATGTGTGATTAGCGATTACATCATTGCTTCTCTGATTAGGCACACGTTTCCCTACTTCAGCTCTCCTAGAGGCTTTCTGTGAACCAGTGCATTCTGGGTCTGGTAGTCTTTTAGGTAAACACTCTGTTTTAGTGCTTTTACCAATCAGCACAGGTTGCTTATTCAGAGCCAATTCACCTCTTGTATTATTTCTTCCTGAACTATGATAAGCTTCCTTATCACACTATGCATGCCCTGGGTTTCAAGGACAGTTTTGACATGACTTGTTGGATTGCAGACACACTTTTCACTTTGGACACTGTGTACTGATCCCCACGTGCACAACATGGACTTACATTGTTGCTGTATGTTGTACATTCCTCATATGTTGTTTTTTCACCATGTGTGTGACATGGACCACTGGAAACGCTCATCTGTTTGGTTCACCACAAACATACAGCCATGTGTGTGGCATAGGGGGAGCAATGGAGATGTCCTGTTGTCTATGTCCACCTACTCTCCACTTTTACATAGTACAGTTTTTGCCACGACAACGCTTTGCTGCACACCAACAGCTTAGACTGCTGTTGTGACTCACCAAGGGTGTTTCCGTGCATGTGTGGCATCACTGTATCATGTTGATACGTACACGGTGCACGTGCATATGACTGACTTTGTTGGGGAAACACAGCATGTGGCAATATGGCTTCTGTGTGGTTTACTGTACAATGTTTGCCATCACTTTCCATCTCTATATACTGGTTTTTGAGTTTGCTTGCTGTACAGACATGACGCTAGACATGTATTTACGAACCTTGCATTGCATGTCTGCACACTCCTATTTATCCCCTGGGGTAAGGACACTCACATTGCACCATTATATTTGGACTGTTACAGTGTGAGTGTCCATTGTCTTCCTTCAATTGTGCATTCCATGTTCCGTGATATATGTGTACAGACACTATATCCACACCAACCAGTGCAGGGGAACTTCTGCATAGTGTTATCTCTGCATGTTTCTGCAGGGGGGTTTTTTGTATTGGTTTCTGTGTTCATGTGCCTCTGCTACCTGTTGGCATATCCTCATTGTGCATTAGACCATAGTTTATGGTTACATTGTTGCAGCTTTGATTCCTACATGAGGCATTATGTGGCAGCTGTAACATAAATTTCCACATGTGTTTCTAAACTTTCCACATTTTAACAACATATGCTGTTTTCATTTGTGTGTCTCCTGTGTTGCTGCATAGATATGTTTTCATGTACAGATCATGATTGCTGTGTGTTGGGCCCTCATCTTGCACCGCCTACTGTCTACATGCACTCATATGTACATAACACATTTGAGGCATGCAGCAGCATGTGGTGTGTGGGGGCCAAATGCATACTGCCCACCATGCACCTGATGCACATTATCTCTCCTGTCCCTCATTTGTAGATGTGCCAGTGACCTTTACGTAGGATGTGGGTTGCTGCCCTGCTAAATGTAAATAGTTTCATACTGTTCCATGTAACTGAATAAGACTATGTTTTAGTGTATTATTCAGAACTTTGTTTCATGTTCATGATCATGTGGAAAGCACAGTATAAAAATGTTTGTTAAATAAATAAATAAAAAAGAGACCTACCAAAGTGCCAGCCTGTTTCTCAGCTGTCCTCTCTAAGAAAAAGCAGTTAATCTATTTTAAGTGTGTTCTAAACATTTTGTTCTCAGTCCCTGTGTGTACCTAATTGGGGAGTTGCCCTTTAAAGCAAGAATGCCCACATAAGGTGGCTGGGAGCCTGAATGGGTAGGGATGGAACTAACACCTGATGAGATGTCAGTGGCTTCAAAGAGCTGAGAAAGAGAAACTTACAGCAGAATTTTAAACCTACACCACTAAAAACACCCAAATATTTCCCCATTTGAAATAAAGCTCCAAAAAGATTAACTCTTTCTAAAAATGTATACTAAAACCCTTTTAAGAGCACTCAGGCAGAGAGCTAGTAATTAAAATCCACACACTCTTACCTTGCATTGAAATGGAGAGACCCTGTTAGGAATGCCTTGGAAGGTTCTGAAGACTTTTACGCAGCCCTCAGTTCTTTCACAGGCTAATCAGGCCCAATAACACCTGATGAGGTGTCAGTGGCTTCAAAGAGCTGAGAAAGAGAAACTAACAGCAGAGTTTTAATCCTACACCACTAAACCCCCAAATATTTCCCCTTTTGAAATAAAGAACCAAAAAGACTAACTCTTTCTAAAATGTATGCCAAAAACCTTTTAAGAGCTCAAGAGCTAGTAATTAAAAAACCCACAATCTTACCTTGCTTTAAAATGTCATACACCTTTGCTGATTTTAAACCATTCTGTTTCTCCTTGTTCCATTCAAACTATTGCTTCTTGATCAATACAAAGGTTGTGCAAAAGAACGATCAGGGGTTGCCATATACCTATGCTTCTTAAGGTGGCCCAGAGTTTCTCATGTTTTACAAAGTCAAAATCCTAGCTGTAGTCATTAAAAACATATGGATATCCTTTTGGTATTCTTTGGTCTTTTCAAGAATGCATCTCACATCCACAATGTCTCTCATTCCTCGCCCTTTCCTGAACCCTGCTGGCACTTCAGGCAGTTCTCGTTCCAGGGATGGTTATAGTACTGCTGAATAATGCCCTCAATGCCTGGTGCTTTGTTCTTTGATAAGGTTTTCAATGCTGCTTCGACTTAGAAATATAGAAACATGACAACAGAAAAAGACCACATGGGCTATCTAGTCTGCCCTTCCATATCAACTGCTACAATAGTTCCCTTTTTTCCTTTTGAGATACTCTGTGTTTGTCCCATGCTTTTTTGAATTCAGATACTGTCCTTATCTCTAACACCTCCACTGAGAGACTATTCCATGCATCTACCACTCTTTCTGTAAAGAAATATTTCCTCATATTATTCCTGAGTCTATCCTCTTTCACCCTCATCATATGTCCCCTTGTAGCAGAGCTTGCTTTCAATTGAAAGAGGCTCTCCTCCTATGAATTTATGCCACAGAGGTATTTAAACATCTCTATCATATCTCCTCTATCCCTCCTTTCCTCTAACGTATGCATATTAAGATTCTTAAGTCTATCTTCATATGCTTTATGACGAAGACCACTAACCATTTTAGTAGCCACCCTCTGCACCAATTCCAGCCTCTTTATATCCTTTTGAAGGTGTGGTCTCCAGAATTGCACACAATACTCCAAATGAGGTTGCACCAAAAACTTATATAGAAGCACTATCACCTCCTTTTTTCTGCTGCCAATTCCTCTGCCTGTGTACCCAAGGATCCTTCTAGTTTTTGCCGTCACCTTTTCTACCTGTTTAGCTACTTTAAGATCATCAGACACCATCATGCCCAGGTTCCACTCTTCTTTTGTGGACAGAAGTACTTCACCCCCTACACTGTACCGGTCCTTTGAATTATTGCAGCCCAAATGCATGACTCTGCATTTTTTAGCATTAAATATCAGCTGCCAAATTCTCAACCATTCTTCAAATTTAGCTAAATCCCCTCTCATGGTATCTACTCCTTCCTGGGTGTCTATTTTATTGCAGATTTTGGTATCATCTGCAATCCGCAAAGAGGCAAACCTTACCCGACAGCCCTTCCGCAATATCATTAACAAAGATGGTTCCAGATGATAAGGTACAGGTTGAAATGGCTGTTGGTCCACCTGATCTTTATCATATAATGACTCTGTATATTCTTTCCACCTTTTCTTGATCTTCTCAGCATCAGTCAACATGGATCCTTGAGCATCTTGTAACATTCCAATTCGAGGATGGAATTTTCTCTTTAACTCATAGCTTTAGGAAAGCCTATCTAGTTCTTCTTTTAACAGTTTCTGCTTCTATTTCCTTGCATGCATCATTGTAGTACTTCTTGTCTTGTCTTGCTGCACGTTGGAAATCTCTGTTGAGTTCTGCGATTGACTCTCTTTTCTCCTCTAGCTTTAGCTTCTCTGCGTTTCTGGGCAATTTTCAGTTTCTTCGGTCATCTAATTTGGCTGTTTTTGCTTTTTCATCTTTTGTAGAGATTTCTCACTTTCTTCCAATACAACCTTCTTGATGTCATCCCATAACTCTTCTGGAGCTCTTAAGTAACCTTAGAAACACAGAAACATGACAGCAGATAACGATCATATGGCCTATCCAGTCTGCCCTTCCATACAAACTGCTGCAATTCCTTTTGTTCCTTTAGAGATCTTCTATCCGCCCCATGCTTATCTTGAATTTCTACCTCTACCAGGAGATTATTCCATGTATTTACAAATCTTTTTGTAAAGAAATACTTCTGCAAATTATTCCTGAGTCTATCCCTTTTCACCTTCATCCTTTGCCCCCTCATTACAGAGCTTTCTTTCAAATGAAAAATGGTCTCTGTGCATTAATGCCACAGAGGTATTTAAACATCTCTGTCATATCTGCTCTCCCATCTTTCATTCAAAGAATACATGTTGAGATCTTTAAGTCTGTCCCCATATGCCTTATGGTGTAGCCTACTGAACATTTTGGTAGCCACCCTCTGCATCAATTCCATCCTGTTTATATCCTTTTGCAGGTGAGATCTACAGAATTGCCCATAATACTCTAATTGGGATCTCACCAAAGACCTATACAGAGGCACTGTCACCTCCTTCTTCCTGCTGGTCATTTTTCTTCCTACTCACTCCTTCTGGCTTTTGCCATTACCTTTTCTACCTGTTTAACCACATTAAAATAATCAGAAACAATCATCCCCTGAAAGGGTGGTGGATGCTTGGAATTCCCCCCCAGTGGAGATGGTAGGGGCAAATACAGTGACAGAATTAAAAATGGCATGGGACAGGCATAAGGAGAAATTTCACTTACCGTTAATTTCCTTTCCTGGAATACTGCTAGACCAGTCCAGACAAACGGGTTGTGTCCCCCTTCCAGCAGATCTTAGAGACAGAATTCTACCAGAGCTCTGATAGGCTGGACTCTGGTGATATGGTCCTACACCTAGGGGTCTCCCTCAGTATTGTCTGTAAAGCAAACCCAAACATGTAACACAACTTAACCATAAGACCACACATAGTGGACATTTAATTCAACTAGGTACAAGGGAGCTGAAAGTATCCCCAGAACTGAAGGCTGCTAAGACCGATAACGCAGCCATCGGCCCCCCATGGTGAGGCATACTGACAAGGAAGGAACAGAGGCCGGCGGCTTCACCGCACTAGCAGCACCGTAACTGACAGCAGGGTGGGTCCTGGACTGGTCTAGCAGTATTCCATGAAAGGAAATTAACGGTAAGTGAAATTTCTCCTTCCAAGTCATACTGCTAGACCAGTCCAGACAAACAGGCAGTACCCAAGCTACCTGCTTTCAAGGGAGGGTCAATGCCAACGACAGCACTGCAGCTCCAAACTGGCCCTCCTGCCGAGCGTAAACATCCAATCTATAGCGACGGACAAACGTGGACAACGACAACCAATTTGCCGCCCGGCAAATGTCGAGAGGGGCTACTTGAGACCGCTCGGCCCAAGACGAAGCCTGAGCCCAAGTGGAGTGAGCACGGAGCCCTACTGGAACCTGCTTGCCTTGCAGTATATAAGCTGCCGCAATAGCTCCTCGCAACCATCTAGAAATAGTGGATTTGGAGGCTGCGGACCCCCGTCGAGGGCCCGCAAACAGAACAAAAAGATGATCAGTCTTACAGAAGGCGTTCGTGATCTTAAGATACCGATAAAGCACTCTCTTCAGGTCCACAGCACGCAATTGATGAAGGCGACCGGAACACTGCTCTTTTTCAAAGGTAGGCAAGAAAAGAGGCTGGTTGACATGAAACGGGGTAAGCACCTTAGGTAAAAAGGATGGAACAGTTCGAAGAGAAACTCCCGCCGAAGAAAACGAGAGATAGGGGTCTCGACAAGAGAGAGCCTGAAGTTTGGAAATCCGACGTGCCGAGGTTATGGCCACTAGGAAAACTGTCTTTAGTGTTAAATCCTTAAGGGAACATGCCTTCAGGGGCTCAAAGGGAGGAGCAACAAGGGCACGGAGAATGAGAGCGAGATCCCAAGAAGGAACTAAAGGATGTATCGGGGGCCATAATGTCTGAACCCCTTTAAGAAAACGTGAAACGTCCACATGCGAGGCGAGAGAACGCCCCGCTATCAGCCCTCAAAAACAAGTTAGCGCGGCAACCTGGACGCGCAAGGTCCCGAGCGCCAGACCCTTATCTAGACCGGCCTGAAGAAAGGAAAGAATATCCGGGATGTTGCAACGCCAGGGCGAGATGTGACGTAGTTAACACCAAGTGTCAAAGATACGCCACACATGAGCGTAAGCCAGCGACGTCGAAGACCGCCGTGCCTTAAACATTGTCGCCACCACACTCGACGAATATCCCTTCTGAACTAACCTGTGGCGTTCAAGAGCCAGGCCATAAGCGAGTAAGGAGCCGGGTTTTCCATTTCCACCGGCCCTTGGAGCAGGAGCCCTGGGAACGCCCCCAGGCGTAGAGGAGATGCCCAAGACAGCTGGACGAGATCCGCATACCACGGTCTGCGAGGCCAATCTGGTGCCACCAGGATCACCCGGCCGCGATGCTCCCTGACTCTTTGGAGAATCTTGCCGATCTTGCCAATGGCTGAAGTAGATCGGTGCCTTGGTATTCTGCGCCATAGCCATGAGATCCATTGCCGGTAGACCCCATCGTCGAAAAATGGACTGAAAGGACTCTGGCGCCAGAGCCCACTCCCCCGGATCCAGAGCACGTCAGCTGAGGAAATCATCTTATACATTGTCTACCCCCGTGATGTGTTGCGCCAAGATCGCCTGCAGATGCCTCTCCACCCACGGAAGGAGAAGACTCATTTCCTTCGATACACCTGGACATTTCATGCCCCATTGGCGGTTGAGGTATGCCACTGTCGTAGCGTTGTCAGACAGAATTCGAACCGCCTGACGCCGCAGAAGAGGCTGAAACTTTTGCAAGGCTAAGCGCACCGCTCGCATCTCGAGGCGATTGATGGACCACTGGGCTTCCCAAGGAGACCAAATCCCCTGCGCTGAGTGCGAGCCGCAATGCGCTCCCCAACCGGGGAGACTGGCGTCTGTTGTTACCAACACCCAGCGCGGAGTCTCCAAGGGAACCCCTGGAAGGAGATTGCGGGGCCGGAGCCACCAACGGAGGCAGTCTCACCACCGGTAGTAGAGGCAACCGAACTTGATAATCCTCTGACACCATACTCGAGGCGAGACCTGTGCTAGGAGACTTTAACAAAAAGACCTGACCTAAGGCTGTATCAAATTGAGCCCCCAAAGATTCGATCTCCTGGGACAGCTGAAGACAACTCTTGTCGCGGTTGATTACTCAGCCGAGGCTTTCGAGAAAGGCAACAACCACCAAGACTGTGCTGCAAGCCTCGGGAAGAGAGTCTGCGCGAATGAGCCAGTCATCCAGATAAGGATGAACTCTGATGCCGCGGCTGCGTAAGGTCGCAGCTACTACCACCATTACCTTGGAGAAGGTTCGAGGCGCCGAAGCTAGACCGAAGGGCATCGCACGAAATTGGAAATGTTGACCAAGTATCGCGAATTGAATGAGTCGCTGATGCCCCTCTCGAATGGGAATGTGAAAGAATGCTTCCGCGAGATTTAGGGAAGCTAGAATTCCCCCTTGCGTACCGCTTGAGTAACGGATCGCAGAGTCTCCATTCGAAAGTGTGGTACCCGCAGACTGAGATTGATGCCTTTGAGATCCAAGATAGGACGAAAGGAGCCATCTTTTTTTTTTTTTTTGGCACCACGAAATAGACAGAGTAACGGCCTAGTCCTCTTTCCAATGTTGGAACTGGACGAATGGCATCTAAACCAGGGGTCTCAAACTCAAATTGCTTTGAGGGCCAAATGAGGACTTGTAAAATAACCCGGGGGCCGCATGAGACGTGGGACCTCATTTGCATAAGGGACCTCATTTGCATAAATATTTGCATAATGTTACCATAACCCTAACTTTTAGTAAACATGCCTCTTAATGAGTGCATGAATAAAGAAAGACTAAAAGATTTCTACATTACTATAATCCAGTGGCAACCGCCAGGCACATTAGGAACTACTACAAACAAACACTGCCCATTTAGAACCCATAGCAAACCCGTCATATCCTAACAGCACTACCACGACTCACAAAGCACCATACCCTACCTATCAAAAGGCAACACTGCAAATATTAAATCAATACATTTCAGAGAATAACAATACATGACCTACTGGGGACAGAGAACAAGTAGCAATGTCAAATAGGAATTACATAAACAGAATACCTCAGCTCAGTTACACATGCCGAATACACCATCACCAAACAAGGAATCAAAATTTAGAAACAAGACAATTTAAACTGGGACCCCCAAAAGCCAAACTTGGAATGTACAACACTGTAGAAATAAAACTATAAATTAATTTCCTCTTGTACTAAACAAAGCGCAGACGTTATTGATGCACATTTCCCAGAACTGACATATTCCAGTTAATAAATTCAAAATAAAGATATTTTTCTTACCTTTTGTGCATTTTTTTTCAGTTCCAGCCACTTTCTTCTGGTTTCTTCGTGCCTTCTGCTAACTCTCCATCGTCTGCTGTCCATTTGTCCTTCTCTCTTCTAGCTTTTTCCATTCTCCCTCTACATCTGCTTTAACATATTAATCTTTCTCCTTTTGCTCTTTCCTCATTCCTATTTTCATCCACTCAAATTTTACCCCTCCATCCTCAATCCCCACTTACCTGGCCAATTGTAGATTTGTCTTCCCTCCACACAAAATATTTTCCCCTCTCCATTTCACTCTCCCAGCTCCATCCCATTCTAATCCTCCCCCAACATCAGCTCCCTTCTAGTTCCAGTCCCACACAGCACCCCCTCCCTTCTAGTCACTGCATCAGCCCATTTTCAGTCCTAGCCCCCCATCAGCCCATTTCCAATCGTAGCTCCCCCCCATCAGCCCATTTCCAGTGCTAGCTCCCTCCCCTCACAGCCCATTTCCATTCCAAGCCCCCCTCCCCATCAGCCATTTGCAGTTCAAGCCCCCCTTCCACTCAGCCCATTGCCCGTCCTAGCAGACCGCCCAGGCTATTATCATTCCTTGCCCCCCCAGAGCCGATTACCAGTCCTAACCCCCCATAGCCCACTTCCAGTCTTACCCCTCATAGCCCATTACCAGTCCTAACCCCCCCCCCCATCACCTCATTTTCAGTGTTACCCCCATCACCCCATTTTCAGTTACCCCCTCATAGGCCATTACCGGTACTACCCCCCCATCACCCCCATTTTCAGTGTTACCCCCATCACCCACCCCATTTTCAGTTACCCCCTCATAGGCCATTACCAGTACTAACCCCCCATCACCCCATTTTCAGTGTTACCCCCTCATAGGCCATTACCAGTCCTAAACCCCCCCCCCATCACCCCATTTTCAGTGTTACCCCCATCACCCCATTTTCAGTTACCCCCCTCATAGGCCATTACCAGTCCTAGCCCCCCCCCCCCATAGCCCATTACCAGTCCTAACCCCCCTCCCACCATTAGCCAAATTAGATTTTAAAAAAATGTATATTTGCTGCTGCTGCAGTATTAAGCGTCCCGCGGGCCCCTCTGCCTGGTCCTCTCCTCCCTGCAGCATTCAGCTCCAAACGCGGCGGCTTTCAGAGCCGCGAAGAGAGAGAGAGTTTCTCTCGCGCGGTTCTGAAGACTCTCGCGCTGCTCTACAGAACCGCGCGAGAGAAACTCTCTCTCTTCGCGGCTCTGAAAGCCGCCGCTTTTGGAGCTGATACTGCAGGGAGGAGAGGACCAGGCAGAGGGGCCCGCGGGACGCTTAATACTGCAGCGGCAAGTTTGGAATTTTTTTTTTTACTCGCCGGTACTTCGCGGGTCGGGCCGCGTGTTTGAGACCCCTGATCTAAACGCTGGAGTCTTTGAACGAATCAACATCTGCTGCCCATTGATGCAGCCAGAGCCATCTCTGAGCTACTGTCACTGGTGCTACGGAGCGAGCTGACAGCCGCAAGAGATCAGAGATGGCCTCTGCCAGGAATGCAGCAATGGATTCTAAACAAGCCAACTCGGGATCACCTGGAAGCTGCTGAATCCATCGAAGGGAGGCCCGTGCTGCTAGACCTCCGCACACCCCTGCTTGAAGGGAAAGAGCGGACGACGAAAAACCCGTCTTTAGCAGACTCTCAACTTTTTAGGTCTTGCTAGTCATGGAGTGCCGCTCCGCCCTCAACCGGACTTGTGGTATGCTTGGTGACCCCGGTCACTAGCATCAACTTTCGGGTATGACAGCCAACGGTCCAAGTCAGAGGGTGACCAAGGGTATAACTAACCAATACCGTGTGCCGTACGTAGAGAGGACTCTGGAGAGTCCCACTCTCGAGATACCATATGCTGTAACTCGGCTGGAAAGGAAAAAGCTTTGGAAGGCTTACGAATGCCCTGTAAAATGGGATCCGGCTGCAACAGGGTTTGAGAACTCTGAGGATCAGGCGTGTCGGCTAGGCGTAGCGACTCCATCACCTGTGTGATTAGGGCCAGCAACTCCTCTTTCCGAAAAAGTCTGATATCTTGAGAGCCCTCGTGAACTGTCAGCGAAGAATCAGACAAAGACTATTCCCCATCTTCTTTCTCCAATGAGGCTCACCTCAGACGATTTAAAGTCTTCTTGAATATCCGTAGTGTCCCGCAAGCCACATGCAATGTTCCTGGAAGGACGTACTGCTTTAAGGTCTGAGGACTTTCGGGACCGCTTGCAAGACCCCACCATATCCTTGTCTGCTACCGGGCGGGTGCTGTAGGTATACCAAAAGACTCAGAAAGCCACAGGTGCCATGCCTGGTGGAAGAGCGGCAGGAACTCACTGTCAGCCAAGGCTGCCGTGGCTTCCAGCGGCTGTGGAAGCAAAATGGGAGCTGACTGAGTCCTTTCTGCAGGAAGATCCTGCTGCAGGGGCTCTAAGGAGGGAGGAGTTAAGGCGCTGATGTCCCCAGCAGGCAGCGCAGTGGAAATGGAGGAAGAAGATTCTCCTGGATGCAGCATGCAGGTGGAACACAAGCAATCTATTAACTCCTTTTTCTTATTATTACATATAATACAGCTGTGCAGAGAAACAGGCATTGCAGAGGCTTAAACCTTTTTTTTTTTTTGTAAACAAAAATCAAGGTAGGCTTAGGGAAACAGAAGACTCTTCAAAGAAAAGGGATTTTGAAACTCCCTGTGCCTTCAAAACATGTTTAAATGTTTTGAAATGGCTGCCCACAGCTGCTCCCTCAAAAAAAACACTGAAGAGAAATCCCTCATGATTTTCAAAATGGCCTCCGGCACAGAAAAACTGCAAAATAAAAGTTTCCTAAGCTCTAAAAACCTTAAAAATGCAGCGAAATCGTTGGGGAAGAGGCAAGGAGTGCTGCTAGCAACTTAAAATGTCAAATCCTGACGAACCCTGAATCACCAGAAACAGAGGGGAGAAGGAAACTGTCAGTTATTTACTGTGCTGGTACAGAGGAGCTGAGTTCCCATGGAGGAGAAGAGAAACTTTCAAAGTCAGTGTAAGGTAATTACAGTGACTGAAAGGTAGGGAAATTAGAGTTTGATCCCTCTGCAGCCACTTAGACCCGCATGGCAGGGGCTGGAAGGTGTTTCTGGAGAGAAGGGGAGCTGCACAGATAGTGAAATCAGGAGCTCAAACCCTGCTGTATTGCTGATTACAGAAAATCCAGCTGTTAAGGAGGGAAGCCTGGGAAACCCAGAGAAACACCTCTTGTGTGCTCTGGGTGCATCCAGGAAATAAAAATGAAGAAAAGAAAATAGGAACTTCAGGAAGTGAAGGAATCAGGTCAGAGACAGCCGGTCCCGATGCAGTTGAAGTAAACCCAGGGCAGCTGAGGCAAGTAAGAAAACAGTTTACGTGCAGTTTCTCTCAGAAATTGACACCTGATCCTCCTGCTGATGTCTAAGCCCTCGTGGTAAAGACTCAGCGCTGCTTAAAGAAAATCGGGAGCTCTACTGAAGCCAGGCTCAGGAGCTCCACAAGTTTATCTGGAGAATCAAGTTGCTGGAAAACCCAGAGTAACACCTCTTGTGTACTCTGGGTGCATCCAGAAGCCTCAAGATACAGAGAAACCTGATTTTAGGGGATTCCTTTATCCAGCTAACAAGCCCTCATGGTCAGATGCTGGGGATTCTTCCTGTCAGCGAGCTCTACTGTGTCAGAAACAGGAGCTCAGCTGCAAACACCCGGGTGCACAGTGAAACTATACTGGCAGCCACAGGCAAGTGGAAATATCAGTCCCCAAAGGGATTCTAAATAATTGTAAAGATTTTGAGGGAAAAACAACAAAAGCAACCAGATCTGCTGGAGACAGAGAAATACTGAGGGAAACCCCTAGGGATAGGACCATATCACCAGAGTCCAGCCTATCAGAGCTCTGGTAGAATTCTGTCTCCAAGATCTGCTGGCAGGGGGACACAACCCTTTTGTCTGGACTGGTCTAGTAGTATGACTTGGAATGAATCTATTTAGAGCAAGAGGATAACATCAAAATAAACTATTTTTTACACTTCAACAGATGAAGAGGGGTGACCTGCATGGAACAAAGGCATAGAGGGGGATGACCTGCACAGAGCACTTACTCTAGCCACCTTACTGGGCAAACTAGATGGACCATACTGGTCTTTATCTGCCATTATATACTATGTTACTATGTTGCATTGTACTTGAAATGCAATGTGGAAACAAGACATGTACAATTTATAGATATTATGATGTCGATGGTTGGACACAAGTCACCAGGGCCTGCAAAATCACCAATCCAACTTCTCCAGCCCTTGAATTGAAGAACCATTATGCAGCCCTGGAAGTGGAGGAGGTGAAAGCATCCCTTGAAAGGGAAGAACCAGAGCTCAAGTACCCCAAAGTTGCAGAATCAGTGACCAGAAGGAAACGAAGGGTAGTGGTGGTTGGAGACTCTCTTCTGAGGGGTACTGAGGCGTCCATCTGCTGACCAGACTTGATGTCCAGAGAGGTATGCTGTCTGCCTGGTGCCAAAATCCAAGAAGTTATGGAGAGTTTGCCAAGACTCATCAAGCCCACTGACTATTACCCAATGTTGCTAATCCATGTTGGAACAAATGATACTGCCAGGTATACCTCGGAACGTATCAAAAGTGACTTCATGGCTCTGGGACAGAGGGTGAAGCAGTTAGGTGCACAGGTGGTGTTCTCTTCAATCTTCCCTGTTGAGGGTAAAAGCCAAGGCAGAGAGGCTCGCATCCTGGAGATGAATGCATGGCTGTGTGGATCGTGACATCGAGAGCATTTTGGTTTCCTAGGCCATGGGATGCTGTTCCAAGGGTTGCAGAGCAGAGATGGAATCCATCTGTCCAAGAAAGGTCAACGCGTCTTCAGTAGTAGGCTGGCTAATTTACTGAAGAGGGCTTTAAACTAGATTCGTTGGGGATGGGTGAAGAAAGCCCCCAGGTAAGAGAAACCCCCAGGTAGGTGATACATTAAATAACTTTATGGAAATAGGTAACAGGGGTAACATATGGAAAGCAGTGTGTATAAATGCCCGTAGCATGGGAAATAAGATCCCTGAAGTTGAAGCTTTGGTGGAAGTGGCTGACTTGGATTTAGTGGCAGTTACAGAAACATGGTTCACAGAAAACCATGATTGGGATGTAACTATACCCGGCTATACTTTATTCAGAAAGGACAGGGTAGGAAGTAGGGGAGGAGGAGTGGCACTATATATAAAAACTACTATTAAAGCTTTGGAATTACAGAGCTTAAAAGGGAGAGGGGAGGCATTGTGGGTTAAACTAGAAAGAGGGAAAGAGAAATCTATTTACATTGGTGTGATATACAGACCTCCCTCACAAGAGGAAGAGGTGGACAAAGAGTTAATTGAAGACATGTGCAGCATTGCTAAGAAAGGGGAAGTGCTACTGATAGGAGATTTCAATATGCCAGATGTTGATTGGCACATTCCTGCTGCAGTATCATCTAGAAGTAAGGAGATACTGGATTCTCTACAGGGAGAACTATTCAGGCAATTGGTAACAAACCCCACACATGAAGGGGCCATACTAGACTTGGTGCTTACCAATGGTGAAAGTGTTTCTGCTGTTGTAGTGGGAGATCATTTTGCATCCAGTGATCACCAGATGGTGTGGTTCAGTATTAGGACTAGGGCTGTTAGAATCCATTCAAAGGTGAGGATCTTAGACTTTAGGAAAACTAACTTTGCGAAGATGGGCCAATACCTCAGGGAGTCGTTAGTTGGATGGAAGCAGCTGAGGGATGTAGAAAAACAGTGGGAAAAACTGAAAGGGGATATTTTAAGGGCAACCAACCTTTTTGTTAAAATGGTAAATAAAGGTAAAAGGAAAAGGAGACCACTATGGTTTTCGAATGAAGTAGCTGAAAAAGTGAAGAAAAAGAGGGAGGCCTTCATGAAATACAAGAGATCACAGAGAGAGGAAGACAGGCATCTGTATTTGGAAAAACTTAGAGAAGCTAGCAAAGTAGTCAAGAAGGCAAAAATTCAAAAGGAGGAGGAAATAGCCAATGCAATAAAATGGGGGGATAAGACATTTTTCAGATATATTAGTGAGAAGAGGAAGAGCAAGAGTGGTATTGTCAGACTCAAGGGTGCAGGGGAGGAATATGTAGAAGCTGATAAGGATAAAGCGGAATTGCTTAACAAATATTTTTGTTCTGTGTTCACAGATGAAGAACCAGGAGCAGGACCTCAGAAAACACCCACAAATAGGAACAGAAGCAAAGGACATCTTGAACAATTTTCAAAAGACTGTGTTTGTGAGAAACTATCTCAACTTAAAGTAGACAAAATGAAGGGACCGGATGGGATACACCCGAGAATACTGAGGGAACTTGGGGACGTTCTAGCAGCTCCACTGACTGACCTTTTCAATGCCTCGTTGGAGTCGGGAGTGGTGCCAAAGGACTGGAGAGAGGCTCATGTGGTGCCTTTACACAAAAGCGGAAGTAAGGATGTGGTTGAAAACTACAGGCCGGTTAGTTTAACTTCGGCGGTGAGTAAATTATTGGAAACGCTGCTGAAAGAGAAAATAGTGAGGTTTCTGGAGTCCAGCGGATTACAGGATCCGAGGCAGCATGGATTCACCAGAGGCAGGTCTTGTCAGACAAATCTGATTGATTTCTTTGGCTGGGTGACCAGGGAGTTGGACCGAGGGAGAGCCCTAGATGTGGTGTATTTAGATTTCAGTAAAGCCTTTGACACTGTTCCTCACTGACGACTTATAAACAAACTGAGCACCCTAGGGATGGACCCTAAAGTTACTGCTTGGGTTAGAAATTGGTTAGGTGGGAGGCGACAAAGAGTACAAGTAAATGGAGCTCACTCTGAGGAGAAGGATGTTATCAGTGGTGTACCCCAGGGATCTGTCCTTGGTCTGATTCTTTTTAACATCTTTGTTAGTGATATAGCGGAAGGGCTTTCAGGTAAGGTTTGCCTCTTTGCGGATGATACCAAAATCTGCAATAGAGTAGACACCCAGGAAGGGGTAGATAACATGAGGAGGGATCTAGCTAAGCTTGAAGAATGGTCTAGAATTTGGCAGCTGGGATTTAATGTTAAAAAATGTAAGGTCATGCATTTGGGCTGCAGCAATCCAAGGGAGCAATATAGTATAGGGGTGAAGTACTTTTGTCCACTAAAGAAGAGTGGGACCTAGGCGTGTTTGTGTCTGATGATCTTAAAGTAGCTAAACAGGTAGAAAAGGCGACAGCAAAAGCTAGAAGGATGCTTGGGTGCATACGGAGAGGAATGGCTAGCAGAAAAAAGGAGTGATAATTCCTCTGTATAAATCTTTGGTGCGACCTCATTTGGAGTATAGTGTGCAATTCTGGAGACCGCACCTTCAAAAGGATGTGAACAGGATGGAGTCGGTGCAGAGGGTGGCTACTAAAATGATTAGTGGTCTTCATTATAAAGCATATGAGGACAGACTGAAGGCTCTTAATATGTACACCATAGAGGAAAGGCGGGATAGAGGTGATATGATTGAGATATTTAAATACCTCCGTGGCATAAATGTTCAGGGAGAGAGCCTCTTTCACTTGAAAGCAAGTTCTGCTACGAGGGGACATGGGATGAGGGTGAAGGGAGATAGATTCAGGAGTGATATGCGGAAATATTTCTTTACGGAAAGAGTAGTGGATCAGTGGAATAGTCTCCCATTGGAGGTGGTAGAGATGAGGACAGTAACTGAATTCAAAAAAGCATGGGACAAACACAGAGGATCTCTAAAGGTAAAAAGGGGACTGTTGTAGTTGTTATGGAAGGACAGACTAGATAGGCCATGTGGTCTTTTTCTGTCGTCATATTTCTATGTTTCTATGTTTTATGATCCTTTTCCTGGGGGGGTGTCGTCTAATTTGGAATCCATCATTTTGTACTTGCCAACATGAAATTTCATCTGCCATTTAGAAGCCCAGTTCACCAATCTCACAAAGTCTCTCGTAACACCTACCAATCTGCTTGTTTCACAGTGTCTTGCTTCAGTTTGGTTTTATCATCACCACCAAAATATATTTACAGCATGGGAATCTTCATAATATTCTCTTCATTACAGACCGACGCAGATTGTCACAGGAGTAATTTGTCATCCAGTGCCCTCTTCTGATACTCCATATATGAAAAATCTACTGCTTACCATGGATGCAGTTATTAAAACACAAAAGATATTAATCATTGATAAAGAGCTCCTTTAATTGCATATTGCTCTGCAGATTTTACATGTTTTATATTATACCAAGTTCTAACCCAGTAGGGAAGGGGGAGGCATGGCCATACTCCAGAAGATCTGTCTGTATATCTGTGAAACATTTAAGAATATCAGCAACCAGATGATGTCATTTGCTCAGTAACATATGAATAGTAGGGCATTGTCCATTTAGTTTCATTTTCTGAGAAATCATTAATCAGGATAGACAGTTCCTAGCAGTGCATTTATTGTAGAATTAACGGGCCAACAAGATGAGAGTAATTTCCCTAGAAGCAAATTTTAGAAGAATTATACATTTGCACAATAGCATCACTATACAGGTTTATTGGTATACATCCAAGGGTGTTGAAAGAACTGAAATATGAGACTGCAGACCTACTATTAGTAATCTGTGGACTATCATTAAATTCATCCGTAATACCTGAAGAGTGAAGGATGTCCAATGTAACGCCAATTTTTTAAAAGGGTTCCAGGGGTGATCCGGGAATCTACAGGCCAGTGAGCCTTATATCAGTACCAGGAAAAATGGTAGAAACCATTATAAAGAACAACATTTCTGAACATGTAGCTAGTCATGGCTTAATGGGAGACAACCAACATGGCTTTAGCCAAGGAAGTTCTTGTCTTACTTATCTGTTATGTTTTTTGAAGGTGTGAATAAACAGGTAGACAAAGGTGAGTCAGTTGATATAGTGTATCTGGATTTTCAGAAAGCCTTTGACAAGGTCCTTCATGAGGGACTTTTGGTGAAATTAAAAAGTCATGGGATAGGAGGCAGTGTACTAGTGTGGATCAGGAACTGATTAAAAGATAGAAAGCAGAGGGTAGGACTAAATGGCCAATTTTCCCAATGGATAAAGGTGAACAGTGGTGTACCCCAGGGATCTGTGCTGGGTTCGCTGCTTTTTAACATATTCATAAATGACCTGGAAATGGGAATGACAAGTGAGGTAATCAAATTTGCAGATGACACAAAATTATTCAAAGTTGTTAAAACCCAAGAGGATTGAAGAATTGCAAGAAGACCTTGATAAATTGGAAGACTGGGCATCCAAATGGCAGATGAAATGTAATGTGGACAGGTGCAAAGTTATGCACCTAGGAAAGAAGAACCCAAGCTATGGTTGCACAATGCAAGGTTCCACATTAGGAACTACTACCTAGAAAAAAGATTTAGGCGTCATTGTGGATAACATGTTGAACCCCTCCGCCCAGTGTGCAGCAGCAGCCAAGAGAGCAAATACTGTAGAATGCTAGGTATCATAAGGAAAGGAATGGAGAACAAAACAAAGGATATTATAATGCCTCTATATTGTTCCATGGTGTGACAGCACCTTGAATATTGTATGCAATTCTGGTCGCTGTATCTTAAAAAGGATATAGAATTATTAACAAAGGTACAGAGAAGAGCCACCAAAATGGTAAAGGGGATGGAAGGATACCTCTATGAAGAGAGGCTAAATAGGTTAGGGCTCTTCAACTTGGTAAAGAGACGACTGAGGGGAGATATGATAGAGGCCTATAAATTAATGAATGGAGTGGAATGGATAAATGTTTATTGATTGTTTATGCCATCAAAATATAGAAAGACTTGGGGACATGCAATGAAGCTACAGTGTAACCTATTTAAGACTAATAGAAAATATATTTCACTCAATATGTAATCAAACTCTGGAATACTTTACCGGATGATGTAGCAAAAGTTGTTAGTGTAACTGGGCTCAAAAAGGTTTGGACAAGTTCCTGGAGGAAAGGTCCATAAACTATTATTAAAGAGGATCAATTAGCCCTACACTCTGCTTTCTATCTTTTAACCAGCTCCTGATCCACAATAGTAAAATGAAATCTATCCCATTATTTATTAATTTCGCCAAGAGAATCTCATAAGGGACCTTGTCAAAGGCTTTCTGAAAATCCAGATACACTATATTGACTGGCTCACCTTTGTCTACCTGTTTATTCACACCTGTCTCCAGCATGCCGGACCGATCGGGAGCCCAGCAGAGAGCAGGGAGGTAAGCCCCTCCCCGCTCACAACCGAGACCTCCAATCAGCCCGGCATTAAGGCTCGCAATCCAGCCAGCCTGCCTACCTCCAACTTTAAAACTGTGCTGCGCTGCTCACGAGCCCTTTCTCCAGCACGCTGGACTGATCGGGAGCCCAGCAGGAACACTCACGCCTGGCAGGCCCGCACTTAAAGGCCTCGCCAAAGGGCCCTTTGTCATGGCCCTTAGGTGTGGAAATTAGGCGTATTACTAGACGCAACAAAACTAAAGCTATGTCTGTTTCAATATCTAGTAATACTATCAGTCACAAGTCTTATTACCTGATGCTATAAACTTGTAAAGTGTAACATAACATATCCTTATCATATTGCTGCTATTATTTATTTTATTTATTTACATCCTCTTATGTTGTTGTTGTTAAGTGCCGTCGAGTCGGAGTCGACTCATGGCGACCCTCTGGATAGCTATCCTAAATTGTGTTCGGTCTTCAGTCAGGCGGCTCATTGTTGACAGACTGGTACCCGTGGCTGCTGTTATTGTATCAATCCATCTCATTGCTGGCCTTACTCTTTTGCGTTGACCTTCTATCTTGCCAAGCATAATGTCTTTCTCTAATGATCTCTCTTCGCATGATGTGTCCAAAGTATGAAAGTCAAAGTCTTGTCATCTGAGCTTCTAAAGAAAGCTTAGGTTTGATCTCCTCTAGTACCGACTGGTTTGTTCTTCGGACAGTCCATAGTATACACAGTATTCGCCGCCAGCACCATAATTCAAAGGCATCAATTTTCTTCCTGTCTATCTTTTTCACTGTCCAGCTTTCACATCCATATGATGTTATTGAAAATACCATGGCTTGAACAAGTCGAATCTTTGTATGGAGAGAGACATCTCTGCTCTTGAGAATCTTATCTAGGTCTTTCATAGCCATTCTGCCAAGAGCAATGCGTTGTCTGATTTCTTGACTGCTTGTTGCTTCTTTATTGATAGTTGATCCAAGTAGGTTAAAGTTGTTCACAATTTCAATTTCTTCTCCTTCAACGATGAACCTGTTGATTATGCCAGTTGTCATGATCTTTGTCTTCTTTACATTAAGGTGCAGGCCCATTTTGAGACTATGTTCTTTGATTGTGAGAAGCAAATGTTTCAGATCATCTTCACTTTCAGCCAGTAATGTGGTATCTTCAGCATAGCGAAGGTTGTTGATGAGTCTTCCACCAATCTTCACACCTCTGTTGTCTTCATACAATCCTGCTTCTCTGATGATTTGTTCTGCATATAAATTAAACAGGTAGGGGAAAGTATGCAGCCTTGTCTTACACCTTTGCTTATTTTAAACCATTCTGTTTCTCTCCTTGTTCCGTTCGAACTGTTGCTTCTTGATCAATGTACAGATTGTGCAAGAGAACGATCAGGTGTTCTGGTATACCCATGCTTCTTAATGTGGCCCAGAGTTTCTCATGGTTTACACAGTCAAAAGCCTTGCTATAGTCGATAAAGCACAAATAGATATCCTTTTGGTATTCTTTAGTCTTTTCAAGGATCCATCTCACATCCGCAATGATGTCTCTCGTTCCTCGCCCTTTCCTGAACCCTGCTTGCACTTCAGGTAGTTCTTGTTCCAGGTATGGTTGTAGTCTCTTTTGAATAATCTTCAGTAGAATCTTGCTGGCATGTGGGATCAGAGCGATTCTATTATATACCGCGCTATTCTGCACCTGTAAAAGTTCTCCCCGCATAACAACCATGTCATGACCTCTTCTTGAGACTCTGTTTAATCACACAGCTATTCCAACTTGTAAGGCTAAAAAAAAAGAAATAAAAGCATTATTTTCACTTGCTTCTACTTTACCTGCATCCACTACTACCGAGCTCCCCAATCCAGAGCTCAGGCACATTCAGCCACCCAGGAGGGTCTTTGAATTTAAAACTCCATCTTCTTAAATCTCACACTCCACAAAGCAGATCACCAGCCACTCAGCAACCATGGAGCTAAGAGTGAAAACAGTTCTCTTCCTATCAGCCCTATTCATTATCATCTCCATTAATCAAATGCTCTCCCTCACCCACAAGCAACACATCATCCCAATAATCCTCTACCACTACAAACACGATGTACCAGTAACACATAACTTCCATCGCCCTTCACACCATACCATACCTACCCGCCTCATACACATAAAATCCCAATCACTCTCAACTAACCAGAAACAGCATGTAAAAAAGAGTACTTCCCTTCTAAAATGGTACCTTATAAATGCTAGATCACTAAGAGTGGAAGAGTGGCCTAGTGGTTGGGGCAAGGTACTTCAGGCCGGAGGGTCGGGGGTTCAAATCCCACTAGAGGACAGCAACCTTGGGCTGGAAGGACTGGGGTTTCTAGTCCCACAGGTGCTCCTTGTGGTCTTGGGCAAGCCACTTAACCCTCCATAGCCCATGTTCCCTGTAAAATAGTTATCTCCAAGTTATAATGCTCTGTTCAATGTAATTTCAGTTTGTTCAATGTAAACCGCCTTGATATCATGAAAGGCGGTATATAAGAAATGATAAATAAATAAATAAGAAATAAAATCCCTGTTATTCTCGACCTCATCAAAGACTGCAAACCAGGCATCATTTCCATCACTGAAACTTGGCTCTACATCGCGGACATAGTACTCCTTAACCAAATTAAAGCACCTGAATACAGCCTTTTTTACTGCTCACAAAACAATAAGCAAGGAGGAGGAGTAATCATTCTGTGCAAAGACGAATGGGAAGCCCAACAAACATCTTCCAGCAGTGCAGAAGGCCTAAACATGCTAACCATCAGGGCCGGCCCGTCCATTGAGCAAGAATGTTTTTTGCACAGGGCCCCGCGTTTCAGGGGGCCCCGCGCAAAGAACATTCTGCTTTTTTTCAAAATTAAGTAAAAAAAAAAAAGCTGGCTGCTACCGCTGCCGCCGCGGCATCAGCAGAATGGAGTGTCCCGCGGGGCCCCCTCTGCCCGGCTGAGCTCTCCCTCTGTGATGGCTGAGCCCCTCTGTGCCGGCTTTCAGATACGCGAAGGGAGAGTGTCTCCCTCGCGACTCTGTTAAGCCGGCACAGAGGGGCTCAGCCGTCGCCGAGAGAGGGAGGGAGGGACTCAGCCGGGCAGAGGATCTTTTACATGGCAGAGCATTTGGAGAAACTGCCCAGCGCATAGCACTTGTCATCTGTTTGTCTCTCTCTCTCTCTATTTCTCTCAGATCTACACCTTTGAGATACAAATTATTAAGGCAAAAATGACTTATGCTGGCGGCTACCGGTGTGAAGTGAGCACCAAAGATAGTTTTGACAGTTGCAACTTCAACCTTAATGTCCATGGTATGTAAAGACAGATCTGCGGATGCCATTGGTATTACTGATATTGTTTAAATATGGTAAAGGATCGGTTCCAGATGCAAACCCTTTCAGTTCTATAAAAGGTTGAATAAAAGTCGCCAATGTCTCATTTTTAGCTGATTGCTGCATGCAGACTTTGTTACTTAAGTGGATGCCAAGTACTATCCTCAAGCAATCGGTAGCACATGCATGCAAGTTATTTCTTCTTTCTGTGCATATATGACATGGAAGCAGTCGGCAACATTAACGGCACTCGCTTATTTACAGTGGACAAAACAGAAATAAGCAAAATGCCTCTCCCTCGCTGCATTGTAACCTTGATACAGAACAACAACTTGCATGTTGTATGTAATACGGCCAAACTGCTTAACGTTCCCCAGAGTCCTTTCACTTGCTCAGGACTTCACCCCTCTGACTTTAGGATTTTTATTGCTTTCCTCCTTCCCTGAGCTCTTGCTCTGTTTTGAGCTGCTTTTACTAGTTCCTTCATTATTTAGGTCATCTGAGCAGAAGTGGTGTGCAGGACCACCTTGCTAAGCTTGTAGTTTACCTACGAACACATTTCTCCCTTGCGCCTGCTTAGCATTTTCTATTTGCCTGTGCCCTGATTAACCTTCCCTACTCCTTCCTGTCTTTTCTTTCAAATCTTGTCCCAGTCCTGGAACCGCAGCCTCCTGAAAGCTTTGGTTGAGATGTCTACCCTGCTGGACTTTGTCGCATTATTAAATGTTACTCTTTAAAAAAAAAAAAAAAAAGCTTCCCATCAGATCAAAGAGGGCAATTTTCAAAGGTCATTACAGATTTAACCAGACAAATTGAGTGACTGAAAATTGCATCCCTTAATGCAACTAAATGAGTGCAGGCGGGTCCCACTTTTTGCTGGATTGGAAGGGAATATTTTAGAGATTTAAACCTTGGGCCAGCAGTGTAATGCAGTACTGTCCTACATATAGTCCAAGGTGCTTCTGCAGTCACCACACCCACTGCTACCCATTCAGTGTGGGCCCGCTAAGATTATCCAGGTAGCGGCTGAATATCACTGCTATCTGGAGACATTTTGTGACCCGCCCTCTCTTTGCCCCTCTACTATACGGATAGTATCAGACCAGTTAGATGAATTTTCAGCCCAGCGCTGCCCATATGGCAGCTGAAATTCCACAGGGAGGGACTCATCCGGGCAGAGGGGGCCCCGCGGGACACTCCATTCTGCCGCTGCCGTGGCGGAAGCAGCCAGCTTTTTTTTTTTTTAATATTCCTTGAACCGATGAGGGGGGGGGGGTTAGGACTGGTGATGGGCTATGGGGGGTGGCGAGGAGTGGAAATGGGCTGGGGGGGGTTAAGACTGGAGGTGGGCTGATGGGTTTAGGACTGGTAATGGGCTGTGGGCGGTTGGGGGGGTTAGGACTGGTAATGGGCTGTGGGCTGATGGGAGCTGTCTGGTAATGGGCTGGGGGGGGGTTAGGACTGATAATGGGCTATGGGGGGGCTAGGACAGGAAATGGGCTGATGGGGAGGGGTTAGGACTGGTAATGGGCTGTGGGCTGATGGGGGCTGTCTGGTAATGGGCTATGGGGGGGTTAGGACTGATAATGGGCTATGGGGGGCTAGGACAGGAAATGGGATGATGGGGAGGGGTTAGGACTTGAGGTGGGCTGATGGGGTTAGGACTGGTAATGGGCTGTGGGCTGATGGGGGGGTTAGTACTGGCAATGGGCTATGGGGGGCTGACTGGAAATGGGCTGATGGGGGGTTATTACTCTTAAAGGGTTATGGGGGGGCTAAAACTGAAAATGGGGTGATGGGGGGTTAGGACTGGAAGTGGGTTGATGGGGGGCTAGGACTGGTATTGGGTTGGGGGGTTGCTAGGACTGGAAATGGGCTGATGGGGGGCTAGGACTGGAAATGGGCTGATGCAGGGACTAGAAGGGAATGGATGCTGGGTGAGGCTGGAACTAGAAGGGAGCTGATGTTGGGGGAGGATTAGAATGGGATGGGGCTGGGAGAGTAAAATGGAGAGGGAAAAATATTTTGTGTGGGAGGGATGAAAAATCTACAATTGGCCGGGTATTGGGAGAGTAAGTGGGGATTGAGGATGGAGGGGTAAAATTTGAGTGGATGAAATAGGAATGAGGAAAGAGCAAAAGGAGAAAGATTAGTATGTTAAAGCAGATGTAGAGAGAGAATGGAAAAAAAACTAGGAGAGAAGAAAGGACAAATGGACAGCAGACGATGGAGAGTTAGCAGAAGACACGAAGAAACCAGAAGAAAGTGGCTGGAGCAATTGCAGCTGAAAAAAAATGCACAAAAGGTAGAAAAATCTCTCTTTATTTTGAATTTATTAATTGGAATATGTCAGCTCTGGTAAATGTGCATCATTAACGTCTGCGCTTTGTTTAGTACAAAAGCAAATTAATGTATAGTTTTTTTTACAGTGTTGTACATTCCAAGTTTGGCTTTTGGGATTCCCAGTTTAATTATTGTCGTCCTGTTTCTAAATTGTGATTCCTTGTTTGGTGATGGTTTATGTTCTGTTCATGTGTAACTGAGCTGAGGTATTCTGTTTATATAATTCCTATTTGACATTGCCACTTGTTCTCTTTCCCCAGTATTTATTTATTTATTTATTTAACAGGTTTTTTATACCGCCTTTCTTACAATCAAAGCGGTTACAAGACTACATCAGGTTAGCATGAACTACAGACATAAAACATCAGACTACAAAACAATACATCCAGTTTTATACCACCTTATCAAAATATCAAAGTGATAAGCAATGGATCTATAGTTAACAGAGAAAGACTACATCAGGTTAACATGTAATACAAACATACCTTTACATGGAAGAGCAGCCAAAGGGAGAGACAGACAGAGGAATTTGTAAAGAGCATAGTTACTCTAATTAAAAGATCTTATACATATTTGATGTTATTTAATTTTTACCACGGGCCAACGCCTAAGGGCTACGCCAAAGGGCCCTCTGGCGAGGCCCTCAGGCGCGGGCCCGACAGGCGCGGGCCCGCCTGTCGGCGGCTTCAATACAGAGGAGCTGCTTCTCCCCTCTCACAGCCCCAATTGGGCCGGAGGCATACAGTTGGTCTCGCGCCTCTCGGGAGACCGGCGAAAGTGTTCTTGGTCATGTATTGGTATTCTCTGAAATGTATTGGTTTAATTATTTGCATGTTTCCTTTTGATAGGTAGGGTATAGTGCTTTGTGAGTCCTGGTAGTGCTGTTAGGATACGGCGGGTTTGCTATGGGTTCTAAATGGGCAGTGTTTGTAGTAGTTCCTAATGTGTCTGGCGGTTGGCACTGGATTATAGTAATGTAGAAATCTTTTAGTCTTTCTTTATTCATACACTCATTAAGAGGCATGTTTACTAAAAGTTAGTATATGGTAACATTATGCAAATATTTATGCAAATGAGGCCCCGCACCCCCCTTGGACTGCCCCTGCTAACCATTCATATCAAAAACCTTGCAATAACCCTAATCTGTAGATCCCCTTCCTCAGATACCAGCTCACTAGTAAATATAGTAGAAACTGCATGCTCGGAAACTCTACCTGGCAAAGAACACATCATACTAGGAGACTTAAACCTCTCCTCAATACCCAAAGTCCAAAGCACCCATTTCTCCAAGCAATGGATGATATTGGCTATAAGCAAATAATTGACTCTCCAACACATTCAAAAGGCACTACGCTCAATCTGATATTCTTCCCTAAAAAATGGTCACTGAATAAGATGATCTCCTACATTAAAATGCAACCAGTGCCTTGGTCTGACCATTACCTTGTACAATTCAGCACGGATCTAGACCCTTGCATCCTCAGCAAGGATAAAGGACAACAACCACATTATCAGTTCAAGAAATTTGATAAGGAAGATTTCCTAAGGAACATCACGCCCAAACTAACAATCAATTGTGACAACCTTGACACCCTCATCACTACTTGGAACAACTCCCTCAATGCTGCATCAACTAATCATCAGAGAAATTCCTCTAAGAAAGCCCGATGCTCCCAAACATGGTACTCCCCGAGCTTAAGAGAAATGAAGAGAGCTCTGAGAAAGGATGAAAAAAGGTGGTGAACCACAAAATACCACACAGACTGAAATGTATGAGCACATTAAATCTATACTGTCAAAAAATAGCTAACACTAAAAAAGAATACTTCTCAAAACTACTAACTAACTCATTAAACCGACCAAGGGAACTTTTTCTAATTGTCCAAAATCAAATCAAAAACCCAAACACAAATAGCACTCAATCCAGCGGCATTATTGCTCAACAACTGGCTAAACACTATATGGAAAAATACAAAATCAAGACAACAAACCTAACAGAGACCCTCCCATGAAGAACCTACCAACACTGCAATATAGGACGCATTCTCCCCAAGAAGCAAGGAACAGATTAACCAGTGCATCAAATCTCTAAATACAACCATCTTCCTATTTGATCCATGTCCAGTCAGCTGGATTAAATTAGTCAGAGCAAAATTAACCCCCTGCATCCAGAAAATAATCAACATCTCTCTATCACAAGGACAAATACCAGAGAGCTTTAAAAAAAGCTTTCATCCGAACAATCCTAAAACACAGCTCACTGAACAAATCCTGCTCCAGTTCCTACAGACCAATAGCAAGCCTCCTTTTCCTATCCAAAGTCATTGAAAAATCAGTTCAGACCCAACTGTAGGACTTCATTGACTCACACGCCCAACTTGATCCACATCAATACAGATTCAGGGCATATCATTGAGTTAAGGCTCTCCTAACATCCCTCCTCAATACATTAATACAAGGAATTGATAATGCGAAACAGGCCTTTGTCCTCATATTTCTAGATATATCCTCCGCATTTGACACCATAAACCATAATATCTTAATCAATCACTTGAGACAGCTCAGAATAGGAGGAACCATACTATGATAGTTTAGCGACTATCTCTCCAACCGCACTCAACAAGTGACCTTCAATAACACCATCTCTGCACAATTCAATCAAATACAAGGTATACCATAGGGCTCTGCACTTTCTGAACTCCTCTTCAATATATACCTCCAGCCTATATGTGAAATCATCAGAGAACACACTGTGGATTACTGGATATATGAGGATGATATCATGTTATTCACATCAATTGAAACAGCAAACCCCAACTACCAGAAAATCATCAACTGCTTCAATGATGTCTTACTTTGGCTCGACTCAGTTAATCTCTCAATCAACCCAAAAAAGACAGAAGCACTAATCATCACAAGGAACGCATCATTCGAACCACCTCAACACCCACAAATAAATGATACTCTGCTCAAAGTAAAAAAAGAAATAAATATCTTGGGATCTAGTTGGACCAAAACCTTAATATGACCATGCACATTAACATGACAACTCGATCAATAAACCACAAAACCAAAATGATAAAGAACTTAAGACCCCTCCTCTCTCCAGAAGACTTCCACACCGTAGCTCAAGAACTAATTTGTCCTCACTTCAGCTACAGCAACATCATCCTACAAGGATTAGCCAAGCAAACACTGAAACCACTACAACTAGCCCAGAACACAGTGCACGCACAATAATGAAAACCGCAAAATATGAACACATAACACCTATAGTCTATCGCCTCCATTGGCTCCCTGTAACACAAAGAATCAAATTCAAGGCTCTGATGACCACCTTCAAACAATAAACAATATTGCACCCACACACCTTAATACACTAATCAAGATGCATTAAGACACAAGAAGAAGAAGAGACAACCAAAAGAATACTCTAACCACACCAAGAAGATTCTGAAACAAAACCCAAGCAACAACAAACAAGCATTCTCCCTCTTCACTCCAACCTTATGGAATAGCCTACCCAACAACCTGAGAGAGATCAAAGACTTAACCTTGTTCAGAAAACAACTTAAGACATTCCTCTTTACAGACTACTAACAACATGAATAACCCACGATAACCAAGATTCCCCCTCCCACACCTTACCAACATCCAAGAATACCTCAAATTCTCCCACCTCCAACATAGTTATGACCCAATGTTCATATCTTCTGTAAATCACAATACCCTTCCTCCACAGGATAACAACATCACACAGCCTCTTTATGCGTGCATAGTTACAGATGAAATTTCTATACTGTATATAGTTGAATTAAATACCCCTGTATGCTTGTAATCTGTACATTGGAAATTTGTAAACTGTTCATTGTAAACTGCCCTGAGAAGTAGTTGAAAATGTTCCTTGTAAACCGCCTTGATTACCCAGATAAAGAGGTATATAAATCAATTAAATAAATAAATAAATAAATAAATTAAATAAATAAATACTGTAAATAAATAAATAAAAATAACAGATTACTAAGACATGACCTTCCTTGGCTAAAGCCACGTCAGGCTCACTGGTCTGTAGTTTCCCAGATCACCCCTGGAGCCTTTTTAAAAATTGGCGCAACACTGGCCATTCACCAATCTTCAGGTATTACAGATGATTTTAATGATAGTTCACAGATTACTAATAGTAGGTCTGGAATATCATATTTCAGTTCTTTCAACATCCTTGGGTGTATACCATCCGGTTCAGGTGATTTGCTATTCTTTAGTTTTCCCAGTTTATCGATATTTCTTTCAATTCTTCCAGTGCATCACCTGTAAATCCCATTTCAGTCATGGGTAACTTCCCTACATCTTCTCCAATAAAAACCAAAGCAAAGAATTCATTCAGTCTCTCTGCTATGACCTTGTCCCCTCTTAGTGCCGCTTTTACCCCTCTGTGCCCAATTCTGAGAGGCAAATAGCATGGCTGTACATCCCAGGAGGATGTGCATCCCCGCTTTTCATCCTGACTGTATGCTGTCACACACTCTCCCCACACACATAGAGCCACACTACAGGGAGAGCTGGATGCGAGCAGGCAGAGGCAAGCCGTAGCACCCAGACATGCAGGGCCGATTCACATCACAGCCCTGTACATCCACTGGCTGCAGTCTGGACATGGGGTTTATACCACCTCAGAGGTGGTATAAGCCTTGGCTGTGGCAGTGGGTGGCCCACGCAACCCTACCATATGGCCAGCAGGGTGGTAGGTGAGGCCCCACTGCACAATCCAAGCCCTCGACGCCCCCATTGATGGCTGGCCAGTAGGGAAATGGTGGTTGGCACTGCTGCTGATTGTCCTGGTGCCATGGTAACAGAACACCATGGCCCCAACACACCAGCAGAAGCATAGGGTAGGCTGGCCATGCTGCAGATAAAATGTCTCCCGCAGGGATTCAGGGGAATGCTGGGCCATCTCGGTGCCCAGTCTTGCAACCATAGGAACGTCTAACTCCCATGGTGCAGAATCAGATACAATGGAGCCCGTCCTGTTCTGGGATGTGTGGATGGCCCAGATGTGTCCTTTCCTGGATCGGGTTCCATGTCATCTAATGGTCCAACTGACTCACAGGTTTCTTGATATGAATGTACTTGAAAAAGGTTTTATTATGCATATCTGCTTCCACAGCAAGCTTTTTTTCAAATTCTCTCTTTGATTGCCTTATCAATGCCTTGCATCTAATTTGCCAGTACTTATATTGTTTCCAGTTTTCATCATTTGGCTCCTTTTTCCATTTCCTGAAAGATGCTTTTTGGGCTACATCAACATCTCTGACATCAGCTTTAAATCATGCTGGCAGTTTTTTGGACTTCATTCCACTTTTCTTAAAGTGTGGTATACAGCTGGTGCGGGCTTCCAATATAGTATTTTTAAACAACACCCATGATTGATGTAAATCTTTAATCTTTGCAGCTGCTCCTTTTAGTTTTTTTTTTAACTACTTTCCTCATTTTATGATAGTCTCCCTTTTGAAAGTTAAAAGGTAGTACTATGGATTTCCATGCCACCCTTCATCCATTTATTAAATCAAACGTGATCATGCTATGATCACTATTGCCAAGTGGCCCCAACACCCTTATCTCTTGCACTTGATCCGGTGTTCCAAGAAACAGTCATTCATTTCATCTAGAAACTTTATCTCCCTAGCATGTCCTGCCATGACACTGACCCAGCTGATACCAGGGTAATTGAAATCACCCATTATTATTACTGTATTGTAACTTTTGTTAGCCTCCCTGATTTCTTTGAGCATTTCATCTTCCATTTGTTCATTCTGGCCAGGCGGTTGATTATATACCCCCATTGCCATAGTCTTCTCCTTTTTACATGGAATTTCAATTCATACAGATTCTACAGTGTATTTTATGTGACTCAATTCCATCTCTAACATAAAGCGCAACCCCTCCACCAATTTGATCTATTCTATCATTGTGATATAATAAATAGCCAGGTATCACAGTGGCCCACTTGTCCTCCTTCCACCAGGTCTCTGAGATACCAATAATATCTAACCTCTCATTTAGTATTATTTATTCTAACTCTCCCATCTTATTTTTTGGACTTCTAGCATTTGCATACAAGCATTTTAGAGGTTGTATTTTATTCACATTAATCTGGTTATTGGTAGGCAGGAGTAATTTGGAATCGTAAGCTCTGTCTGCTCTGTACTTAAGGGCATTTGTCTTTATCGGAACCTTTCTGTCAATATGCCCTAACTTCAATTTTTTGCTAATATTCTTCAAAGATACATTGTTCCGAACCATGCACTCTTGGGCCACTGTTGGCTTTCTCCTGTTATCTAATTTAAAAACTGCTCTAACTGTTTTTTAAAGGTTAATGACAGCAGCCTGGTTCCATCCCAGATAAGGTGGAGCCCATCCCTTTGGAAAAGCTCCTCCTTTCCCCAGAATGTTGTCCAGTTCCCAACAAAACCGAAACCCTCTTCCTTGCACAATTGTCTCATCTATGCATTGAGACTCCGGATCTCTGCCTGCGTTTTGGGTCCTGCACATGGAACGGGAAGCATTTCTGAGAATGCTATCCTGGCAGTTTTGGATTTCAGCTTCCTAACTAAAAGCCTAAATTTGGCCTCCAGATCCTCCCTACCACACTTTCTTTTCTCATTAGTACCAACATGGACCAGACTGCAGACTCCTCCCCAGAGCTATCTAAAACCTTGTCTAGTCAGTCCTTACTCCACCAGCCACCCAGCTACCTACATGCCTAATGATTGAATCACCATCTATAATGGCTGTCCTAACACTTCTCTCATGGGCACATGGCCCTGGAGAAACCTCCTCAGTGTGAGAGGGCTTTACATCACCTGGAGGATAGGTCCTATCTACAGAATCATTTCCTGCCACACCAGGATGATGTTGCCCTATCACATGACCTCTCTCCTCCATGGCAACAGGGAGGCTGTCAGACTGGAGGTGGGACTTCAGTACTACTTCCCTGTAGTTCTCATCTATATACCTCTCTGTCTTCTTTATGTCCTCCAAGTCTGCTATTATAGCCTCCAGAGATTGGACTCATTCCCTGAGAGCAAAGAACTCCTTGTACCTAGTACACATGTAAGACCCCTCACTAACTTGGAGAAAATCATACATGTGACACTCAATTCAAAAGACTGTAAAGCCCCCAAATCACTGCTAGACTGCTGTCTGCATCTTAGTTTTAAGGTTTTGTTTAGGTATTTAAGTTGTTTACTTGCTTAGGTTTGCTGAAGATACTTATACTAATACAACTATACCTAATACGTTTAATGGACTTTGTTCACCTCAAGGTTAATTAATCTCAGATCTTTTATTAATGTATTCCTGATAAAAATAACCAGCCACACCTGAAAGTGAATATGGACACCTCTTTCCTTTTAAGAGGTTTAAGAGCCTATAAAGCTATCCCTAGGGTGGATGGGAGTTGAGGTGGTTGGGAGGGAAAGAATTATTAAAAGTTGACTTACTACACAGTGCCCTGACCTGTACATCTAAGGTAAAGTCTTATGAATTTCCTGAATGATTCACACAGCCCTGGTTTGTTAGAGGGGGGCCTTTCACATTGCCCCTTTGACCTGTCACTTGCCTTTAACACCTATTTAAGACAACTTCACAGATCTTTTGCCTCCTAACTGGAAGGTCTCTTTGTAAAGGCCTCTAGAAACTAGTTTATTTCTTTCTACTCAGAGACTATTTATTCTACTTGTATGCTAAGCTATACTCTCATTTGATTTAAATTAAAAGCTGTCTGGTGGTACTAAGTCCTGACTAATTCTAAAATACACAGATTTATCAGCTTTAACCCCCAAAAATGTCCTTTTTCCCCAAGGATTTAGAGTATATTCCAGAAGATAAATACTTACAAGTGCAGATCTTTTTCCAGCTGTAGTAGTTCCTTTTGGTAGTCCTTCAAGACTGATCTTACAATCTATTCGGTCTAATATGTTGGTAGCCCTGGGTTCGTAGGTGGCTAGGTCTGCCACAGCATGTACTGATGTGGTCCATTGCTGGGTACAAGACATGGAACTTATTGCCTGTTTCTCTATGGAAGGAGTCTATCTAAAGTTTAGGAAAGGTTTGAAATAATTTCTGTTTATTGAGGATTTTGGTCAGTAATGATTTTCAGCAGCACTATTTGGATAGTGCCATTGAAAATCAGCAGATAAACTCATCCAGTGGTACTTATTTAGACAGTAGGTGCTGCTATCCAGATGTGTGCTTTTGAATATTGGTAAATATAAGGATGTATATTCTTAAGAACATAAGATATGCCATACTGGGTCAGACCAAGGTCCATCAAGCCCAGTATCCTGTTTCCAACAGTGGCCAATCTAGGTCATAAGTACCTAGCATGCGCTGTGTATGTTCATACTTGCCTATGTTCAATTTATTATGTGCAGCTCTCTTTCTGCAAATCCTGGTTTTTGAAATAATAAAAAAAAAGAAATATTGTTTTATCTTGGTGTGTCCATCAGCTCATTACAAGAAACTAATTTCAGCGACAACTCATTAAGAAGATTATTCATAGAGGGGATTCTGTCATTATACAGCTCACACCCCTTGGTGGGGCTAAACACACCAAATATTTTAAGTATTGTCATGCAGCGAGGGCTGATGAGAGCCCAGTTGAGAGAAAAGAAGGTGGTTTTCACAGAGAAAAAGACTTGCAATATTCCCAGGAACCAGCTAGAGGGAGCAAGAGTGTCTTCAGGGAGACTGAAGAGCCACGCCCAGCTGGTCACGAGGAAATGCCAACCAGCTTCCAATCCTCAAGAGCAGGAGGGCTTCATAAGGGGAGTGTAGAAGACTGGAAGAGAGGAAGGAGAAGAGGCAGAAGGAGTACCGGCAGCCTTGGAGATAGAAGCAGCAGCCCAAGCAGAAGCAAGGGGAGAATCACTGGCAGCACCGAGAGAGAGAGGTGGAAGTGGAAACCTGACTACTCTAGTGCTAGAGGATTCCCAGGAAGGAGAGGTGATTTCTCAGGAGCTGAGGAAGGACCTAAGGAGGTGTCAGCTCAAGCCAAACTGAGAGCTGTTTGCCCTCAGAGGCAAAAACCCTGCTGTAACTGCAACCCTAAGCCAAACAAGAATCAGCTGGAGAAGCCAAGCCACACTGGGTCAGAAAGCCAGAAGCTGGGCTTGTACAGAGGCAGGCCTTCACCAGGAGAAGGAAGTCAAAGGCTACAGGGTAAGCCTAACCTGCATAGAAAAGGATTTCACCAAGCGGCTGCCTGGGAAAGGCAGGCAGTAGAAGAAAGCCGTTTACTTGAGGATTGCTGCCATACAAGGTATGAGAAATGTATGCCTAATAAGAAAGTTGTGAATGGTAAAAGCTATGATAAAGCTGCTATAAAGCCTCTAAGGAAAGAGGATACTTTAAAGCCTAACACAGCACATGGCCGACGCCCTAGGCTAGGTCAAGGACATTGGGAACTGCTACAGAAAATATACAAAACCCCTGAATGTGTTTTACAAGAAACCAGGGATATAGAATCAGAGCTTTCTGATAACGAGCCAATGCAAGTGGATCTGGCAGGGGATTTGTCTGACCAAGAGATGGACTGTACACTTTGCATTTCTGAAAGTTTAGAGTCACTGCCAGACTCGTGATTGGGTGAATTGCCAGCAGAGCGTTCTTTATTTGTTTGAGCACCTCCATTCCTGTGACGTATAACAGTTTTTGCTTTGAACCCTGAGTTTGTTTTCTAACTGCATTAAGGACATTTGCTTTAAAGTTGTAACCCACTATTTAGAACCACTGTGAAAAAGGGAAATAAAAGCCTTATTAATTCCCACCACTCAGCTTGATTGTTTCATTGAAGATTGGAGCTAAAGCAACTACAAGGACCAAGAGCCATTTGGGCCTTTAGAAGACTCTCCAATTTTAACCCTATATTTTTGTGTCCCACCTGCCCTGGCGTCCACTGGCCACCAGGGAAGTGGTGCTGACAGTATGCCAGAAGAAACCTTAGATTATTTCACTGAATAGCTGCAAAGGTACAAGGTGTGCTAGGATAAACCTGGTATAGAGTTGTATTCTTAGTTCCTTCCTTCAATGGAAAGACATTTTGTGAACTACTGATCATGAGGATGGGGTTTCTCAATAGTTCTATGTTCAAGAACCAAACTGTCCTCTATCATCAGCTTTTTAGGGCTGGTAGTATATGTAGTTTGTTTTCAAGCAGAGAAAATACCTACTGTACCAGAATGTAACTTGCCTTCAAATACTAAAAGGTTTGAGCTAAATCCAAAAACAAAAAAACTGTCCAGAAGAAAAGAGAACAATTAAAAGACACTCACAGTTTTCCTAACGGCTTAGTTGCTACAGTCCTTTTTTTGCCTTATACCTTCTCTAGACTATAGTCTTTTACAATCAGCTCAGTTGCACAGAATCAATACTCTTCATGTAGCTAATGCAATGCAATAAGTAAGACAAGAAGTGACGCTGAGTGTCAGCTACTTGGCAGATTGTGGGGGAATCTCTTTATAGTCGACAGAACCATTCTCAGTACTAGTTAAACCCATAAATATATTGCTATTATTCTTAGATGGTTATCTTTCAAACTACACCAGATGGCACTATATCCTCAGGTGACCAAGGAGTGGAGGTGCTTTTCAGTATAAGTAAGGATATATATTTTAGTTTTGCATGGCTTTGTTCTGTTTTAGGGAGGTAGTTACTAATTAACATACCCACACATGGCTCCCACCCCCACTTCTCTAAAGACACCATCGACATCCCACACCTCCCCTTCAAGACCCCTCTACCCCATCCAAACCTCCATCCCCTAAGGTTTCCTCCCCCCCCCCTCCGGGTCTACCTCAATACAATTGTGGTGGTCTAATGGGGCCCCTGCTTAATGCTGGAATGGATGGGATATGGGCGGAGAGGGGGCTTGTCTACAATACATGGTTACTGTGGGTATACAGAGCGTGCAGTAATTGGCAAAAATGCAGACTGCATGGGTAGAGATAAGATCACCTCAATGGGTTTCATTAATTGCATCCACGATGCTGCTGCAGTATGCTCTCTAGATTTTCTGTGCACTATTTGCAGAGGAAATGCTGAACACGCCTCTAATAGATATTGCACGACTTTTGTAGCTAATGCGGAGCTATCTGCACTAAGCTGCAAAGGCCTAATGCGCTTTAGTACACACGCCCCTTATTGTGTTGCCTTGTATAAAAAGCCTTCCTTTTAGCGGGTTTATATGGGGGTGGGGGGAGTAAAACAACCCATTTTTGGAATTTTCACAAGTACAAATATTATCTTAGCTCCCCGTTCTTCAACCAAACTTCTATCAAGGGTGAAAGCATGCAGGAAGTTTTAACACATATACTTTAAGATAGCATGTCTTTGAAAATTAGCTACAAAATACTTGTGGTAAAAGTACTCACATGCACTACATACTTTACAACTAAAACGGTTACTCAAAATTGTCACCATAAGGCGACCTCACAACCAGCTTCCTTAAAAATAGATTTCTAGATACTTACTTGCTCCTACAGGTTTTAAGATCTTGCCTTAAATTTCAAAACATAATGAAATTGCAGTGCTACATCTCAGTTATGTCTAAACCAAGCAAAGTCTTGTTTAATTTAAGTTACTTTCTACCACCACATTGCTTGAATCTAAATTAAACAAAGTAAAAAAAACCTGTGATGTCATCAACTAAATGATTTTGTTCTACCATCATGCCAGCTTTAAACAGGCAGGCAGATGTTACTTGGAGATTCATAGGCACAACAAAATTGCAAAGGCTTATTCCATAGAACAGATACAATTTCCAAATGTTCTTTTTGTCCAAAAGTTATTTTTCAGGGACTTCCATTCTCTCAGGCTCTCCTTATCTCCACAAGCCCTCCCCCTTAACCCTCAGTCCTCCTCATCCTCCCTTCCCCAATTCACCCACTGATAATAGAGTTGGCAGAAAAGAGAGGGTGCTGGTGAATTGGATTGTGCCATCCTTGTCTGAACTGCAGCTTGATTGATGTTTCGAAAGTATGTGTAAGTGAGGAGAAATACGTAGATGTGTTCTACTCATTGGTGGGAGAATGAATGTTAGTGAGAGACATGTGTATGTTTGCTCTAGCCACCATGTATGTGTGTGTGTGGGTGGGTGGATGTGTGCTAGAGCATGAGTAGGCAAACTCTGGCCCTTGGGTGTTCTATGCTGGTTGGGTTTTCAGCTTATAAATACATACGGGTTGACAGTCAAAGGCAATTATCTGGAGAGCAGCAACTGCTCTCCAGATTAGTGCCTTCTCTATCAGTTTTCAGTGGCACTATCCAGATAGAACTGCTGAAAATTATTACAGACCACCCTGTCACCATCTGGATAGTACTGGGCAGATTGTGGACTCTCCACCCAAAGTATGGAAGGCAGCAACATTCAGGCAGCTTTCTTTTTTTATCTTTATTTTGGTTCTTGATAGACCGCTTAGGCCAAGGCATTAAAGAGGTAAAAAAAATATACAAGGACTGCATAGAGTCAAGAAAAGGAAAAGAACGCCATTATCATATAGGAGAAAAGAGAGAGAGAAGAAAGGAAAAGGACAGATCAAGAAAAAGGAAGAGGAGGGAGACAAAAAGAGATGCCACTACAGGACACCAGAACTATGCAAGGACAAAAACGCAATAGAGGTTTCAAGGAGGGGGAGCCCAGGAGGGACATGCTAACTGGAAAAGATGGGTTTTCAGGGCAGCCTTAAACCCAGTGAATGATGGTTCAAAGAGGAGGGTAGGGGGAGAGAATTCCACCGGGCAGGCTCTAAAAAGAAAAATGCAGAGCCCCGTGTGCATTCCAAATGTGCTTGGGATAACTCTGCGGATAAATGTAGGACAGGGAAAAAAAACGTCCAAAATGTATCCACATAGCTATATGGATAGCAGATTGAATATCAGCACTATCCTTATAGTGGTGGCACTCATTATACTATGCAAATATTTAACACTGTTTCTTCTGCAGATAGCACCACTGAATATACATATCAAGGCCAATTCTGATTGGGGCATGCCTGGGCCATCCGGATGTCCAAAATCTGGACAGCCTGGATATGCACCCGATTCTGCTCCTGATGTCCCAGATGTGCCCAGATTCAGGCCCACTGGATGTGCATAAATCCACCCAGCTAGCCCAGCCAGCCTCCTGCATGGAACCGTGATGCTGTGGCGTCCCTTCTCCATGGCACTGCGGCTCCGAGCAGGAGCTTTGATCACCTACACTGCCTTCAAAGGACATTTTCCCCATGCCAGACCCCCGGCTCATATCAGGCTGGGGGGAACTCCTTCTCCTAATCACCTTCATCCTGAGGTTCTGGCATGGCTGTCCCCCCACCATCAGGGGGGACTTATTCCACCTCCAAGGTGGAATAATTCCCCCATCTAAGTCACCCAGCTGGACGTATAGGGCCATCACTGGAATAGGCCCTGTACGTCCGAGTTCAGGGTCATGCCTCCGTCCTGCCCTCACTCCTCCTTCAGCCCGCCCCTCCTGCCCTTGTATAGAGCTCTCTGCACATTTCTGCTGTACATGTAGGGAGCTCTTTGGCAGGAATATGACCCGGGCGCTTAGCGGGAATATACACCCACCGGGATGTATATCACCGCTAAATGTGGGTCAGAATAGATCCCATTATATTTAATCAATGTGGCTGGGTTTTAAAAAATTGACGATGATATGTTTGAATATTGACCTGCTAATATTCATGAGATGTATCTGTATACAATAGAAACAGTGCATATAAAGGCATCTCATGCAAACTCAACTGGCTTGCTCAATTAAGAACCAGAGTTACATGCAAATAGTTCACACATGTAAAATGACTATCAATGGGAAATTACATATGCAAATTTCTTATCCAGGTAGTTTTATGGATATATTTTTCTGACTGTGGAATGTTGCAAGTGTAATTTTCACAGTCATGAATTTTATTCATGTGAGCATTCATGAAAAAGGACACAGCCAGCCATCATTGTCTGGCACATAAGAGTGCCTATGATACCTCACTGTAAAGAAAGCCTAAAAAAGGAAAACAAGAGAATGTAGAGCAAACAGCAACAAAGAAACTGCTAACACCTAATCAGGAGTTAGTGGGCCTGATTTCCTGAGTGCAGCTGAGACCTGCATAAAAGGCTCCAGTGCCCTGTCCTGTTGAGGCTTTCCTAACCAGGGCTCTACAGATCAACCATCAGTAAGGATTTGAGGGTTTGTTTGTTTGTTTTTATTATGTTATATTGCTAGCTCTCTGACTGGGAGCTCTTAAAAGGGTTTTTTGTATATTTTTTAAAAGCAAGGTTACTTTCTTTTTGGTGCTTTAGGGGAACTTTCCTTGAGCACGGTAGGTTGCTGAACTCTAGTAACTTCCTCAGGTTTAGAAACTGCTAACACCTAATCAGGTGTTAGTGGGCCTGATTTCCTGAGTGCAGCTAAAGCCTGCATAAAAGGCTCCAGTGCCCTGCCCTGTTGAGGCTTTCCTAACCAGGGCTCTACAGATCAACAAACAGTAAGGATTTGAGGGTTTGTTTGTTTGTTTTTATTATATTACATTGCTAGCTCTCTGACTGGGAGCTCTTAAAAGGTTTTTTTGTATATTTTTTAAAAGCAAGGTTACTTTCTTTTTGGTGCTTTAGGGGAACTTTCCTTGAGCACAGTAGGTTGCTGAACTCTAGTAACCTCCTCAGGTTTAGAAACTGCTAACACCTAATCAGGTGTTAGTTCCCTCCCTACCCACCCGACTCCCACCCACCCCTAGTGAGCAGTCTTGCTTTATAGGGCACCTCCCCCTTTAACAAATCACAGAGAATTGTACCAGCACATTTTGAATATAATTAAAGAGATTTAACTGCTTTTTCTCTGAAAGGACAGCTGGGAAACTGGCTGGTACTTGGTAGATCTCTCTCTTTTGCTTTAACAGATACCTAAGCTCTACAAACAGAACAATGGCTGGGAAAAATCGTATTGCTAAAGCTGTTGCCCCCGTTACAGCTTCTGCCTCGGTCCAGACAGAGGTCCTAATGCCAGTTGAAGGACCGGTTCCATGTGCAGGGTGACTGCATGCTGAAGCTCTGAGGAAAAAAGTGGAGGAACTCAGAGAGGAGGTGGCGAGGCTGAGAAGCATTCAAGACAGTGAGAAGTACATTGATGAGATGCTTCTTTCAGCAACCAAGCTCTCCAGCACAGGAGAAGATGGGTACCAACAGAATGTCGATGGTTGGACACAAGTCACCAGGGCCTGCAAAATCACCAATCCAACTTCTCCAGCCCTTGAATTGAAGAACCATTATGCAGCCCTGGAAGTGGAGGAGGTGAAAGCATCCCTGGAAAGGGAAGAACCAGAGTTCAAATACCCCAAATTTGCAGAATCAGTGACCAGAAGGAAACGAAGGGTAGTGGTGGTTGGAGACTCTCTTCTGAGGGGTACTGAGGCGTCCATCTGCCGACCAGACTTGATGTCCAGAGAGGTATGCTGTCTGCCTGGTGCCAAAATCCAAGTTGTTACGGAGAGTTTGCCGAGACTCATCAAGCCCACTGACTATTACCCAATGTTGCTATAACATGTTGGAACAAATGATACTGCCAGGTATACCTCGGAACGTATCAAAAGTGACTTCATGGCTCTGGGACAGAGGGTGAAGCAGTTAGGTGCACAGGTGGTGTTCTCTTCAATCCTCCCTGTTGAGGGTAAAGGCCAAGGCAGAGAGGCTTGCATCCTGGAGATGAATGCATGGCTGCGTGGATGGTGTCATCAAGAGCGTTTTGGTTTCCTAGACCATGGGATGCTGTTCCAAGGGTTGCAGAGCAGAGATGGCATCCATCTGTCCAAGAAAGGTCAACGCATCTTCGGTAGTAGACTGGCTAATCTACTGAAGAGGGCTTTAAACTAGATTGGTTGGGGATGGGTGAAGAAAGCCCCCAGGTAAGTGAAAGCCCCCAGGTAGGTGATACATTAAATACCTTTATGGAAATGGGTAACAGGGGTAACATATGGAAAGCAGTGTGTATAAATGCCCATAGCATGGGAAATAAGATCCCTGATGTTGAAGCTTTGGTGGGAGTGGCTGACTTGGATTTAGTGGCAGTTACAGAAACATGGTTCACAGAAAACCATGATTGGGATGTAACTATACCTGGCTATACTTTATTCAGAAAGGACAGGGTAGGAAGAAGGGGAGGAGGAGTGGCACTATATGTAAAAACTACTATTAAAGCTTTGGAATTACAGAGCTTAAAAGGGAGAGAGGAGGCATTGTGGGTTAAACTAGAAAGAGGGAAAGAGAAATCTATTTGCATTGGTGTGATATACAGACCTCCTTCACAAGAGGAAGAGGTGGACAGATAGTTAATTGAAGACATTGCTAAGAAAGGGGAAGTGCTACTGATAGGAGATTTCAATATGCCAGATGTTGATTGGCACATTCCTGTTGCAGTATCACCTAGAAGTAAGGAGATCCTGGATTCTCTACAGGGAGAACTATTCAGGTAATTGGTAACAGACCCCACAAGTGAAGGGGCCATACTGGACTTGGTGCTTACCAATGGTGAAAGTGTTTCTGATGTTGTAGTGGGAGATCATTTTGCATCCAGTGATCACCAGATGGTGTGGTTCAGTATTAGGACTAGGGCTGTTAGAATCCATTCCAAGGTGAGGATCTTACACTTTAGGAAGACTAACTTTGCGAAGATGGGTCAATACCTCAGGGAGCTGTTAGTGGGATGGGAACAGCTGGGAGATGTAGAAAAACAGTGGGCAAAACTGAAAGGGGGTATTTTAAGGGCAACCAACCTTTTTGTTAAAATGGTAAATAAAGACAAAAGGAAAAGGAGACCACTATGGTTTTCGAAGGAAGTAGCTGAAAAAGTGATGAAAAAGAGGTAGGCCTTCATGAAATACAAGAGATCACAGAGAGAGGAAGACAGGCATCTGTATTTGGAAAAACTTAGAGAAGCTAGCAAAGTAGTCAAGAAGGCAAAGATTCAAAAGGAGGAGGAAATAGCCAATGCAATAAAATGGGGGGATAAGACATTTTTCAGATATATTAGTGAGAAGAGGAAGGGCAAAAGTGGTATTGTCAGACTCAAGGGTGCAGGGGGGGGAATATGTAGAAGCTGATAAGGATAAAGCAGAATTGCTTAACAAATATTTTTGTTCTGTGTTCACAGATGAAGAACCAGGAGCAGGACCTCAGAAAACACCCACAAATAGGAACAGAAGCGAGGGACATCATGAACAATTTTCAGAAGACTGTGTTCGTGAGAAACTAGCTCAACTTAAAATAGACAAAGCGATGGGATTGGATGGGATACACCCTAGAATACTGATGGAACTTGGGGACATTCTAGCAGCTCCACTGACTGACCATTTCAATGCCTCGTTGGAGTCGGGAGTGGTGCCAAAGGACTGGAGAGAGGGTCATGTGGTGCCTTTACACAAAAGCGGAAGTAAGGATGTGGTTGAAAACTACAGGCCGGTTAGTTTAACTTCGGTGGTTAGTAAATTATTGGAAACACTGCTGAAAGAGAAAATAGTGAGGTTTCTGGAGTCCAGCAGATTACAGGATCCGAGGCAGCATGGATTCACCAGAGGCAGGTCTTGTCAGACAAATCTGATTGATTTCTTTGACTGGGTGACCAGGGAGTTGGACCGAGGGAGAGCTCTAGATGTGGTGTATTTAGATTTCAGTAAAGCCTTTGACACTGTTCCTCACAGGCGACTTATAAACAAACTGAGCACCATAGGGATGGACCCTAAAGTTACTGCTTGGGTTAGAAATTGGTTGGGTGGGAGGCGACAAAGAGTACAAGTAAATGGAGCTCACTCTGAGGAGAAGGATGTTACCAGTGGTGTGCCCCAGGGATCTGTCCTTGTTCCGATTCTTTTTAACATCTTTGTTAGTGATATAGCAGAAGGGCTGTCGGGTAAGGTTTGCATCTTTGCAGATGATACCGAAATCTGCAATAGAGTAGACACCCAGGAAGGTGTAGATAACATGAGGAGGGATCTAGCTAAGCTTGAAGAATGGTCTAGAATTTGGCAGCTGGGATTTAATGTTAAAAAATGTAAGGTCATGCATTTGGGCTGCAGCAATCCAAGGGAGCAATACAGTATAGGAGGTGAAGTACTTTTGTCCACTAAAGAAGAGCGGGACCTAGGCGTGGTTGTGTCTGATGATCTTAAAGTAGCTAAACAGGTAGAAAAGGTGACTGCAAAAGCTAGAAGGATGCTTTGTTGCATACGGAGAGGAATGGCTAGCAGAAAAAAGGAGGTGATAATGCCTCTATAAGTATTTGGTGCGACCTCATTTGGAGTATAGTGTGCAATTCTGGAGACCGCACCTTCAAAAGGATGTGAACAGGATGGAGTCGGTGCAGAGGGTGGCTACTAAAATGATTAGTGGGCTTCATTATAAAGCATATGAGGACAGACTTAAGGATCTTAATATGTACACCTTAGAGGAAAGGAGGGATAGAGGTGATATGATTGAGATGTTTAAATACCTCCGTGGCATAAATGTTCAGGGAGAGAGCCTCTTTCAATTGAAAGCAAGTTCTGCTATGAGGGGACATGGGATGAGGGTGAAGGGTGATAGATTCAGGAGTGATATGCGGAAATATTTCTTTACGGAAAGAGTAGTGGATCCATGGAATAGTCTCCCAGTGAAGGTGGTAGATATGAGGACAGTAACTGAATTCAAAAAAGCATGGGACCAACACAGAGGATTTCTAAAGGTAAAAAGTGGACTGTTGTAGTTGTTGATATGGAAGGACAGACTAGATAGGCCATGTGGTCTTTTTCTGTCATCGTGTTTCTATGTTTCTATGTAAATAATAAATATAGTCTAACATCAATCTCCTTACCTGATTATCTAGGAAAAATCATATACTCCATGTCTCCATCCCAATGGTACACATATTATCTTATCTCCCCATTCAGTGGAAGGGGATTCAAAGGATCATCATATTCATGAAGCAGATATAAGGTTACATCCAGAATGTTTGTATTGCATAAACCATAAAACTCAAAAATGTAAAGAGGGGTATTTTAGAAGCTCTATTCTGAAAATGGACACATTGACATGCAAATCATGCAGTCATCCCTGGAGCCATTTTAGAAAGCTGGGTATATAGATATCTCTGGTGCAAGACCATCCAGGTAACACAGGGGCATGGTGGAGGCATGCCCTGAGCAGATAAAGGGTTTTGCAACTCATGGTGCAATTTCAGAATGGCACAAGCATGTCGGGCCTTGTTTGTTGAGGTGTCCATGTCTATATCTGCTCACCATGAATAAGGAGCAAAACATTATTGTTTCTCGGCTGCAATGCTTCCAAGGGGGAGAGCAAAATATGCTTACATTGCAGTGGTTAATATTTCCTGGACAAAGAAATCTGCCTGTAAATACATACTTCAAACATATTACTGGCCTGCTGCTGCACATCTGACTATCTGAAATGGCAGGGTAGAACATGCTAGTCTCATAACATAAATGCCCCCCTTCTGACCTACCCAGGCCGGGGTGTACAAGTATCCAGTTCTGCCGATGTGCGCTTTGGGGACAGCTACATTTGTAAAGTGACCTACAGCCATGCACGTGTTTGGCCTGAACATGTTCAGGTCCATTGATCTCAATTTCTGACAAGGCTGATATGGAATGATATGCCCGAGCAAATAAACAGGTCAATTTGTATGTAAAATCTTAAAAACAATCATAAGGTAACCAGATCCTGAATGGAATTGGTCACTAGCGATGTCCGCTAGGCAAGGTGGAGGAGGGGTGTCACATGATCAAATTTATGTTCTCCCCATCATTGGGCCTCTCCAAATATAGCCACAATCTCGCAGTGCTGCCCCCTAGTGTGAGGCTAGGGTGCAGTACCATGAGATCGTGGCCATATTTGGAGTACCATTGAGGAGACCAGGATTGGTCCTGCCCTTATTCCATATGGACCACTACGGAACCCAAGGTATGGATCAGGGGGATCAGGTGGGTGGGGCCCCTACAATCCCCCCTCCCCAAGCCCCCCACAAGCCAACTGGCTAGCTGGGACTAGTTGTTTTATAAGGGGGGAAGGAGGGGAGATTGAGACCCCAACTGGCTAGCCAGGAATTTTGAGTAGGATCGGAAAGGGGGGGCCTTTGGCCACCTGACTGGCTAGGCAGGCTTTCATTTTGGCCCAGGGGGTCTCCGATACTCCTTGCGAGAGGTCCTGATGGAGATCAGTAGCTATCCAGAGGGGATCGGTGCTGAAGGAGAATGAACAGGCCACTTTCTTTAATATTGTCAGTGCTGTGGATCTTTTTTTGCTGCACCAGCAATGATCTGAGGGTGGGAGGACTCAATCAGTGCTGGGGAAGACAATCATAGCCACAGTCAAACCCACAGCAGCATTGGCTGCAGCTAATACCACATCTTGAGGTAGCATTATCTGTAGCAGTGATGAGGCCCGATTTGGCAGCCATTGTGTAACAATGTTTCATGCAATGATTGCTGCTGATCAGTATGTCTACTCGCTGTCCCAATCCCATCCTCTGGGTCTACCATGCGAAATGCATATATCACAGAAACGTGCCTGCAATACCTGCATTTCCACAATGTTAGCTGCTACCACCGGACCATGTTTCCACGGTTGGAGCAGCTAACATGGTTTAGTAAGGATGCTGCTAGGCATTTCCCTGCTCCAGAGGACCTAAATATATATATTTTAAAAGAGGAGAAATATGATACATTTCAAATACTTGAAAGACATTAATACTCATGAAGCAAATCTTTTGCAATGAAATAGAAGTTCTAGAATTAGGGGTCATTATACAAAGCTCCAAGGGGATAGACACAGGAACATCATGAAATATTTATTCACAGAAAGGGCAGTGGATGTCTGAAATGCCAATGGGGAAGAAGTAGAGATGACAAAATTAGCAACAGAATTAAAAAAGAATAGGATAAGCAGAGAGGATTCCTAGTGGTTAGGTGATGGTAATGAAGCATCGGGGTACTCTGTACGGAGGGTAGTTACAACCCAAAACAACAAATAGTCATAGTAATTATCATGCTCCACTTAGATTATTGCTATTCAAGTTTGCTAGGCTTGCGCTCATGTCAAATTTCACGTTTACAGATTTTACAGAACAGTGCCGCAAAATTGGGACAGTGCTTCACAGTTTCTGAAACAATTCACTGGATGCCAAAATTAGCAAGTGCATCGTAAAAATTTGTAATGTTGTCTTTCAAAATGTTATATGGATTGGCACCAGCATATATGTTCAGTCTAGTGCATTGCTACATTCCTGCATGCTGTTTAAGGTTGGTCGATGCTTATAGAGTAATGTTACCACTTCCTCATCAGTTTAGTAGAACTATACATAAGGAATGCTTCTCCTTCTTTACTGAATAATTTATCACATTCGGTTTGTTCTATGTCAAATCTGCCAGAATGTAAGAAAGCTCTGAAGACCTGTTTGTTCCAGAAATTTTTAAAATTAAGTTTTAAATTGTGTTTTGATTGTTGCATTCATTTCTTTCTGCAATCCATCTTCAGCTGACATTGGTTATGGTGTGCAACATAAGAAATGGAATTACGTTAAATATGACTGCAATGTGCTATCAAGAAGGCATGACGTCAACTGTGTGGAGCAATGTTCTAAACGGTAGTAGTATGATTCTGAGATACCTTGCATGAAAGCGTAATGGTGCAGCTTTGAGATGTAGGGTGAGGGACATGAGAAAGGTGGAGAGTATGTTTGGTTTCAAAGAGGAATTTGGGTATGCAGATTCCCAAGGCGGATAAATCACTGCTAGGGAGCCTGGATGTTTCTTTCTGGTCTTTATCTCTAGTCTTTATCCAGCTACTGTCTGTCCACAAACCATGTTGATTTAAAGGCCCAAAGTACACAATTACAAGGATATCTTTGTTGAAAAAATCTCTCTGCCAATAGCTTGTGCTTTGAAGTCTTGATCATCAGAGCAAATCCATTTTAAATGAAAACATTGACTCCATGAGAAAGCTTTTTTATAGGTGTACTGGATGAGAACTTGAAAAATGCAATAAAGTGTTAATTTCACCATTATACAAATTTTCAAAAATTGTTTGCTTCAGAAATTAAATGTGCTATTTCTTAATGAATTTGATACGCTGAATTCAAATATGATAGTGAAATTGGTCAATTAGTTCCTGTTTCTATGATATGTTGAAAAATTTACATTTTACCGCTATGTATGGTGAAAATCGAGCCTAAATCCTTAGAAGTAAATCAAAATCTTATTACAAATGAAACTTTGCACAATAAAAAGCACGTTTTTATAAAATAAAGTTCATAAACGTACTTAGAAGAAACAGAGGAGTAATTATGTCTGCAATTTAACTTTCATTAAGAACATTTGTAAGTACATTCTAGCAATTTTTGTTCTCATTCAGTGGCTTCACGACTCTTCCTGATCTGTTTCTTGTACTGAAGCAATGGAATATCCCTTGTCACTGTCCAGCAGTAGTCTGCAAGCATTGATGGACTCAATTTACCCTGATACCTCTTTTCCATGGCTGCAATGTCTTGGTGAAATCGTTGTCCATGTTCATCACTTACTGCTCCGCAATTTTGTGGGAAAAAATCTAGATGAGAGTGTAGAAAATTAATCTTTAAGGACATGTTGCAACCAAGGTTTTTGTATGCCTTGAGAAGATCTTGAACAATCTTTTGGTAATTATTTGCTTTGTTGTTTCTAAGAAATTTTGTGTCACTGATTCAAATGCTATCCATGCAGCCTTTTCCTTTCCATGCAATAAACAAAGAAATTTGTCATTGTGAAGAAGTGCACGAATCTGAGGGTCAACAAAAACTCCTTCCTTAACTTTGGCATCACTCAGTCTAGGAAATTTACCACTAAGATACCTGAAAGCAGGTTTAGTTTTATCCATCACCTTGACAAAGTTTTTCATTAGTCCCAACTTGATGTGCAAGGAAGGCATCAAAATCTTGTTGCTGTCTACAAGGGCTGGAAACAGAACATTTTTGCTTCCAGGATCCAGTGACTGATGGAGTGGCCAGTCCCTTTTGACAAAATGACAATTTCTAGCATGACTATCCCATTCACACAGGAAGCAGCAGTACTTGATGTATCCACCCTGAAGACCAAGCAAGAGGGCGACCACTTTGAAGTCACCACAGATTGACCATAGATGTTGATCATAGTTTATATATTTCAAAGGTTGTTTCATATTGTCATAAGTCTCTTTCATAAAAGCTGCATGGCCAATAGGAATTGATGGTAGCAAGTTGCCATTATGCAGCAATACAGCTTTAAGACTTGCTTTGGATGAATCAATGAAGAGCCTCCAATCATCTGCATTGTAATTGATATTGAGAGCTGCCATTAAACCTTTTACGTTGCTGCATGCAGCAAGATCACCTTATTTTATTTAGCTGCATTTATATCCCGCTTTTCACCGGGTCAAAGCGGTTGGGGGATACATTTAACATGAGGGGATATGAGACACATACACTAATACTTACAGGGAACATGGGCAATGGAGGGTTAAGTGGCTTGCCCAAGACCACAAGGAGCACCGGCGGGACTAGAAACCCCAGTCCTTCTGGCCCAAGGTTGCTGTCCTCTAGTGGGATTTGAACCACCGACCTTCCGGCCTGTAGTACCTTGCCCCAACCACTAGGCCACTCCTCCCTCCTTCTTTGAAAAAGAATGACACCGAGTCTTTCTGACGGTCCCGGAAAAAAGAAATTCGAACGTCACCAGCCAGAAGATTCCACTGCTGTAGTCTGGAACCCAAAGCTCAGCTTTATTCTTCGGGAGATCTAAATCCCTGACAAGATCGTTCAATTCACCTTGTGTTATGAGGTGTGGCTCATTAGCAGTGGCCAGAAGAAACTCTGGGTCACGAGTGGTTGACGGTTCATGACTTCAAACTTCTTCCTTTTCCTCACTTGATTCTAATGATAATGATTCTGACATTTTGGGAATCGGCAACCCTTCTCCATGAGGCACTGGGCGTATTGCAGATGGAATGTTTGGATATTGCACAGTCCACTTACTCTTTCTGGATATGCCTTTCTGAATTGGAGGAACCATGCAGAAGTAGCAATTGCTGACATGATCTGTGGGCTCTCTCCAGATCATTGGAATTGCAAAAGACATTGATTGCCTTTTCCCATTCATCCATTGCCTGAGATTTGTTGCACATGTATTGCAGCATATGTGTGGCGCCCAACTCTTATCCTTATCTCCTATTCTGCAGCCAAAATATAAGTTGTAGGCTTTCTTAACTGCCACAGTCATATTCCGTTTTTGTGATGTAAAAGTCACTTCACCACAAATATAGCAGAAATTATGTGCATTATTAACACAAGCACGATGCATCTCCGAATATGCTGTGATTGACCTATCGGCATAAAATAATGCAATTAATTTAATTAATTTTAAAATTTTTCTGTGACTAATACACCTTAAGATTTATACTGTCAAGTGATGCAAATTTAAATACTGATTGCATCATCTGGTTTTGGACAGATATTTCTATCGGTTGCAAGTAGAGGTTACGCAATCTCATGCAAATGTTGTATAATACACAGTTAATGGCCCCCTAATAACTAATTAATAGCATATATCTTAGCAACTAGACCTAATCAGCCATTTTCATTATGATTTCTGTGTTCAGCAGCCTTACATTAGTTTAGAACAGCTGCTTTCGTGGCCGAAGCATTTTGGCTGTTGAACAGTGTTTCCTATTGTTGGAAAAACATTTTGAACTCCACCTAAAGAGAATGATTTACAAAAGCAAACCAGTTTCCAGGATCCACCTAATGAATTTATGATATCCTGCAAGAAGAAATTTCCCCAGAACAGGCAATACAGCTGAAACATTGATGTCAAGTTTAAAGGTCTCTTCCAGTGAATACAGATAAGTGCAATTTATTTGTTGAGGTGCAACTCAATTTGTTTTCAAAAGTTTAGAACAGAGACAAATGAAGATACTGGGGCCCTTTTACTAAAGGGTGCTAAGGTGTTGCACCTAATGTGCACTGCATTGCATTTGATATATAGTTGGCCTTTATAAAATAGGCACCTTTTTGTACATTTCATGTAGGCGTTTGTTTACAAAATTACCACCTGCATTTCAAATGTTTAATTTGGTTCCTCATCAAGCCTCATGAGGGTAATTGAATAAGGGGTTGCTGAGTTTAAAAGGGCAAGTAGGCTTATTATTTTTATAAAACATTAGCTTAAGTGGCAGGAATTGTGTCTTCAATGCACAGTTACACCTTGAGAACAGGTGTAAATATTTGTGCATAAATTTTCTCTTAGGCTTCTGCGGCTAGTATCGTGATCTTTGCAGTTTTCCGGTGGCATGGTCTGGAAAATTGCAAAGATCATTTGCGCTTAGTTTGTAAGTACATGTGTAAATTAAGGTATTTTATAATCTATATGAGTACCTGTGAACTCCGCCCATGCTCTGCCAGCTGACATACCCAGCTATGCTCGCCAGCAAAGTACATACCTTCATGCCAGCTTACATTCTCTTATGCCAGTGGTTGGTATCTTATAAGTGCTCACTTACACATACAGATGGCCACATATGCATGAAAACAACTTTTTAAAATTACCCCCCCATATATTGCTTTGTTGAAAAATATATTATGATTAAAATGGATGGCAAGAAAGAAGAAAAGCAAGAGGCGTTTCATTTTTTAACTGTATCACATATTGTTTTCTTTCTGCTGTGAACACAGCTCCTGATACCTGATAAAGTCAATAGACCGCATCTCCCGTTAATTGACTGAAAGGTATTTTCTTTGATCTCCTGTAACTCATGAGGATTAAATGTAGAACACAGAACAGTGCTTACTGCTGGTGTTCTGTGGTCCAATTACTCTTATATGGAAAGCTCAGCAAGAAGCATTTGTCCAAAGCACTCCATCCACTCTGTTGGCTGCAAAGGAGGATCTGGAAGAAAACGCATCGGGGTTGCAAATCCTCCACACACTGCCGTGTCTAAAATGACATGAGGAATGAAACAACGTGACCTTTATGATGCTTTGTTTTTCATCTGAGCTCCTATTGTGTTAAGCAACGTGAGCTAGAGTAGGTAATTAAATACCGTTCAGATCCTCGCTTTGAATATTTCTGTAATTTATTGCTGTCAGTGATTCTATCATTAGTTCTTAGCATTAAGAGGTTTTATTCATGTGTTTTCAGATTCCTGATACCAAGAGAAACAGGAGAATGCAGGCTGCAAAGACAGAAATGCTATCAATAGAAAGATGGACATGATAATGCCTCTGTAGAGATCATTAGTACGACTTCATCTGGAGTTCTGGAGGCTGAATATTCAAAAAGGCAGTCTACCGAAGGGCTACCAAGATGGTGTCAAATCTGCCCCAAGCACCCTATGAAATGAGAAGAAAAGACCTATATAAAAGAGTCAATAAATGTCCCTTTATTTAAATGACTTCTAATGTCCCAGAACTCCTGGCAGTAATGTGTTTGCAATAGGAGGTACATATTTTGATGACACTAACTCCTCCACTCCACAGTACTCATCATCTGTGGATGGAGCAATTCCCTGTCACTCCTGCTCCATCACTGCCAGCTTTTAAAATGCTGCCAACTGACTTTGAAACCTAGCAATGGCACAACAGGAGAAACAGGGGGCCACTTCTAGAAACAAAGAAAAATGACGGCAGAAAAAAAACACATGGCCTACCTAGTCTACCCTTCCATATCAACCACTACAACAGTACCCTTTTTTCCTTTAGAGATCCTCTGTGTTTGTCCCATGCTTTTTTGAAATCAGATGCTGTCCTCATCTCTACCATCTCTACTGGGAGACTATTCCATGCATCTACCACTCTTTCCATAAAGAAATATTTCCGCATATTACTCCTGAATCTATTCCCTTTCATCCTCATCCTATGTCCCCTCATAGCAGAGCTTGCTTTCAATCAAAAGAGGCTCCCCTCCTGTGCAATTATGGCACAGAGGTATTTAAACATCTGATTCATATCACCTCTATCCCGCCTTTCCTCTAAGGTGTACATATTAAGATCCTTAAGTCTGTGCTCATATGCTTTATAACAAAGACCATTAACCATTTTATTAGCCACTCTCTGCACCGACTCCAACCTGTTTATATGCTTTTGAAGGTGCAGTCTCCAGAATTGCACACAATACTCCAAATGAGGTCACACCAAAGACTTATACAGAGGCACTATAACCTCCTTTCTTCTGCTAGCCATTCCTCTCCGTATGCACCCAAGCATCCTTCTAGTTTTCACTGTCACCTTTTCTACCTGTTTAGAAATTTTAAAATCATCAGACACAATCACGCCTAGGTCACACTCTTTTTTTATGGACAGAAGTACTTTACCCCTCTACTGTATCGCTCCCTTGAATTGCTGCAGCCCAAATGCATGACCTTGCATTTTTTTAACATTAAACCTCAACTGCCAAATTCTAGACCATTCTTGAAACTTAGCTAGATCCCTCCTCATGTTATCTATACCTTCTTGGGGGGTCTACTCTATTGCAGATTTTGGTATAATCCGCAAAGAGGCAAACCTTACCTGACAGCTCTTCTGCAATATTTTATTTATTTATTTTATTTTATTTATGTAACAGGTTTTTTTTATACCACTTTATCATTTCAATCAAAGCAGTTTACACTGTGACAAACTTGGTAATGTACATTAAATATCATTAACAAAGATGTTAGAAAAAATCAGACCAACAACAGATCCCTGCGGCACACCACTGGTAATCTTTAGGGTCCATCCCTAGGGTGCTCAGTTTGTTTATTAACCACCTGTGCGGAACGGTATCAAAGGCTTTACTGAACTCTAAATTCACCACATCTAGGCCTCTACCTCGGTCCAGCTTCCTGATCATCCAGTCAAAGAAATCAATCAGATTTGTCTGACAAGATCTGCCTCTGGTGAGTCCATGCTGCCTTTGATCCTGTAATCCGCTGGACTCCGGAAACCTCACTATATTCTCTTTCAGCAGCTCTTCCAATAATTTTCTCACCACCGACGTTAAACTAACTGTCCTGTAGTTTTGAACCATATTCTTACTTTCGTTTTGGTGTAAAGGGACCACATGTGCTTCTCTCCAGTCCTTTAGCACCACTCCCGACTCCAACGAGGCATTGAAAAGGTCAGTCAGAGGAGCTGCTAGAACGTCCCCTCAGTATTCTCGGATGTATCCCATTCGGTCTACTTTTATTTTAGATATTTCCTCACAAATACAGTCTTTTGAAAATTGTTCAAGATGCCCCTTGCTTCTGTTCCTGTTTGTGGGTGTTTTCTGATGTCCTGCTCCTGGTCTTTCATCTGTGAACACAGAACAGAAATATTTGGTAAGCAGTTCCGCTTTATCCTCATCAGTATCTACATATTCCTCCCCTTCACCCTTGAGTCTGACAATACCACTTTTGCCCTTCCTTGTCTCACTAACAAAGAAGCATGGGACAAACACAGAGGATCTCTAAAGGAAAAAAGGTGACTGTTGTAGTGGTTGATATGGAAGGACAGACTAGATAGGCCATGTGGTCTTTGTCTGTTGTCATGTTTCTATATTTCTAATATATCTGAAAAATGTCTTATCACCCCATTTTATTGCATTGGCTATTTCCTCCTCTTTTTGAATTTTTGCTTTCTTGACTACTTTGCCAGCCTCTAAGTTTTTTCAAATATAGAAGCCTGCCTTTCTTTCTCTGTGATCTCCTGTAATTCATGAAGGCCTCCCTCTTGTTCTTCACCTTTTCAGCTACTTCTTTTGAGAACCATAGCGGTCTCCTTTTCCTTTTATCTTTATTTATCATTCTGACAAAAAGGTTTGTTGCCCTTAAAATATCCCCTTTTAGTTTGGCCCACTCTTTTTCTAAATCTCCCAGCTGTTTCCATCCCGCTAACGACTCCTTGAAGTACTGTCCCATCTTGGCAAAGTTAGTTTTCCTAAAGTCTAAGACCCTCGCTTTTGAATGGATTTTATCAGCCCTAGTCCTAATACTGAACCACACCATCTGGTGATCACTGGATTTGAGATGATCTCCCACTATTATATTAGAAACACTTTCACCACTGGTAAGCACCAAGTCCATTATGGCCCCTTCATGTGTGGGTTCTGTTACCAGTTGCCTGAATAGTTCTTTCTGTAAAGAATCCAGGATCTGCTTACTTCTAAATGATATTGCAGCAGGGATGTACCGATCAACATCTGGCATATTGAAATCCCCTATCAGTAGCACTTCCCCTTTCCTGGCAATGCTGCATATGTCCATTAAATCTCCATCCACTTCTTCTCCCTGTGATGTATATTGTTCCAATGCAAATGGATTTCTCTTTCCCTCTCTCTAGTTTAACCCACAGTGCCTCCTCGCTCTCTTTTAAGTACTATATTTCCATAGCTTTAATATTATTTTTAACATATAGTGCCACTCCTCCTCCACTTCTTACTACCCTGTCCTTTCTAAATAAAGTATATAGCATGATATAGTTACATCCCAGTCATAGTTGTCCATGAACCATGTCTCTGTTACCGCCACTAAATCCATGTTAGCCTCTCCCATTAAAGCCTCAACATCTGGGATCTTCTTTCACATGCTATAAGCATTTATATACACTGCTTTCCATACTTTGCCCCTTTTACCCATTTCAATAAAGGTATTTAATGTTTCACTTACCTAGGGGCTTTCACTTACCTGGTGGCTTTCTTCACCCATCCCAAACTAATCTAGTTTAAAGCCCTCTTCAGTAGGTTAGCCAGTCGGCTAATGAAGACACAACAACCCTTCTTGGACAGATGGATGCCATCTCTGCGCTGCAACCCTTGGAACAGCATCCCATGGTCCAGGAAACCAAAACACTCTCGATGACACCATCCACGCAGCCATGCATTTATCTCCAGGCTTCTCTGCCTTGGTCTTTACCCTCAACAGGGAGGATTGAACAGAACACCACCTGTGCACCTATCTGCTTCACCCTCTGTCCCAGAGCCATGAAGTCACTTTTGATATGCTCAGAGGGATACCTGGCAGTATCATTTGTGCTGACATGGATGATCAACATCAGGTAATAGTCAGTGTTCTTGATGAGTCTCGGTAAACCCTCTTTAATATAAGAACATCAGAACATAAAATATGCCATACTGGGTCAGACCAAGGTCCAACAAGCCCAGTATCCTGTTTCCAACAGGGCCAATATATGTCACAAGTACCTAGCAATTTCCTCAGAAGACACAGGTTCTACATGCTTGTATTGGGACAACAGTGGATTTCCCATGTCCCCTTTAATAATGGTTTATGGACCTTTCCTCCAGGAACTTGTCCAAACCTTTTCTAAACCCAGCTACACTAACAGCTTTTACTACATCCTCCGGTAACAAATTGCAGAGTTTGATTACGCAAAACAATATTTTCTCTTATTAGTCTTATATATATTACACTGTAGCTTTTATTAGTCTTATATATATTACACTGTATATATTACACTGTAGCATGTCCCCTATTCTTTCTACTTTCTAATGGTGTAAACTATTTATCTATGTTATCTGAAATGGAATCAGGACCCCCAGTGTAAATAAGATGTAGATATGTTATACAATGTACATAGTTCCCCCCAGTTACTTCCAAGTTGATCTCCTGTTTATTGTAAATACAACTCAGGGTTCCTGTGTTGTATGGTTGATGTTGAATGTAAACCGCTCTGATCTAAAATAGAGCGGTATAGAAGAACTGTTAAATAAATAAATAAAATAAATAAATAAATGTTTACCCATTCCACTCCATTCATTAAATTATAGACCTCTATCATATCTCCCCTTAGCCATCTCTTTTCCAGGTCGAAGAGCCCTAACCTTTTTAGCCTTTCCTCATAGGGGTATCCTTCCATCCCCTTTACCATTTTGGTGGTTATTCTCTATACCTTTTCTAATTCTGCTATATCCTTTTAAAGATACGGAGACGATGATCACGTGAGCACATGAGCGGGTGAGGAGCTTCCTCGTCTCGCTCCCGGGCTGCCCCAAGAAACTTGCGAATAACTTGGCGAAAAATCATAGTGAGAGGCGGAGGTCTGCCTGTTCTCCTAACGTGTGCATTGCGATACTTTGATTGACTGGCTCACCTGGTGGAGACGATGAAGGCGGCGGGGAGAAGAGAAAAAGCCGCGGGCCCGAAAGACTCCAAGATGGTGGTCGCGGCCCGACCCGCTGTAGCGCCTGATTCTCCGGGGAAAGAAAGTGTGGATTCCTGTTCGGAAGATGTGGTGCAGGAGGTGGTAAAGCTCCTGGAACCAAAGTTTGACACAGTAATGAGGAAACTTGAGGAGATGGGTGAGACCTTTGCTGAACTTACAAGAAGAGTGGAAGAAGTTGAGCTGAGAGTGAATGTGTTGGAGGATAGTGAATTGGCCTTGGAGAGAAGCAGCCATAAACAACAGAAGCAGATTGAGTGATGCAGAAGGTAGACGATCTGGTGAACAGATTGCGTCGGAATAACCTTCGCTTGATAGGAGTGCCAGAGTCATGGGCTGAGGGGCAACTTGCACACCTGTTTGAAGAGTGGTTGCCGAAAGAATTGGGCCTAACAGATATGCTTGGACAAATCAAAGTGGAAAGGGCCCATAGGCTGGGGCAGCGATTAAGCGGCAGGGATAGACCACGGCCGGTGCTGGCCCGCCTGTTAAACTTTCAGCACAAATCGCTTTTGCTGCAGGCGTATCGAAAGCGGAGAGATCTTAAGCTAGATAATGCACCAGTGCTCATGTTCCAAGATTACTCGGCGGCCTTGGCTGCGCAACGCAAGGAGTTCTCGCCCATTTGCAGTGAGCTGGTGAAAGGAGGGATTCGCTTTGCTCTAACTTATCCTGACATTTTGAAGGTTTTTCACAAAGGTACAACGCATTCATTTGACCAAGCAACTGCGGTGAGGAAGTTTCTTGCTACGATCGAGCATGGACAACATGCTGAGAAGGCTTAAGGCCCGCGACGGGTTGGAGAATTTATGTGTGGGACAACGCCACTCTTTTACATTGATAGAGTGAGCAGTGGACGACCTGACTACTGTGTAGAGGCCTCACGACGGACTAGATGCAGGTGGACTCTGGAGATGATGGACAAGTCGCCTTTAGTTTTTGTTACTTCTGGAAGGGCGACCCAGAGGTGTATAGACAGTGATCTAACTCCTAGTTGGGAGTACCTTGCCTCGGCAGGGTTGAAGAATGTTAAAGGATGTGGGGGTGTATGGGATGGAGGGAGGGGGTTGGTATATGTGTGACTGGCTGAATGGATGTGTGTGTGTGGAGATGGGTGAAGAGGGAGTGTGTGGGGTCTAACTGGAGCATACACAAGTTGGGTAGACTAGCGTATCGACACTGAGGACCATGAGGGGAGCAGAGGGACCCAGAGCTGACTCTAGGGGCGTGGCTGGGCGCCTCTTGGAGTAAAATCTGTAGTGGAAGTAGACAGCAGGTGATCTATTAAGCAGAATACACCTAATGTAAAATATATTTCTTGGAATGTGGGGGGAATAGGATCTCCAGTCATGCGTGCTAAGATCTTGCAGATGCTTAAAAGGAAGGGGGCACACATAGTGATGCTGCAGGAAACTCATTTAAGTGTGCTGGAACATCAAAAGTTAAAGAGAGACTGGGTGGCGGTTTCACATGGGGCAGCTTCAGGCACCAAGAAGGCAGGGGTAGTGATACTTGTGAAACGGGGTATCCCATTTGATGTAAGCAGTATGCAAGTGGATCCCAATGGAAGATACATTATGATGAAGGTTAAAGTATATAATGAAGACATCTGGCTAGCTAACATTTATGCTCCGAATGTCTATGACCATGTTTTTTTTCAAAATGTTGTTGGAATTTATAAGGAAAGCGGGGAGGAGTAAGTTGATTGTGGCTGGAGATTTTAACTGCCCCCACAACCCCTATCTGGATAAATCTCAGAAAGTTGGAGGGGGCTCGTGGAGGATAATGAGGATTGGCTTTCTCTGCAAAAGGGGAGATCTTGTAGAGTGCTCCACCCTGGAGTGCGGGAATATACTCATCAGTCGAGAGCTCATCTCACTTGGTCTCGAATTGATTATATTCTCGTGAGTGAGAGAGGGCTCTCAAAGGTGGTGCAGGCGGGGATTGAGCCAGTCGTAGTTTCTGATCATGGAATGGTCTGGATAACGTGGGACTGCCAGGGACCCTCAGAGGTGGGGTTGCGGTTTCCAGCTTATCTTTGGGAGGAGGAAGACTTTAAAACCTATCTTGAGAAGCAGTGGGATGAGTATGTCCACTTCAATGACACGCCGCAATGCTCCCCGACACTCTTTGGGGAGGCAAGTAAGGCGGTGATGAGGGGGGCTATTATAGCATACACAGCCAAGAGGCGTAAACATTTAGATCGCAGTATCATTGTCTTGGAACGGAAAATACAGGACCTACAGGCTAAGCTTGCCAGAAGTAATGTTAAGTCTGTTCAGCAGGAATATACAAGATCCCAAACAGCGCTTAATGAGATACTTCAGAGAAGCGCTAATCTGTCTTTGCAATATTATAAACATAAGCTATACAGATTTGGTAATAGGACAGGGAAACTTTTAGCGAAATTAGTCAAGGATTCGGGAGGTACTCGATTTGTACCTGTGCTTAAGGATGAAGGGGGGAAACTACAGCATCAACCAATGCAGATAGCGCAGGTATTCCGAGCCTTTTATGCCTGATTATATAGTGAGGAGGAGAGAGATTTTCAGAAAGGGACAGAGTTTCTAAGCAAGTTGGCCCTACCTAGAGTGTCGGAGGAGGACTCGTTGAGCTTAAATGAGCCATTGACGGTGCGTGAGATCTTAGCAGGGATTAAGAAAGGGAAGCTGCACAAAGCCCCAGGACCAGATGGATTCGGGGCAGAATATTATAAAATGTTGGCACCTAGGCTGGCCCCATCTTTAGTGGTGATGTTTGATTTTGCGTGCTCGGCAGGAGCGTCCCCCAGGGATATGCGATGTGCAGATATCACAGTGATCCCAAAGCCGGGGAAGGACTTGACAGACCCGACCTCTTACAGACCTATTTCCCTTATAAACTGTGACATGAAGATCTTGGCCTCAGTGCTGGCAGGAAGACTCAACCCTATCCTGCCATCTCTCATAGATCCCCGACAGGTGGGGTTTGTGCAGGGGAGAGAGGCGACTAAAAATATTGGCAAGCTCTTACTGGGCATGGAGGAGTGCTTACGCCGAGAGGAGGCTTTGCTCTTGGTGAGCCTTGATGCTGAAAAAGCATTCGATAGGGTCGCGTGAATCTATTTGTGGGACGTGCTGCATAGTTTTGGAATGACTGGGAAGTTTGTGAAATGGATTCAAGCGCTATATGCGAGCTCCATGGCCAGAGTAGGAACGAATGGTGTTTTTTCTGAACCATTTACCTTGGAAAGAGGTACCCGGCAGGGCTGCCCCTTGCCCCCCCTCTTATTTGTACTGGCTTTGGAACCTTTATTGCGGGCCATTCAGGATGACCCACAGATAGGAGGGGTGCAGATGAGAGGAGAAGAAATGAAACTTAGTACCTTTGCAGATGATATGTTGCTCTGTATCACGAAACCACAACAATCCCTGGAGCATGTCCTACAGCTGATACAGGACTTTGGTGACTTCTTCAGGCTAAAAGTTAATGCGTTAAAATCGGTGGTATTAGATGTGGGTGGGCGAGTCCGGCTGACGTGGGAAGGCTCCTTTCCTGTATGGGCGGAAGGGTCTATTAAATATTTGGGGATACAGCTACCAGACCGACTGGTGAATGTACCGGGCATGTTAGATAAAACTAAGAAAACTTTGGCTGATTGGCGGGGCCTGCCTTTGTCTTTGAGAGGGCGGATAGCACTGTTTAAGATGGTGGAGCTCCCTAGATGGCTATATGTACTTCGCTTGTTACCTATCTGGATCTTGGGCAGGGATTGGAGAACTTTTGAGATATACTTGCGGGGGTTCCTTTGGAGGGGTAAGAGGTCCCGGATTCCACTTAGAGCCTTAATGAGAAGAAGGGATGAGGGAGGGCTGGAATTACCCATATTGAAGAACTATAATCTCCGCTATTTGGCCAGTCATATATGGGCGTTGTTAGGGGAGGATGGGGGCTGTGCCCCACTACCACAATTGACTGCAGCATGTGCCCCATATCACTGTTTGTATATGCTTCATGCAGATCGATCTACTGTAGCACGGGGTAGGAAATATGGAGGATATATTAATACTCTTCGGGCAGCGTGGTGACTACTGTGTCTTTTCGCTTTGGGTGGAATTGGAGACGATCGCCTTCGCCTCCTTTGGTGGGCAATCCTGATTTTTCCCCGGGCTTCTCAGCACCTAACGTATTACAAGGGTGGATGGAAAAGGGGATTGTATGCATTGGAGATATTTTTATGACAGGGGGGGAGGTTGTTGATAGTTTCCAAAGTTTGAAGGCTCGATATCTTCTTCACAAGCATGATTTCTATGGTTATTTGCAAGCGCGGCATTACGTGGGGGGAATATATGCGGGAGGAGGGGCTTAGGTGGCGACAGGACTCCCTAGAATAGTATTGCAGAAACTGGCTGAGAGTAACATGAGAGAGGAAGGGTGTAGGAACCTGATACGTCCCATAGGAGATAGGTCGTTCCTTTATGAACTTGCTCAAAGGTGGAGTAGAGAGGGGATGGAGGGGGCGTCGGTGAACACTTTGCAGGAGGCTTTTGAGAGGGTGCCGAAAGAAACGTTATGGATCTATTTACAGGAACTAAAATATAAATTTCTCTGGAGAGCATATACCACTGATAAATGGGCTTTTAAGATCGGACTTAAAGAGTCCGATGCGTGTGGCTGGTGTAGTAGGGACGTAGGAACTTTAATGCACAAATTCTGGGACTGCCCTCTGGTGCAATCTCTCTGGGCCCAGGCTTGCAATAGGATGGAGGATTGGTTAGGGGTGTAACAGCTACTTCAGAAGGAGGTGTGTTTGCTGCATAATTGGAGCAGGCGTACTATACCGATCAGGGCCGGCCCGTCCATTGAGCAAGAATGTTTTTTGCACAGGGCCCCGCGTTTCAGGGGGCCCCGCGCAAAGAACATTCTGCTTTTTTTTTTTTTTAAATTACATTTTAAAAAAAAACCTGTCTCTGGCTGCTGCGTCTAAAGGGGCAGATGGGAAATTTCCCATTAGCCCCTGCGGGCTTTACAGAGACGCGAGGGAGCACTCTCCCTTCGCGAATCTGAAAGCCCTTGCAGAGGGCTCAATGAGGAGAGGGGGCCCCGCGGGACACTCCATTCTGCCGCTGCTGCGACGGACGCGGCAGCGGCAGCAGCTAGAGCCAGGTGTTTTTTTTTTTTTTAAATTTGCCAGAAGGGAAGGGAAGGGAAGAGGGGGGGGGTTAAGACTGGTAATGGGCTGGGGGGCTGATGGAGGCTGTCTGGAAATGTGCTGGGTGGGGGGGTTAGGACTGCAAATGAGCTGGGGGGGTTTAGGACTGGAAATGTGCTGGGGGGGGTTAGGACTGGAAATGTGCTGGGTGGGGGGGGGGTTAGGACTGGAAATGGGCTAGGGGGGTTCAGGACTGCTAATGGGGTGGGGCGGATGGAGGCTGACTGGAAATGGGGTGAGGGGGGGGTTAGGACTGGAAATGTGCTGGGGGGGTTAGGACTGGTAATGGGCTGGTGGGGTTAGGACTGCTAATGGGCTGGGGCTGATGGAGGCTGACTGGAAATGGGGTGAGGGGGGGTTAGGACTGGAAATGGGCTGGGGGGGTTAGGACTGGAAATGGGCTGGGGGGCTAGGACTGGAAATGGGCTGGGGCTGATGGAGGCTGACTGGAAATGGGGTGGGGGGGTTAGGACTGGAAATGGGCTGGGGGGGGTTAGGACTGGAAATGGGCTAGGGGGGTTAAGACTGGTAATGGGCTGGGGGTTGATGGAGGCTGACTGGAAATGGGGTGATGGGGGGTTAGGACTGGAAATGGGCTGGGGGGGGTGGTTAAGACTGGTAATGGGCTGTGGGCTGATGGGGGCTGTCTGGAAATAGGGTGATGGGGGTTAGGATTGCTAATGGGCTATGGGGGGGGGGGTTAGGACTGCTAATGGGCTATGGGGGCGCTAGGACAGGAAATGGGCTGATGGGGAGGCGTTAGGACTTGAGGTGGGCTGATGTGGTTAGGACTGGTAATGGGCTGTGGGCTGATGGGGGGGTTAGGACTGGCAATGGGCTATGGGGGGCTGACTGGAAATGGGCTGATGGGGTTAAGACTGGAAGTGGGCTGATGGGGGGGTTAGGACTGGTAATGGGTTATAGGGGGGGCTTAAACTGAAAATGGGTTGATGGGGGGCTAGGACTGGTAATGGGTTGGGGGATTGCTATGACTGGAAATGGACTGAGTGGACGGGGAGGCTTGAACTGCAAATAGCTGATGGGGAGGGAGCTTGGAATGGAAATGGGCTGTGAGGGAAGGGAGCTAGGACTGAAAATGGGCTGATGGAGCAGCTAGGATAGGACTGGAAATGGGCTGTTGGGGGGGAGCTAAGATTGGAAATGGGCTGTGGTGGGGGCTTGAATTGAAATGGACTCATGGAGGGGCTAGAACTGGAAGTAGGCTCATGGGGGGGCTTGGACTGGAATTGGGCTGAGTGGAGGGGAGCTAGGATTTGACATGGGCTGATGGTGGGGCTAGGAAATGACTAGAAATGGGCTGATGGGGGGCTAGGATTGGAAATGAGCTGATGAAGGGACTCAGACTGAAAATGGATGGGGGAGCTAGGACTGGAAATGGGTTGATGGGGGGCTAGGACTGGAAATGGGCTGATGCAGGGACTAGAAGGGAATGGATGCTGGGTGAGACTGGAACTAGAAGGGAGCTGATGTTGGGGGAGGATTAGAATGGGATGGGGCTGGGAGAGTAAAATGGAGAGGGGAAAAATATTTTGTGTGGGAGGGATGAAAAATCTACAATTGGCCGGGTATTGGGAGAGTAAGTGGGGATTGAGGATGGAGGGGTAAAATTTGTGTGGATGAAATAAGAATGAGGAAAGAGCAAAAGGAGAAAGATTAGTATGTTAAAGCAGATGTAGAGAGAGAGGATGGAAAGAAAACTAGAAGAGAGAAGAAAGGACAAATGGACAGCAGACGATGGAGAGTTAGCAGAAAACATGAAGAAACCAGAAGAAAGTGGCTGGAGCAATTGCAACTGAAAAAAATGCACAAAAGGTAGAAAGATATCTCTTTATTTTGAATTTATTAACTGGAATATGAAAGCTCTGGGAAATGTGCATCATTAACGTCTGCGCTTTGTTTGGTACAAGAGGAAATTGATTTATAGTTTTATTTCTACAGTGTTGTTGTACATTCCAAGTTTGGCTTTTGGGGTTCCCAGTTTAATTATTGCCTTCCTGTTTCTAAATTGCGATTCCTTGTTTGGTGATGGTCTATGTTCTGCATGTGTAACTGAGCTGAGGTATTCTGTTTATGTAATTCCTATTTGACATTGCCACTTGTTCTCTTTCCCAGTATTCTCTGAAATGTACTGGTTTAATATTTGCAGTGTTTCCTTTTGATAGGTAGGGTCTGGTGCTTTGTGAGTCCTGGTAATGCTGGGGGGGACCAGCGGAGGAAAGACCACAGCCTACCAGATGATATTAATATTTCTTTATTAAGGACCCAGGGTCGCCCATATGCGCCCCGCACATTAGCGCATGAGGTGGCTGCACAGGAGGAAGAAGTGGCGTGCTGATGTGCAATCATGAGAGCAAAGCTACAGCACAATGGTTAGACCACCCACCACTGGTGCAGGGTTCAGTGGTTCAATCCCCCACAGTGTACAATGAAGACAGCTGTCAGAGGCGTAATGTTAGGAGGCAGATAAATAATGGGTGGCATAAGGCAGAGCGCTGCTGGGCCTGAAGCGGCACGCTACTGTTTTTGTTGGCCTGTGAATCCTGGGAGGCATAAGTGGCGCATTGATATAAAAGCAGAAGAACTGAGCCATAACACAATGGTTAGAACACTGACCAAAGGTGCACAGAGAATGGGTTCAATCCCCCACAGTGCTCACTGAAGAAAGCTGGCTGTAGCATTATTTTAGAAGGTATACAAAGTATGGGCAGCATAAGGCGTTGCGCTGCTGGGCCCAAAGAGGCGCCCGAATGTTTTTGGAGGCCTGTGAATCGTGGGAGGCATAGGTGGCGCATTGATAGAAAAGCAGAAGAACTGAGCCACAGCACAATGGTTAGAACCCGGTGAAAAGCGGGATATAAATGCAGTTAAATAAATAAATAAATAAATAAATAAAACACTGACCAAAGGTGCAGGGAGCATGGGTTCAAGCCACCACAGTGCACACTGAAGGAAGCTGTCTGTGGCGTTCATTGACAAAGTATGGGTGGCATAAGGTGTAGCGCTGCTGGGCATAAGGGTGTGTGCTAATGGTTTTGGAAGCATAATGATGTTGGAGAGCCTTATGGTGGTGCGCTGATGTGCAAGGCCAGAAATACAATCATATCGCAATGGGTAAGGGAATGAGTAGGGGTCAGGGGTGCAACCCCCAACAATGGCAAATGAACATGGCTTGTTGAGTGTTCACCTGTTAGGGTTAATATAGCTTTAGGAGGCACATCTCGTATATCTGTGCAATAACTTATTCAAGCACATGTACTTTCACAGCACTGTAACATAACATGCCCCTGAAGTTACCCCATAGGACACATGTGTAAATGGATTGTCCGCCATGGCACCGTACAATGTTGTTGAAAGCATGTGCGATGGGGCGCCATGTAGGGTGGCCTATGAGGCAGATAAAGGTAACAGCACTGTTTCTGTTGGCAGCACTGTGCATTGTGATGTTTGGAAATGGTAAGTAGGTGTGCTGACCCAGGTCTGACATCCTTGTTTTAGTAGTGAGGGGCTGCACCCAGCCCCTGGCGACTGATATCCACAGGGGTTCAGAGTAAATGTCATTGTAATCAGTTGCCTGGGTCTGTCTGCAGCCCCCCCCCCCCCTTGCTAAATCATCAATGGCAGACCTGCGTCTGCCATTACTGATTTAGCTATGAGGTGCTGCTGACAGGCCCCGGGGACAGATATCAACAGGGGAGCAGAGTTCATATTATCCTGGAAAATGCCCTATCCCCTTTGGAGACTGAAATCCCAATATGAACATAGGTCCATTACATACAAGGTATGGTGAGAAACCACATACTCCTATGTAATGTATGCCTACAACTGGTGAAGACAGTCAATGATGTTGCAGGGGTCATGGTTTAGTATTTTCTGGGAATTAGGTTAGCTGAGTTATGTTCCATTTCTGTGTGCAAGTGTACAGAAATCCGTGCGTCCATCTAAAGAGAACTACACCCTTGTGCCATATATAACTGGCCATTTTACGGTGCATCAGATCAAACATTCCCTACATATCCCGTTAGCAAAGGAAACCCTTAATATCTCCCTGAGGCCATGTTGAAAGTCTGTCAACTCCCAAGGCACTATCGTAGGCACCCCATAAGCTGTCTGAATCAAAGGTGTGGCAGAAGATGCCCTAAGGATGTATAGGTGAAATCAGCAATGTTAGGCAACAACAGCAACATTGCACAATTTGAATGTTAAAACACGTATGTGGCAAACACACATGTAAAATGAACACTGCACAGAGCTGAGAACATAGACAATATCTAACTAAAAGAACGATGTAGATTCGTTGATGGCATGCAGAAACCAGCTTCAGTCCATGTGACAGCCATAAAATTTGAAAAACATATTGTCGCCAACGAGATCCATGCACAGAGTGATGGTAATGTGCCATGATGTAATGACTGTGTGTGACAGAGGATGGGAAGATGTGGCCAGCAGAGGTGGCTGCAATGGCAGGATAAGTGAAATAACAGGATGACTGTGGAGTACAGGTGCTAGGCTGAGCATACACAGGGGAGGCAAGCAGGGCGAGCTGCAATGCATGAATGTGATGGAGTTCACGATGTGGGGAAGCAGCATGCACATCAGGGTAAGATGGCACACAGCTGGCAGACAGAGGATGGACACAAGGATGTTTCAGAACTCAGATGAGGGTACAATGTGGTCATACCACACATCACCAAAGATATGACACGCAGACAAATGGAACGCACCAATGCAGGACAAGCATACAAATCCAAGACAGCAGACAGGGAGCACACCGATTACCACCACCACAAATGGCCATGCCTAAACCGGTAGGCCACACCGCCAATGTGAGCACATTAGCAAAGTCTGCATACAAAAACACTGCATATCAGTACACCAAACGCCTGCTGGTTGTCAAAACAAGCAAACCACCAAAATAAATAGTGAGCAAATGCACATGCACATCTGCTATGTACCGATCTACGTCCACTCAGTATTTGGCACCAGGGACACCTGCACCAACACAAGGGAATGTTCTGCAGTGAATACAGCATGTACATTTAAAAAAAAAAACACACCAGGGCAGCACATGATGCTCTGTGGATCAGGTGAATAATGATGATTGTGTCGGGATAAAGATCAACATGCAAACAGGTGTACCACACACACCACCAGAATCACAGCCAAAACAAATCACTACGTGCATTGGCATGTTAAAACCATAATGTAAGAGACCTCTGTAACAACGAATATGTTATGGGGATGCAGCACACAGGATGCACCCTGTGGTACAGTGAAAAGAGGGAAGGGTGTGTGTAGAGGTGAGTAAGCTGGTGGTACGTAATGGTGCATTTAAGCCAGTGTGTCCAAAAACCCTACAATCTGAATAAAACCTCCAAACCACAGAGTTCAAACACATCACTGTAGACAATCCCACAAACTGCAAAATGAGCACACTGTAACACAAATCCCCCAAAGGGAGTGTGTTTATGTCAACCATTCATTCACAGTGATGTGCCATATGGCTGGCACATACACAGCTGTCACTGTGCAAGGATGTGAGCAGATGTGCACCATGGACATGACCAGTAAAGGACCCCATAAAGAGACAGTACGCTCAAATAGTGTAGAACTAACATAGTGAATAGAAAACTGGCTTGGCCCCAAAAAAACCAGTGATAAATTCACAGTAGCACCCCCTGTGGCGTACGGTAAGTCAGGTAACCCTCCATTTCCATGGAAAACATACCACCTCATCTACATCCAGTGACCTTGACAAGAAAACAATGTAGTCTGTGGGTCACAAGGAGTCAGGACTGATACAGAGGCACACATTGCAGTCCAGGTCTGTCACCATGATCAATCATCAAACCGAGAAAGTGGCTGTCAAATACATATATTTATTTTGCTAACACATCACAAATAGTGTAGACAGTGCCATCATAATATCAAGGCTGACCGTAACCCCTGTGAAAGTGGGAAACACCCTTAGCAGCTCGCAAATCCACCTCCTACACTAATTGTACTTTGTTGACCACACATTAGTGGCACATAATATAATGTGCATCAGGTGCATGCTGTGCACTCGTTAGCAGACCCCCTGCCCCCACCTGGTGTTGCTTGGCCCAAATGTGTTCCCAACATATAAGTGCAGGTACAGAGTAGACGCTGCATGCTGCGGACCCAACACACCTCATCTGTTCCTCAAAACATGCCCATCTGACAACACAGGAGTCAGACAAACATCAAAAACGTCTATTGACAAATGTTTTACATGTCAATACACATGCAATACAAGTAATGAGGAGGCTCTCATCCTAATGCCTGATCTACGAAGCAAACCAGCCACAATGTGGACAAAAACAATCTGAAACATCATAATAACCATATGGTAACAGGTAGCACAGGCACATGAACACAGACATAATCCCAAGTAAACATCCTGCAGAAACATGCACATATAACACCATCAAGGAGGTCACCCTGCCCTTTCTTTTTGTGTAGACACTGTTTGGCCACATATAGCATGATACATGGAATGCACAAGTGAAAAAGTAGAACGGTCACACACACTGCCACACTACAAACATAATGTGGCAATGTGAGTGTCCCTAGCATAGGGCATAATCTGGTCCGTTGAAATGGCAAATGGAAGGTCTGTACACATATGCACACTGTCATGTATGCACAGTAAACAAACACAAGATGTAGCATGTGAAGAAGGACATTTTGTACAAACTTATTACAGGGAACCACACATAAGTCATAGCCCCACATGCTGTGTCTCACAAACATAGTCAGTCATATGCACAAGCAACAGCCACATTGCAATATGATACAGTGATGGCACACATGCCCTGAAAAACCCTTGGGTCATTGAAAACCTCAGTCTAAGATGTCGGTGTGCTTGAAAGCATTGTGGAGGTAAAGACGGTATCATGTCCAGGTGGAAAGCAGTAACACGTTGACAATAGGATTGGCCCATAGTCAGCCACATGCCAAAAACATGGGTGTATGTTTGTGTTGTAAGGAAACCACCATCATATTGTGGGTGGCATGACACACCCTTGGGACAAAGTCCTGTAAAGCTCAACTGTGTCTGAATGTAGCACGTACGCTGTCCATGTCAGTTGCTGCTGCACAAGGGGGAATCAGTGTCCAAAGTCAAAATAGTATCAGCATTCCAGAAGGTTAGGTTACCAGGGTTATTTCAGCTATGGCCATGCATAGTCAAGTGTTAGTGTGCAATATGGCACAGTCCTTCAAAGTTTATGTGTGTCCTCTACATTGAGCATCACTCACTGCATAACCATAGCATCAACATTGCGTTGGACACCTCTGTCATGGGGAAATCAGCAGTTAAAGAGTAATACTGTCCCTCGCAGTCATTTGATCCAATCTCATAGCTCAAACTTCCAATGGCGAAATGTTTTGGTAAAGAGTTGCATGGTGTACTGTCCTCCAGCAGGTGGTTGGTGGTGACAACAGATGCTCTGTAAGAGATGCGTCTGGTATGTCCTTTGTGCTGTGTCAGGAGAGGATACGTATGTTATGGTTAGACACTTTGCAAAATAAACACAACTGTCAGACCGTCACACCATACAAAATGCAGAATAAAGGGATGCATAGGCAAACATGACATGATATCAATAGTAAAATAAACGTTCTGGCCAACATAAGTAATGGTAAACACAGACACGGGTGGCACATGGATATGGTCATGTCCATGCTCATGTCACACAAGTGTCTCACACCTACACACAATATGCATCTGTTCATGTGAGCATAAAGGAAATCTAACATAAACAGGAGACACATAAGAGATCATCACCAGTTAAATACAAACGTACATATCCAAATAACAAAGGTGAAACCTACCTTGTGTTTGCAACAGGTGTATGTCATCAATCCCTTGAGCCACTAAACAGCCAGCTTACGTCACAATGAAAGGAGACAATGTCAGCAAAAGGTGTAGAATCACAATGTCAAACCACTGTTGATGCATGTCACCATTATGTTCATATCTGAAAGGCACCAAAGTTTCACAACAGTGCTTTCTCTAAACAGCAGACACATGTCTAATCACAGCACACAACACATGCAGATAATGGTCACAAGTTAAACCCCCCTATGTATGAGTTATGCCTGTTGCCAATTATGTGAAGGTGCACAAACCCCTCACAGCAGATGAAAATGTACTATGTCTGATCAAGCCATCATCACACATGCAACCTATAAAAACAGACACACACACAGTATGTAAAGTTCAGCGTCCCATCTGTAACACATGGCCTGTATGTGCACAGGTGGATATCTGTACATATAAAGGCCCATGGAACATGCTATGATACCGTTTTGTTGGCTGATAGTACATTGTTGGGGACGTTGACAGTGGTGGTAAAATACACCAAACCACAACCTACACACACATGCATGTATGTTGTACATGTCGCATTGAGACTGTGCCAGAGGACATGCTGAACACAAGCGCATGGGGATATGAGTGAACATAGCAAGAGATGGCTTACGGAGGCACAGGTTAAAAAAAGTAAATAACAGCATCTGCCCAATATGAGAAATCTCAAGACACATATTATTCACATGACTACAGGCACACACAATGTCTATGTAGATCGACCTACCCAAAATCACGGCATTTTCAAGGATGTAGAGTCACATGGCAATGCATCTCAAAAACAGTATCCGTACAAAGTATGTCCTGTGCATTTGGAGACACAAGAGAAGCCAACATATGTTATGTGCTACCTGTGTATCACTGACTGCACCTTCATGCCTGCAGCTGTCAGACCACAATACATCACACAATGAGTGACTGCTGTATATCACAATGTACAGATGTCTTACATGTAACAGGCATCATGGAGGTGTTGTAGGCTATCTGTATGGTGTCTGTAATCTCTCTGTTTCCTGTCCTAACTATCTGTCTTTTTACACACAGAGAAATAGATGTGTGTGCTACCAGCATGGTTCCACCTCATGCCAAGGTTGTAATAATACCATACACTCACCATATTGCCAACAATGATCCCTGTCCATGTTTACTGGTGACCAGATTGTGTATGTCAACAAACTGACAATTGCTACAACACATTGGAAATATGCAGGTGGTCCTCCCGTATCCACTGTTCAATGACCTATCCTGCTGCGTACATCTCATACCTGCAGTAATAATGACACCTATGTGCAGATGATATGCACAAATAGGTTCTCATATTACCGTCATGTAGTCAACAACACACACACATGTCTGCCTGTGAGTAAACCATGATGGCTGTATGCCATCCCACTGTGTGTCAATGACAATGTCAAAGCATGCATACCCTAGATGTGTAGGCCTGAGAAATACCTGTACCCTATCTCTTTGTTTGTATGCCAACATAACCGTCACTTGCTCGTGTCTGCAATGTATTTCCTCATATAGACTCTTTTCCCCTGACCTACACACATACACAGCCTGTAGCACATGCATGATGTCTGATGTTGTGATAGCATCAGCGAGATATGCTGTATATAACTCTATGTAAAGTTTATGTGTATATATCTTATAAGATATTATTCTCCCCTTATGACTGTACCCCTGTTCTATGTAAGCACATTGTGTTATGTAAAAACATTGTTGCATTGTTCAGTTGTAATGTAAACCGCACTGATCTTAATAGTGCGGTATATAAGAAAATAAATAAATAAATAAATGCCATGTACGCCAATAAAAACCTGTCATACCACAAGCCACTCCCACATTTATGGGTCAACTTGGCTACTACTAAACACTCCTTGCTGTTTTGGCCTGTTTCATCTCAACATGTGTGTAGAGATGCATCACTGCACTGACGGTAAACTCTACAAATAAAACATTTAGCAACCACACCCCCTTGATGGGCAATGTCCAGGTCACCATCCCTAAACATATCCATGTTGTGTATACTAGTTGACCAATACATTTCGACACACTGTAGGGATGACATTTACAGTCTTCAAACATAGTTCTTACCATCCAGACATAGTTGCACTAAGCATGTGTACTCTGCCATGTATGACTTTTAGCCACACACATGATGAGAACACAAACATAGGCATGTCAGAGGAGCTGAACTACCACCAAAACCACACTATTTGGTGTACTATTAACACACCCCAAAGGACAATTGTCCACAAACACGGACTACCCCCCAACGTGTAAATCTCACCATATGGCAGATACTGTGCTCAAACCACAGCATCTTACCAAAACCTTGCATGTGCACAACAGCTGCATCTCCCAGAAGCAGACACTAAATGGGAATGTGACCGTTCAAATTTCCTAAAAAAGGATCAACAACCACACACATCATCAGCCAACAAATGTTGTTGTACCCTGCCCACATTCTTTGTGTCACACTCATGCCTATATGTGATGTTGGCATTGTGATTCAAATGCACATGGAGTGTGGCATCCACATTCTACCTTTACATAGACATCAAACTCAGTAACCATTACGCACATAATATAAAACATTAGTGTGCAAAGATAACTAATACGTACATGAGAAGATCTCTGCAATTAACCTCCTCCTGACCGCTGTGCCCTCCCGTGTGTCAGCACTGGCACGCTCAGGGGGGCACATTGGATCCTCCTCAAGATCCTCATTAATCTCTGCAGGGATATTGTGCCTGAGAGCAATGTTGTGCAGGATGCAACAGGCTATGATTATCTCGGCAACAGTGCGTGCTTTATATTGTAAGGCCCCGCCTGTCCTATCCAGACACCTGAAGCGGCTCTTTAACACGCCAAAGGTGCGCTCAATGACTGAGCGACTGGAGGCATGGGCCTCATTGTACCTCTGCTCTGCACGTGTCCGTGGCTGACGCACAGGAGTCAGCAGCCAGGGGCGACACCCATATCCTGCATCACCTGCAGAAAGAAATGTTGCATGTGAATGCAGGAGTTCATTTCAAACATTAATTCCACTTCATAACACATGAGAAAACAATGCACAACACATGCTGATGGAACGATACAACAACACAACTAGGCTGCATTAAAGAAAAATAAAAGGATGACAGAAAATGAGCACATGGCCTCTCGAGTACGTACACCCATCGCAAATAAAAGAACACGTCCATCTATCTCTGCATAGATTGTGTGTGTGTGTGTGTGTGTGTGTGTGCAACATGCATATTGTCATGCAGTTACTGTCCAGATCTGCCTCACCGCCACTGTGAGACCACAACAGCAATCCACTAATCACATAATCAAAGTATATGTTTGAACAGTAACCCTTGAAAACCATGCTGACATCTACGTCAGCGACACCTCCCCCCCCCCAACATGTATGCCATGGAGGTATGGCACAATGTACACTATATCACCTATACACATCATGTTGTGCAGGGTACACATATGCATATTTGTCAGTAAATCCCCATATGCTGTATAGTATTGGTGGCAAATTACTGTAATAGCCATCCTTTGCAGTGTATCCATTTTGTCTGCATTCTTTGGAAGTTGTGGATGTCAAACATGCATACTGTACCCCTAATGAGTGTGGGCCAAATACATATACATACGGAAATTACCCTCCTGCGTAGTTGGTTGTGAAACCGGTTTGTATGCACCCACTTATTGCCCTTGCTTTAACCGTCACCAATCCATAATGTTCACATATATGAGGATGTCCAGACAAGATGATACTAACGTCTGCTCATCTACAGTGCACAAAGGTACTGTAACACCTATATTGTGTTTCCAAAAACCCTTGACATAGCCAATAAGTGTGGACAGAGATATGCACACATGTTGTCACTGTAGAAAAGCTCAAAAACACCCATAAGATATTGCTCTACACCCCCTCATGTTATCCTTTGCTTCCAGGGTGACAACTGCATTACAGAGTGTGTGGGTTAAACTAAGACACACATGACACGGGTTACGTGTATGGATTATCAACAACATCAATGTTACATGCCATACAATTATGAGGCAACTATTAAACATCATCACAGGTGTATGTGAAGGGCAACACCCCCCCCCCCCAAGACTTGTTCGCTGTTGCCTCCAAAACACATTATGGGGACATCAGCAACAACAGAGCCACATGCACAGGGGTGTCTGCAGATGTACACCATGTGCATGTTATGATCATATACTGTTAGGATGCTCATGTGCAATGGTTAATGTTAGTAGTGTAAATGGACCTATAGACGGCTGTAATAATTTAAACGTACAGCAGGCCTCTATATAACATTTCTCAGATATTACCTGCATGTTCTGATATGAACAAGTTGCATCATATGGGACTACAAATACACACATGTAGAAAGTCATACATCGATAGGTGATCCTGACATACTCACCCAGCAATATACAGTCCCCATAACGGTGCTCCTCAAATTGCGTGAATACTGCCGAGTGATGCAGGATATAGGAGTCATGGGTGGACCCTGGAAACCTAGGGACCACATTCAGAATATGCAGATTTGCATCACATACAACCTGAACATTCAGGGAATGGTAGTGTTTGCGGTTGCGGAACGCTACCTCCCTGTCTCTAGGCGGGACCAGGGCAACATGTGTGCAATCAATAGCTCCCATCACGTGTGGTATCCCGGCTAATGCCTCAAAGGCCTGGTTCAGGGTCCTCCATTGTTGCCTAGTGTGGGGTATGGCTATGTAATTCCCCACCCAGCTGACCATGGCACGCAGTACCTGGTGGAGACATCGTGAGAAGGTGGGGCGGCTCATACCACCTACTGCGGCCACAGATGACTGGAAACAGCCAGAGGCAAAGAAATGTAAGGCAGCAAGGAGCTTGACTAAACCTGGTATGGCATGGGACCGATCAGTCATGGGCTGGAGGTCAGGTCTTAGATCCTCATACAGCTCCCTAATAGCCCTTGTGCTCAGTCGGTAAAGGGAGATGACCTGGTCCTCTCTCATGTCCTGGAGCTGGGCCCTGGGCCTGTAGAGGCGTGGCTGCCGAGCCTGCACCTCGGCACGCCTCCTGCGCCGTGCACGAACAGCACCTGCTTGGACAGCCCCCACAGCTGCAGGCCTGATTTGCTGCAGGACTACACCCATGCCCTGTGCCACAGCTCCATGGACACCATCTCCCCTGTCCGGCAACTGCAGCATCTGCCCACTACACAGGACACATGCCTGAAGATAAATATGTGCCATTAACTCCTCCCGCCCAACTACACAAACACACTCAGACAAACAGACAAATCTAACTAAGCAGTCTACAAACTACAAACCACACAACAACATACACCCACAAGAAAATACAATAACCAATACAAACAACAATCTAATGGACAAATACAGCTGTTTGGATTCACCTCCTTTCTGTCTCAAAACACACTCCTACTCTTCCTCGCCTACAACCCTCAACGTTGACAAGCATGTCACGTTCACTTATAGGGTTTATTTTTTCCCCTTCCGTCCAACGCTCATGCGCATATGCTCGCATGCGTCGCACTTGCGTCGCGCGCATGCGCCAATCTACGCATGGGTGTCCGCCTGTGTGGTGTTACGCACATGCGCATCGCCACACGCATGCGTACAACGCACACAGACGCCCATGCGGCACCCGTCGTAATCCGTGTCCCAGGGCGCATGTGCGTGTGTCCGCGTACGGACACCAATGCGTAAGCGTGCACGAGGATGGCGCATGAGCGCCACGCCTGCACAATTGCGCATGTGCAATGAAAAAGCGTGGAAAACCCTATAAATAAGGCTGCACACGTGCCACACGTTGAGGGTTGTTAGAGGAGTTATACATACAGACAGAGAGTTAGAGAGTGAGCTAGAGACACAGCCTGTGTTGGGAGTAGTGCACAGGAAGGAGTCAGATAGAAAGTTACAGAGAGCAATAGGGCAAGAACCTGTGCTCGAAGTGCTGCAGACAAAGGAGGGAGATAGAGAGGTACAGCGAATTTGAAGGGGGCCGTCTGCCATAGGAGTAGGCCACACAAGACAGGGAGAGAATAATTGTTACAAGTATTGTTGGACCGTGTAATTTTGACTTTTTGACCTTAAAGTCTACCTTTGCTATTGTGTTGTGGACTCTGTGCTGTATTGTACTGCCCTTGTCCACTTTTGTTTCCTCTGTGTTATTTTCTGTTAAGGTGAGTGTGTTTGCGGTGAGAGGATCCTGTGCTGAAGAGGGAGATGGAGAGGGACAGCGCCAGAGCAGATCAGGGTGAGGGGGTGGAGGATGTGGGGCAGCAGGTTGGTGGTGAGACACCCAGGGCACACACCTCCCAGCCTAGCCAGGAACAGGCAGGACCATCTGTTGGACCACAGCAGGTAGAGTACAGGCAAACGGGCAAAAGGAAAAGGATACCTGTGCCTGTTACACAGAGGAAGAGAGCTGTAAGGTTCAGTGACAGGGAGAACCATATTTTACTGTCACATGTGATAGAAAATTATGATGTCTTATTTGGGCGTTTGAGCAGCCGCACAACAGTGGCCACCAGAATGGCAGTGTGGGAGGATGTTCGCGAGGCACTGTCTGAGGAAGGGTGTCCCCCACGTGATGTGGAAAGTTTAAAAAAACGGTACTCAGATATTAAAAGAGGGGTACGTCAGCACATGCTTGCAGAAAGACAACATGCTATGGGCACAGGTGGCGGGGGCCCCTTCATACCAACACTCTCGCCCCTTGAACAAGAGCTGGCAGCACGTTTGGGACATATCTACCTCCGTGGACTTCCTGAAGCCCTAGATACGGCACATCCTCGAGCAGGTATGTATAGTAAGCGTCACCTACAGGTTAATGTGTATTATTACCATTCCGTAGAGATCAGTCATCTGCACAGACACTTACTTACGTGTGACCAAATCAACATCATATTGCTATCCTGGAGGCACATGTGTGGGAAATATCCCTCTACAACCTGATTGTTTGACAGGTCCCTGGTCAACATAACACTTTCTTTCCCAAACCATCCCCTACACATCTGTAACTAGGAAACACACACACAACTGTCACTACAACAACGCCACACCTGTGATTGTCATCCCCTGTATGAGTGTGAGGGCCATTGATTAGGTCATGTTTGTGTGTCATTGTATCAGCACAGTGCCACATGTGCATCTCAGTGGGGCAGAGGAGCTGGCTACTTGTCGTCCGCTACACAATGAGTCCCTGCTGATCACATGTAACAATGATCACATAATATGTCATAACAAATATGTGCCATATTCACTATCCCACACAGACATACAGTGTTTGGCAAAATCAGGTGTAAGGGTGTGGCCATCCACAGGCATGTGTGTACATATGTGGCATAGATGCCGAAATGGAGGGGATGTTGAAACATGTTGAATGGAAACATGACCAGAAACATGGCAAACATGCAATTTTTCCTCTGCCAAACCACACACATGTGTCGCAGGAACAGCTACATGGTGTGGAAACACACGTCTGGCATGGTGTATTGGGTACTGTATGCAGCACAAATGCGCCAACCCAACACAGCATGTCTGTGGTGTCATTAGCACACACGTAAATATATGTGGATTGCTTAAACATAGGTGTTCTCTCTGTGATTGTTCACAATCCAGGTGACTACAGTGTAATGGGGGCTGCTGAGGAGGAGGAGGAGGAGGAGGATGTTTTGGAGGAGGAGGAGCAGGTGGACATCCCAATCCCAATCCCAATGAGTTTGGTCGAGACAGAGCCTCCAGTGTCAGGGGGCAGCATAACTGCAGATGAGGGGTCCCTGGACCAACCCGTACACACCAGATCACCACTGGAGGCTGCAGCAATCCAGCACACGCAACAACCCAGCCCGTCCGTAGGCACAGCTACATCTGTCCCAGAGATGATGAGGGCGGAGATGAGGGTCTATGGTGCATCAACACATCGCGATGCTGAAGGTGGGTGAAAAAGGACTGTCACAACCACAACACAAGCAGCACCACTCTGTAGTTGTTGTTTGTGTGCTGGATGTTGCTACCTTACTTTACACTATGTTACATGTATGGCTCATTTATATGGGGCATGTGAGGTACAAATGGTTTGTGCTATCGTAAATGAGGTTAACATGTTACAAATCACAACAGGCTAAGGTCAGGTGAGACACACAGATGCAGACCTGAGAGCAATGGCGTGTACGGTGAGGCACGTTCTCAGTTAATTAAGAAATTCAGATATTGCCCTGGCACTAGTATGCCTCTTTGAAGACACTCACATGTCTTGTATACAACAGTATGACAAATAACCCATACTCAGCCAAAACCAAGACCACATAGAAGTCAATGTAACCTTCCTCAGTGATGTAACCTCACCAAGCCACCATTACTCACAGTCTGCATCTCGAGGTAATAAGAAAATAGCATATGCAGAGAGCTACTCTAATGTGTAAGGTCACCCATAGACAAGGAGTTCCAGAGCTCAATCAAGCATACACAAATCACATCTGTATGGTTAGGGAAAGCACATATTGGCAGTGTCTGGCAACGTTCAAAACTAACATAGACTGCATTGCACACAGACAAGCCCACCAACATGTCCCCTGTCAGTAACCCCACCAAACCATCACCAAATCGCATCCGTTGTGAACTAATACATCACAGTGTGATTGACGGCCCTGGTGTCATTACTCTGTGATGGTCCCCTTTATCATAGGCGGCTAACGTGACATAGCTGTTGTATGTAACCAATACAATGAGGAGTATTACACATGCATATTAATGAGCATATGGATAAAAAAAGGACTATAACCTTAACCACTTTGTGCACTGTACTGCAAAAGACAATACACAGGAGGAAGCTCAACAAAATCTGCCCGTGTAGAGACAATATCATACACACTGTATCCTGACCCCAATACCTGGATTCAGACATCACCATACACAACCTAGCAAACCACAACACTGACAATATCACAGCAGCACATTACAGAATGTACTGCGGAATGGTAGCAATTGTCAATGTCAAGTATGAGTGTCAGAATCAAATGACCTCAATTACCTTTCAAAAGACAACCATACAACATCATAAACCAGCTACTAAACCGCAATGAAATTAACACCAACATTAAAACACGAGACCAACAAGGCAACCATGGAATGAAAGGCAACTGTGTAGAGGTTAACATGTGAATGAGATCTGAGGTAGAAATAATGATATCTATGATCAATCATTACAGTGACACATACATTGTCCCTTGCACAAGACACAGTAAATAACGTAATGTGTGAAGTTATGTAACACCTCCATATGTCTGTCAAAATATAAAAAGAAGGTCTAGTCTGACATATTGTGCATGCTTAATCAAGTTGCAATTGATCCAGCCACATTCAGCAGAACTATGCATGAGTTGTGCTCACTCAGCATCGTCACATGTCTAGTTGGCAGACGGGCTCCAACATATTGTTCTGTCCATCAGAACATTTACCTGCTGCTTGAACATACACATCATTTCCCAATTGTTTGTCCCGCACATCCCTCACACCTGCTCAAGTGATCATCATGGCCCTCTCAAACCACACATAACCTCACAGGGACAGGTATATGGTAGATGTATCACCCCTCCCACACAAAACATATATACCTCTCTGCCTGAAAGTGTCAGAGCAACATCACATTATGTTCATTCGCCAGCATCGACTGCCTTGCAGTTCCTGACCCACACAGCATCCAATTCAGTGCAGTCCTTGCAATAGGCAATTTCCAAAAGATACCTCAGTCATCCATTAACAGTTTGAAAACCCCTCATCGGCCACTAGTTAAGCAAACGTCCCCATCATACCATACATATTCCTGTCCTACAACAAAACCCCATCCCATGTCAAACCTACGTCAACATCACACACGGTGACGTCAGCAAAAGAACATCCATGATGCTACAAACAGTGCAATCAACACAAGCATCATATTGTAACCCCAAAAGCCACACCAGACAAAGTAAGACACAACATCCCCCAAACATCTCATGTGGAGGCCTATCTCTGAAACACGCAAATCCCTACAGCACACATGGGCCAGTATACCACAGTTCATGAGTGCTCCAAACTCCCCATAGACCATTAAGGGTCCTAGCACCATACAAATGACATCTTACGCTGTAAACCCTCATTGAAAACACATATTGTGTTGTAACCCAACACAAGCAACACCCCTACGCATGTCACGCCCTCACCTCCACCCCCATTGGCTATGTGATGCTTTGCCAATATGCACTGTGCAATTGCCATATTGCAGCACCAGTAGCAGATTGGTGTGTTGGGGGGGGGGGAACAGGCCCTCACTCCGCTAAGTCCCTCTGGAGGGCCATAAGGTTTGCAGACAGAAACATAGTTTGCATTGTGTCTCATCTAAAACAATGTTTGTATAGATATCCTATCCATCGCACCCTTGTGTCTAACAGAGCCTAGGCATATCATCAAATGCGCTCATGTGTCCTAAACAGACACGGAAGGGAGACACTCTCCATCTACAAATCATCTAAGTCGTTGCTGAGGTAATAACAGAACAGTGGGAGACCTGCAGGGCATACCATTATGTCATTGGGGCCACGTCAGCAGGGTGAGGTGGGTAGGCAAATCATCTGTGCAAGTTGGGGAAAACTAATGTCCCCTGCGTGGGAACACCTGGAATGGCGGTCCCTGTGCAAATAGATAAGTGATCAATGGATGGCTTAGCCCTGTTTGGAACTCACACACATAAACACATATGTGTGAGAAATGCCTATGTTGAAATGTAAAAGACTAGACAACCACCAGCTACAACCCCTCATGCCTACTGATATCCGAAACAGACCCTGCCAACTCAGGCTTTCACTGCCCGTCAACAGTTAGTACCACTAGCTGTGTTCATCCCCTCATACACCGTTATTGTTTCCCTTGGTATGGTCCACCTATGGTGGGTCCCTCTGTGACTGGCAGTTTTGTCCACACCCCCATATTTGTCTCATTTCCTAATATATGATCCCCACAAACCGCCCTCTGTGTTACACAAGGTTTGTGGAAACCCTCAGGTCTCACATATGTGCAGCAGCACTGCACGTGTGAACGTCAGCCGTCATATCCCTGTCCTCACATTGCATCCCACAGATTCCCAAAACTATCTCCTGTAACCATGAGCAATTGTGTTAATCACTCCAGCTGTGACCTCAATGTTGCTGGCGTTTTCAATACCTTCCACTGTCCCTCCCTAATGCTGCTCAGCACAGTCATTTGTGTGTGCTGCATGCTGCACCTCCCCTACACAATGGAAAGGTGATAGTTATCATTGCACAATCCTGTTGAGACGTCTGTACTATGTGGGTGTGTCTGCACATCCTGCAGGTTGTGGTGTTGCCCACCCACATCTAGGTCCTGTAAAGTGTCGTTTAGGGTTTGAAGACCTCTAACAATGTGTTAATTATGTATGTAAACTCTATCCATGTTATAATTGGACTCTGCCCTATCACATATTCTATAGTGTTGGATGTGCATGACATGTATCTGTACTACGGTGTATTAGTGGAGAGGTATCTCATAGACCACCCTGTATCCCATGCACAGGCATCCAACGCGTTCTGGACAGGATACGCATAGCAGTGCAGCAGAACACGAGGGAGGTGTGCGCTGAGCTGCGCCAATCACGTGAGGAGGTACGAGCCATGCCCCTCACACGGATAGGTGAAGCCCTTGAGGGCATACTTGATGTGCTGCGCCGAGCTGTACCTGCACCACCACCACCACCACCACCACCGGTTCATGAGGTGGCCATGGACCCACAAGGGGGGAGGGGCCAACGTGGCAGGCGTGGCCGACCACGTAGACGTTAAACTATGCTGTTATCCTCATTTTTGTTAACAGTTGTCTAAGCCTGTCTCTGTTGCAATGATCATTTGCAGCATCTATGTATATAGTTCACCCTGTTTTTGAGATGTCTGTATGTGTGATATGTGAAAAGCTCAGAGATGACAATCCTATGTTCATAGTGTGTTCTTGACATGGCTGTGATGGAAATCACACACTTATGTTGACATTTTAGTATAACTACATTGATGTGACTTAAAAGCTGTGACAATAAACAGCTGGCAATAACTACATACACCGTGTGTGTCCAGTGACTGTCCATGTGGTCCCGTGTGTATCTATGAAATTGGTGGGGGGGGGGGCCCAGACTACATGACTTGCATCCCGGACCCGTGCTGCAGCTACCTTGCCACAGGCACCTACCATGTTTATGATGCTCACATATGCAAGCTGTCCTGTGCACATTGTGTCATCACAGTCTATGAGCTGCTCTGGCACAGTGTGCACACACATCCATGTCAAAACAGGGGAACTATGTTGTACATTACCTGTGTTGTTGCCATATGCATCAATGTGTCCAACCCCTCTTACACGAGTAATTGGTGGCAGATGTGTAAACCTTGCCGTGCCTAGTGTAATGATCGCATTCCGTCCACCCCACCATGGTGATGCATGTGACAGTGGCAGAAATGCGTAACATGAATTAATTGGTTGGTTATATATTTTTAAATATGTGGTCAGCTATTCGCTAACGTGTGCGTTGTGTGACTCTGGGACAGGTGCTACGGTGCAACATATGACGCAAGAACCTCATATCAGACACCTACACACATGGTCAACCACCCAAACGTACTGTAGAGCCACTTGAGTTATCACCAGCATGTTTACCCTTCAAAACCATATCTGTCTTCACAAATATCACATACTGCCATCCACAGTCTTATGCTGAGTGAGGCACACAAGCATTACAAGGTGTGTTTAACATATGTTTAATATAAACCACAAACAAATAATGGGACAACTATTTACATTTACAGGGAGGGGGATCATACCATCACCCGCCCCCCCTAACACACACCCTCCCCACCCCTGTCACCCACACGCCCTGAACAAAGTCCCATCCACAATCCCCCACCCCCACATGACCCACACCCTCCCTCAGCATGCCCAGTGCTGGAAGACAGGGCAACACAGGGCACATATGTGGACGTCACTTGCGCCGTTACTGACGCACGTGACGCCAGTGAGGGGGTGGTTGGCGACATGGCAGACTCACCACCTCGGCTACCACCCTCTCAATGACTCCCGCAAGCCATTGCTGAGAGTGGATCAGCTGGTGGATCCGTTGCTCCATCGCATGCAGGGCCCCAGACAGATTGTCCACGCATCTGCCACCACACACACACATTGTCTCAGGTGTTTGTGTGGTGGCATCTGCGTAGCCCCTGGGTGGGGCCCTCCATGGTGGAGACAACCGTTGTGGCTGGGGGGAGCCCACAGTGCCCTGTGATGCCCTGTCTTCCACATCACTTTCCCACACCCCCTCTGGCCCCCCCTCCCCCCCTGGCACCCCCCCAATCAGCCCCTCCAAATCGCCATCTGGCCCCTGGTGGGTGTCATCTGATGGAGATGCGTCTGTGGCCGCCTCCACCACCACCACCTCCTCCTCCCTCCTCCTCCTCCTCCCCCCCTCCTCCTCCTGTTCCTCCTCCTGTTCCCCCTCCTCCGATGTTGTGAGGACCACCACCTCGTCCACATGTGGTGTAGTGGGACGTCTCAGGAGGGGTGCGGAGGTGGTGGGCACATCTTCTGCGACATCACCATCTGTGGAAGACGACAGGGATCAGAACTCTGTTAGGTCTCAAATCTAGCACGTCTACATCTGCAGTGGCCACACAGGCTTTGTTGCCAATGGGACATCTGTTACTGATTTGACACTCTGATAATACGCAAATTCAACCTTTTGTGAGCTCTCACCCTGGAGTCGCTGCAGGTAGTTGGCATGGTGGAGGCGCAGCTCCCTCCCCTTCTTCCGGAGATCCTCGACCTGTGGATGGTAATTGAAAGGTTGGGGGCATTAGTGACAGGTCAACCCTCTGCTGGGTCACCCATACAATCACACATCCTTGTGGCCAATGTTTTGCTGCTACAGCCCCACTGTTGTATGTGTGTCTCAGATATAGCATAGTTCAACACATGTCACTGGGGATCCCCATGGGCAACAGACATCTGTCATCACATGTGCATAATGTGTGTGGCAAGGGAGCACCTGGGTCCATGCTGAACCACATCCTTTGTGAACATCTATGGCAGGATCCCACAGTGTTCATGTGCTGCCCTCGCCCCTGTCCAACATGGCTCTCTGAAGTACAGTATACATCTTACACAGGGCAGAACCTGCAGAGGTTAGTGGGAGTCTGACAGAGACATAGTGTGACACACACAACCCACAAGAGTAGATGGGTGGTGTGGGATTACCTACTGCTGCTGTTCCTGCAGATCACCTCTTACAGGGAATTAACTATGCTTTCTTGACCTACACGCAAAACATGGCAAATCCTGTGTCCACAACCTATATGTACATTTTACAAAGGTGGCACCAGTGTGCAGAGGATGTATGGGTGGGCTCTCCTTCCACAACTGTGTGTAGAGGACACTGGGTGAGTGACAGAAAGTACTGTTGTACATATAGAGGGAGTTTGGCATAGCAGAATATTAAACCATGAAATGCGTGCAAGGACCATCATGCAGCTTACGTGAAGCGGGGGAGCCAGACACGGTAGGTGACGCAAGGTATGTTTTTACTAGCAAAAACATGACCGGTAGCGCAGGGGTGTGTCATGACTGACACACTGAGAATGTGCACATGCAACAACAGAGACTGCTGGGTTCTAGTGCAGATAACGGCATATACACTGGCCCATGCAGTTGTTTAGCAAACGTTGTGACTGTAGTATACCTCCATGTCGTCTATTTGACACTCTGTTTAGGTGACGGGTGATGTGCTGCAGCTGGGTCCTGTGTGGATGCAATGGGACACCACATTCACGCTGCAAGGTAGGAGCAGGCCAAACTACATTTACAGCATTCAACTGTGTACAGGCTACAGGTAAGTACCACTGTTGTTGCAAATTACAGCTGGACTCCTCCATAGGCATGCTGTGTGTATGCGTCCATGGGAGGACGTGCTAATGTACAAACATTGCGTGTTGTGGATGCAGCTATAGGCATAGTGATTCACTGATACATCTTGGTGATGTGATTACATGTTGCTATCTCATATCACAGGTCTGAACCCTCTGTCAATGTAGTGTTGGGGCTCTCAGAGTGTTTTGGAAATTACTACCCTGACAAAAAACTGCAATCCCATGTTCCAGGAGGTGTTATCCGGCCCCGACATGTCTGCCTCAGGTCTCCTATGATACCCAATAGGCGTACATGTGATGACAGGGGTTGACCACAGATAGACTCTGAAGGAGTGGCAAGGACACATCTATGGGCTGGCCCACACACAGTTCAGGAACCATTGTTTGCAGTATAATGGCGTGAGGGATACACATGTTCATGCACGGAGGACAAGGTGCTTTCCATGCCTTTTGTTAGGAGAACATCACATAACATGTACATCTGATGGTACTGGATTGCCCTGTGCAAGGTTGCTGCAAACAAACAGCACATTATGGACATCCTGACCGAGGGGACTGTAAACAATGGTTGAGCCAGCACTAGCCAGTCTCTCAGGTGCAGAGAGGGGGGTTCCATATGTTCCATAATTATATCCGGCAGTGTACAGCATAATTCAGCTGGCCCAGATACAGGGGGAAAAGCAGGGTCATATGTAGATTCCTAGGGTATGCAATAGGTTTTTATTGAGTCTGAGACTATGCGGATAATATAGGTTCCGTCTCTTAGGGGTTCCATTACGCTATATGCAATTCTGGTAATGAGAGGTAAGGAATATAGACATGTCTTTGGCCATTTGAGCTGTGCCACATCCCTGGCGTGATAGCTGTGGGCATGCATTGGTGTGTTGAGGCGTGTAGGTTGTCCATATGATTGAAATGACAATTATGTTTATATGTTACGTTGGCCAGCGTTGCAATAGTCACTGGAGGTACTACATGTCCAAGATACATTTTGGCATGGCCACAACGCACTAGGTTCTGCACGTGTAAAGGTTGTGTTTATTTGCAAGCCTGAATGTGACATGATCTATCTGGTAGTGTGTGGCAAACACACACATCTCAGGTGTGTCGACACCAAGAGACACAGACGCTTACCATCCATGTTTTTTGACGTGTATAATAAGTACGTGATTGACAGTTTAACTTCTGTGTCCATTGGTCTGTTGAGGTGACTGCAGGTCATTCATATTTTTGCAGGTTTCTCCAAACCAAAACCTATTTTTACATACTTGTGTCTCTAGACAGTTAACTGTTGCTTGGTTGCAGGTGTCATGAACATGTGCATTACAGCCCACATTACACACATCTGTTGTTTATGTGGTTCTGAGGGTCGTTGTGCTAGACAGGTGACCCCTATATGCGTTTGTGTGCTGACTGCCACCTGTGGCAGGCACAGCTTATGTGTGTTTGTGGTCACTGTCACATCCGTGAGTTATCCTATTGGTTCTGTCCTTGGGACGAACTGTGGCCACTGTGCTGCTCTCATGTGGACACACTCGTTGGGAGCCACATGCACCACACATGTCATGTGACCGAGCAGCTGATGCATCGCCTGACATGACCGCTGCACTTGTGTACTGCTGTGAACCTACATTGCACAATAGAAGCAAATAGCATCACAGTGACTTATGTCTTTGGGTGTTTGATAGCTAGACATGCACCTAAGAGTTAAGGCATTTATGTCGGCGCTTGGCAAGATTGCACAGGATAGCTGACAGGGTCCACATTTTGGGGTACATGCATTGGGTACGCGAGAGAGCCCTCCACATATCCTTTCAAATGTGGATGCATGGGCCAGTCATCCACTTGGCCCCACACAAACATTCCGTTCCTATGTACCGAGCTGCAGAACACAAACATGGACTTTGTGTACACTGTGGGTGATTGTGCACACCTGGATAAGCACATCATCATACTTGTGGTTTCCATAATGGTGTTGACCAAAGGAGGGTCCGTTGTGCGTGTGGCAGAGACAATGTGGGGTGCACAGCCGTGTGATGTGAGCAGCATCGGCATAGCAGATGTGTTGGTCACGGATTATGTTTACACAGTGGTTCATTTACAATGTCAGCTGTAACAGACACATTGTCACCTCTGTGAAAGCTCAGATGTTGCTTTGAGCTCCCTGTGCTGTGTGTTGACTGACATAGTGTGGTGAGAGGCAGCCACCCTTGTGGGGATGTTGCAAGCTCTACAGTGCTCCGTTAGGTGCTAAATGTTTGACGTTGTTGTTCTTCTTTGGTGAGTTAGGTATGGCTGGATGCTTGCATTACTGATGCGTTTGAGTAACTAACCATTCTGTACAACGTACTCTGTCCATGGGTCAAATGTTACCTCCGGCCATCTGGCAATACGGTGATCTCATTTTCATGGGATTCACCACATTGGCTGTCCATGGAGGCGATGGAAGGCCATGGAACCCATCACAGAGGCAACAGGCTTGGGGGTGAGGGGGGGGGTCAGGCCGCTGGGTGTGTTGCGGCTGACTAGCTCTCATTCTGCTAGGCATATTCGCATGCTCACACATTGGAGTTGTGTGTAATGATGGTGCTACATACTAAGCAGAGGACAGAAACTGCCATGATGTGTTATGTGGGCCTGTTGTTAGACAGCTGTCATCTTTGCATGTTGCGCAATATGTGACAGGACATGTTGAGGTCACATTGTCCTGGAGTACTCTGAAATAGACTCTCCAACACTACAGGTGATGTTGACAGGTTAGACTGTAGGCATTTTTAATATCTGAGATGATTCACACCAGCCATGTGTCCTTGCAGCACGAACAATGCAGTAGACTGGGCCCTCACATGAACAATAGCCTGTATTTGCCGTAATCACAACATGGGCAATGTTCTGCCCATGCTTGTCACGTGCTTCAGAGTTGTGACGTCTGTGTCGTGAGAGATGCTGACGTCGATGCTGAAGATGTTTTGGGACATGCATCAGGACGTAGTCCATGTAAATGTTCTATACAGCTGTCCTGTCAGTCATTTTTGAGGTATTGGTACATCCAGGCACCAAGGCCACATAATGGACTTTCATCCCTAACAGGAGGTCGTCCGCCATGTGGTAAGTAACGTTAGATTCTTATCTCTGTACACACATCATCATGATGGAGTGATCATGGAGGTGTCCTCAATGCACACTAGGTGATGGCAACACCTGGGGATATGTGTGGACATGTTTCTGAGCTATAGTCCACAGTATTCCGATTGACTCATGTAATGTCCACTGTAATGGCATGATGGTGACCCCATATGTGATTTGCTGATATAGGTGACTCTGTTTATTTTGGTGTTTTATCATATTTTGATAATGATGATATGGGAGAGATTGGGCCAAAACACATGTGTGTGCTGATCCCCGAAGAGCAACCTGTTGCATATGGAACATTCTCCCCTAGGCATAGACAGGCCTGCCTTGAACAGGTACAATTGTTCCCCACAGAGTGAGCAGAGTCAGTAGAACCGTCACGGGAATTGGATGTATCCTCAGTTATGGCGGCTAATATGAAATTAGGTTGTGATGGGACATTTGCCTTTGCTAAACAGTTACATGGTACTGTGGTGTGCACACACGTACACATTATCACCTTCATGCATTTGCCCATGTTGTATAATCGTTTGCTGCCCAGCCAGTGGTGGCACTATGCAAATCTGGGGTGGGGACAAGGATCCTGGCTGCCACATTGTGAGCTACCATATGTCATCAGATGGACACAATGCTATGGTTAACCAACACAAACAATGTCCTGTGTATATGAACTTGCCAAAGTCAGGACACCACAGCATGCTGTACGGTTCAGTGACTAGGATGAGTCGTACAATACAACATGTGGCAGCATTGTGGCTATGGGGGCTCGCCACTCCCAATGGGGGTTTATTGGCGCAAGCGTTCTCCCAAGGGTACTGCCAGTGGATGTCCACTATTCAATGGTGACGTAGGCTTTCTGATAAAACTGTTGTTTGATCGCCTACCATACCGCCACATGGGGTAGAGGTGGCCCCTGACAAATGTGTGTGGCCACAGACACATTGTTGGAGAGGTGTGTACGGGGTTGTGCTGCTTTCTCATGCCAGTCACTTTTGCCTTCCTTCACACAGGCCAGAAAATGCATACATTTGAACATCTCATCATTAGCAATTGCAGTACCAGACATGGTTGTGTGTGTCTGGGAACATAGCACAACAATCACAAAATATGGTTTTCACGGCATGAGTGCTTCTCCATGCTGAATCCTGGCTTAGGGCCTAATGGGAATCCAGGGGAGTGTTAGAAAACAGACTACTCTACTGTTGATATGATGGCTGCAGTGTGTGGGTAAATGTGAGGTTCAAATCTTTGTACGTAGTTGGGATAGAGGTTGACATCCCACCGTAAATGACATGCAGTGCCACAGGTGTGTCACTACAAGAGCTGCTTTCTCCCACAACACCAGCCACAGTGACCTGGGGGATGTGTGAGATGCCATGAGCTGCAAACGTGCATTTTTCAAAGGTTACCATCACCACACACAGACACTTTAGTTTGGGCAACAGAGCTTTCTCATTGCACACTGGGGACTGTTTGCAGGCATCCTCTTTTGCAAATGATGATACAGACATGTAAGGGTTTTGTTTAGGTTTTTAGACGCCATTTTAGTTTCCGAGTGTCACCTCTCTCTGTATCTTTGTCTGTGCACATGTGTGCAACGACAACAATGCCCATTGTGCCTGTCACCCTGAGCCAATCATTGAACCACCCTGGGGCCCCCTTGCATGACATTACAGAACTGGGGAAATGGTGTTTGCCAATGATGGTGTCCATGCTAAGCAGCGTTTCCAAGCATGTGCTCTGTTGCACACATTTGTGTTGACATAATTGGTTTAGGACATCCTGGGACATTACCCCAATGGCAACCTCATCTCCCACCAATCAATGTCGCACTATAGCAACATGAGAGATGGTGTGGGTGGCCCTATTGACCTTGCCAGGGGCCACTACCATGACATTTCACCTTACACAGGGCACAAAATAACACTGCTTGAACCAGTAGCAGCATTGTGTCAAGTGTATCTTATGGGTGAAGTGCTGTTTATGTCCAGGATGATGTGGACACTGTGCAGGGAGGCATAATGTGTGTGTGGTGGTAGGGAATTGATCGTGTATGAGCTATGGTAGGTTGCTATGTCTGTAGGCCCTAGCCCTGCTATGCAGACAACATGTGTGTTTACAACACCATAGCCATGGGCAAAACCACCATAACATCTGTGGACACCTGTGGTCATGTTTTGGTCAACCACAACTGCTGATCTATCATTGAAACAACATCACTAATGTCCATGTGTGTAATAGTTTTGGCTTCCTATTATGTGTTAAGATGTGGGAAACAACATCTGCATGAATGGTATGGGGACAAAGATCTGTTACAGGCGTTTGTTAGCTTCCTGACATTTATTTATTTAGCTGTATTTATATTCCGCTTTTCACCGTGTCAAGCGGTCAATTGGGAGGACATTTAACATGAGGGGATATGACACACATACGCTAATACTTACAGGGAACATGGGCAATGAAGGGTTAAGTGGCATGCCCAAGACCACAAGGAGTGCCTATAGGACTAGAAATCCCAGTCCCTCCGGCCTGAGATTGCTGTCCCCAGGTGGGACTTGATCCCCCGGCCCTCCGGACTGAGGTACCTTGTCCTAACCACAAGGCCACTGTTCCCCCCCCCCCCATGGTTTATGGGGATGGGATTCCTATTACACACATAAACATCTTCCCTACCATATCATTTGCAGACATCGGAGACATGTGTGATGATATTTGACCTCCACGACTATGGGATACGTACAACCTATGTGCCATGACCAACCACAGTATCTTTCAAACATACCCACCATGCATGCCAGTATCTGGCCCCCTGGGGTGGTGTGTCCGGACACACATCATCAGCTGCATACACTTTAGCAAGAGGGTGACTAACAGGGACCCATTACGAAGGTGACTGGACTCCTTGGGATATTGAGAATGCATATAACTGGTTAATCACGCACAACCATATCACCATGGTGACAGTGAACCCACTGTGATGGGCTCCCTGGACTCCAGGGGATAGGGAGGACAAAGCAAACTGCTTTAGCACACACAACCATATCTCCAGGGTGATAGATGACCCAGTGTGATGGGCTACCTGCACTCCAGGGAGAGGGATAGGGAGGACAAAGCACACTGTGGTTAGCACACACAACCATATCTCCAGGGTGCAGGGAGTGAACCCACTGTGATGGGCTCTCTGGACTCCAGGGGATAGGGAGGACAAAGCAAACTGCTTTAGCACACACAACCCTATCTCCCGGGAGATAGATGACCCCGTGTGTTGGGCTCCCTGCACTCCAGGGGCTAGGGAGGACATAGCAAACTGTGTTAGCACACACAACCATATCTCCAGGGTGACAGTGAACCCACTGTGATGGGCTCTCTGGGACTCCAGGGGATAGGGAGGACAAAGCAAACTGTTTTAAGCACAAAAAATCATATCCCCTGGGTGACAGTGAACCCACTGTGATGGGCTCTGTGTTCTCCTGGGGATAGGGAGGCTAATGCAAATTGTTTAAGCACACACCAACCATATCCCCTGGGTGACAGTGACCCACTGTGATGGGCTCTCTGGACTCCAGGGGATAGGGAGGCTGATGCAAACTGCTTAAGCACACACAACCATATCCCCTGGGTGACGGTGAACCCACTGTGATGGGCTCTCTGGACTCCAGGGGATAGGGAGGCTGATGCAAACTTGTTTAAGCACACACAACCATATCCCCTGGGTGACAGTGAACCCACTGTGATGGGCTCTGTCTTCTCTCCTGGGGATGGGGAGGCTAATGCAAACGTTTCTGCACCCAACAACATCTAGCCAGGATGAAGATGACCCAACTGTGATGGGTTCTGTCTTCTCCTGGGGATAGGGAGGCTAATGCAAACTGTTTTAAGCACACACAACCATATCCCCTGGGTGACATTGAACCCACTGTGATGGGCTCTCTGGACTCCAGGGGATAGGGAGGCTGATGCAAAACTGTTTAAGCACACACAACCATATCCCCTGGGTGACAGTGAACCCACTGAGATGGGCTCTCTGGACTCCAGGGGATAGGGAGGCTGATGCAAACTGTTTAAGCACACACAACCATATCCCCTGGGTGACAGTGGAACCCACTGTGATGGGCTCTCTGGACTCCAGGGGATAGGGAGGCTAATGCAAACTGTTTAAGCACACACAACCATATCCCCTGGGTGACAGTGAACCCACTGTGATGGGCGTGTCTTCTCCTGGGGATGGGGAGGCTAATGCAAGACTGTTTCTGCAAACACACCAACATCTGCCAGGAGACAGCTGAACCCACTGTGATGGGCTCTGTCTGGACTCCTGGGGATAGGGAGGCTAATGCAAACTGTTTAAGCACACACAACCATATCCCCTGGGGGAACAGTGAACACACTGTGATGGGCTCTCTGTATTATACGGGGATAGGGAGGTTAATGCCAACTGTTTCTGCACACAACAACATCTAGGCCAGGAGGACAGTGGAACCCACTGTGATGGGTTCTGTATTATCCTGGGATGGGGGAGGGTAGTGCCAAACTGCTACGCACACAAAACCATATCCACCTGGGGGTGACAGTGAACCCACTGTGATGGGACTCTGAGACTCCAGGGATAGGGCGGATAATGCAAACTGTTGAAGCACACACAACCATATCCCATGGGTAGACAGTGAACCCACTGTGATGGGCTCTGTTCTTATCCTGGGGATGGGAAGGCTAAGGCAAACTGTTTCTGGCACCACAACAACATATAGCCAGGATGTGTACCAGTATGAACCACTGTGATTGGGTTCGTTGTCTTTCTTCCTGGGTATTAGGGTAGGGCTTTAATTGCAAACTGTTTAATGCACACTACACATCATATTCCCCTTGGGTTGATCCAGTGAACCACTACTGTGTGTGGATCGGGCGCCTCTTCGAAGGACTCCAGGGTGATAGGGAGGCTGATGCCAGAACGTTTTTAAGCTACACACAACCATATCCCCTGTGGTGCCATGTGAATCCCCACTGTGATGGGCTCTGTCGTCTCCTGGGGATGGTGAGTGATAATGCAAACGGTTCTTGAACATCATTCACAAAACAATCTAGCCAGGATGACTAGATGACCCACTGGTGAGGGTCTTGTGTAATCTGTTGGGTGATATGGTGGTGTTGTCTTAGACATTGTGTTGGGCACATCAGAAACCCAATATCTCCAATCGGGTGAATGATATGGCCACTGTGATGCCGCTTTCAGGTGGCACCCCTGGTGGAGCTAGGGAGAATGTTTTAAACTTTTGACACTACACAAAATCACAATATCTTACCAGGGGATGACATGTGTAACTCACTGTGATGGTCTTTGTATGTCTGCTGGCGGAGTAGGGTGTGATAGTATCCTAAAAACATTGTCTATTCCAAAACACAACAACCATTATCTCCAGGGTGTATGGCTAGGCCACTTGTGGCATTGTAGCTCTACAGGAGCTCCCTGTGGGGATAGGGGGGGCGTTAGTCCAAACGCTTTTGGTTGATAAAACCCATTTTATTTTTTCAACCACCCCCGGGTGTTGGAGCAGCAATACAGACCATTAATGCGTACATTTAGCATAGCGCTTGTTGCCTGTGACCCCGAGGGTTGTGATGCCAGATCCAGATCCCACCATATCC